>CM019070.1:52624450-53089450 GCA_009667805.1 Leptobrachium leishanense | reverse complement strand
TGGCCAGTGAATTATTTATGAGGTATCTTCGACTAGTCACGTTGGGGCCCTGTGGGTTTTGAACAAACTGCAGCGTGCGTTAGTATTTTACAGCGGCCTGGAAGGCCTCTCACCCATCCGCCAGATACTCTGTGCTCCGCTCGACCCAGGACGTCTCTCCGCTCGATTTTGACTGGGATTCTCTGTCACCGGATCCGCTGTCTTGCTTGTCTGTATCTGCCACAAGATGTCCAGCTCACCGCCTGCACTCCCTGTTAGATCGTCTGCGGTTCTCCTAACTCAGGGTCCTTCAGCTTACTCTGTATCAGCGTGGGTCACTAGCAGTGGATCACTGGGTCTTCGTGTAATAAGAAGGGAAAAAAACGATCTCCAGCTCTGCTAGGCCGCACCTGCGCTCTGGCCTGGTCGTGATCACTCTCTGTTACACTTGCATCTTGCTCCTCTCACTCCTCTGCGCGCTCTGCCAGCTCTTTCCACGAGGCTGCGGATATGTCTCTCTCTCCCGCCCACTTCCTGTTCCCGCCCGCAAAGCATGCTGGAAAATGTAGTCCCAATGTTCAGTGTCTTACATCGCGCTTGTCTCCCTCCGGTGGCCAAAAACAAGTACTACAACGACAGGGGATTAAAAACCAGCGCTACAAGTGTAAGAGAAAGGTCCTCCATAAAGTATTGGCTAGGGCAACCGGGTAAGGGATAAGCGCAAGCTGATGTCTAACCATCTCCTCCACGGCGATCGCAAGCACGTCACGCGGGACTCCGCTGTGGCCGCCTTCCGTAGACGAGCAGCGTGTAAAAAAAAAACCCAATAAGTTCAGTCCCAGTCTGTGTCCCCATGACATGCGTTGCAAACTTATTGACATATGCCAACAAGGCATCAGCACCAATCGACTCTGGGATCCCCCTAATACGGACATTCCTCCTGCGGGCCAAACCTCTGCCGCCTCCACTGCACCTGTGAGCAGCGATACCTGGGTTTGCAAGGCCTCCGTTTGCGGCGTGAGGAGGGCCTGTGTCACCGCAGTCTCCTCAGCGCGCGTCTCCACAACCGAGAGCTGTCCTTTTAACAGACCTCAGTTCTGTCTGCAGGGTCTCGCCGCATAGCTTTATGTACCAATACACACATACATACATTCCTTGGGACATAACCTGTACGGGACTCACACTCCAACCACTAAGGGGGTTAAAAATACTTTTTTTCCTTTTCCGCTGCGCGTTTCTCGCATTACGACACTGGTGTATTTTGGCCTAGGCCGACTAGGGCGGCACTTTCCAGGGGGCGGCGGCCCGCACTGGGTGGCCCCACCCCAAAATTTTTTTTTTATTTTTTTTTAATTTGGCAAAGTATTTTACCAGGAAGGATACAATGAGATTTCACTAATTTTCACTTTCCAGGGGGCACTTTCCAATTGTCTCGCCGCATAGCTCTCATCTCTGCCATCGTTTCACCCAGTAAGCGTCAGATATCACTGACCTGTGGCACATCTGCTTTGTCCCGGGAAATCCCCGGTTCCACAGCCACTGTGCGAGCGACCGCTGGTTTCGAGGGACTCAGGCCATCCTTTAGTTGTCTCACCTGCACCGGGTCTCGGGGTGATCTCCCAGGCAGACTCCGACCGGTACGGATCCTCTCCGTCAGATGAGCTCATCGTGGGGGACAGGTAAGTTTGAAGAGCTGCCTGCCTCTTCCGTCGGCCTTCACTCATAGAATCGTGGATGTCCCTCTGCTGGGGGCTCTCCGGTAGCTGGGGCTTCTTCCCAGATTTTCTCCCCATGAGGTCAGGTGAAGTTGTCGAGCGGGATGGGATGGGATGTCCTGAGTAGCGCCTCAAAGATGGCCGCCGGCTGTAATCCACAACTCCCCAAAACGATGCCGCTCGGGACACAGACAGCAGTCTTGGGCAGATACGATGGGTCAGCAGGGTTCCACCAGCCAAATGTATGTTTTGGTCGGGGGTGAGTCATAAGGTTTCGCAAATAATCTATTTTCTTTTTTAAAAAATGTTATATTTAATAGGGCAGGCACAATTGGAAGCACCCACCATGATCTCCTATTGCTTGGGGGCTGAAAGACTAGTCAGTCCCTCTTCTGTATAGGAAGTGGTATTTCTATCCATAAGGAGAATAGTGAGTAATTCAAAGGTTGTTAGTTCTTGCATCAAGCTGTTATTTAAAGTGTGTGGTCCCCCCCCCCCCCCAGGCCAGATTTACAAGTAGGCATGGGGCACCTTGCTCAGTTTATAAATTATTTTAAAAATCCTTTTTAGACCCCCTGTATCTCTTGAGCCCTAAGGGCTAGAGGGACATGAGGTATCGTTGGCAAGGACAAATTTATGACCTTTCCAGCAGTACCAAACATAACTATTCTAGTTTTTATGTAAAAAATAAAATCTTCATTTTGGATTTTAAATCCGTTTACATTTATTAAAGTGACCAGTGATGCTGTGCTAACTGGCCTTCTAATTTCGTATACTACCAGCAAGTGTGGAGCTGATGATGCAACGCGCTGTTCCAGCAATACAGTGTTATTCAGAGGTGAAGACCAGGAGAATGACTGGAGAAATGAAAATTCTAGGTCAAAATGGCCAAGCCAGAAAAACTCGCCTGTTTTATCTCACTTCCTGAATCGGCTATTGGTCTAGATTGTTCTCTTCTCCTGCCAGTTCTCCTGGTTTTCACCTTTCTCTGAATAACCCTGATAGTCCTAGACCATGGCACTGCAGTGAGACAGAGGAACCCTGAATCTGAATTGTACACTGCACAAGGTTACTTCAGGTGACATTGGGAAGGTCAGTCTTTACAAAAGATACGTGTGTGTCATTGCATACAATGCCACTGCAGTAAGGCAACAGATTCTGCCCCTTTTGATTTTGAGCACAGAGAAAAACTGATCATATTTTGAATTTTTTTTTTTTTTTTTTTGGGGGGGGGGGGGGTTGCGCTTCACGTTTCTGTGCCCACAGGCTCCTGAGATGCAAATCTGGTCCTGTCGGATGCATTTTGTGGTGGACTTCCTGTCTTCTCACAGGTCTCTAGAGCCCCATCGCTGGTTAGGTTGATCAGTACAAGGACCTTGTGTGCCCTGTGTATAGGAAGTAGGTAAATGGTGTGCGTCAATCGTCTCAGTCGGCTTTCCTTTGCAGTATTGAGGCCATAGGGAACAATTACCATTGCAGGATGTCTAGTATGGTAATTAAATCCAATGAGACAAGGTGACTTTATGGTAACAAGGGATTTTTTTTATCTAAATGTACACATTGCTAATATCTACATGCTCACGATTCTTCAAAGGCAATGAAAAATTGGTTATCTGGCTCATTGTTTAGTGTGGTAGTTGCTTTCTTTCCACACACTGTTGTCCTAGTAGGCCGGCGTGTGTGTCGCGATCCTCAATAGGAGGGCTGAGCGCACGAGGTGCGTTCAGCAATGTGGCCCGACGGGCATTGAGTGGTAGGAACATCCACTCACGGACGTTCCTTCCGCTCTCCAATGACACTCGTCTGACCCTACCTAGCCTAAAGCAGCTCTGCTCTAAACCTTTGGGTATCTGTTTCTCTGAGAAGCATCTGATTGGTTGAGCAGTGGAGACAGGAAGTAATGTCCTTTGGAAAAGGGGTGGAGCTTCGGTAACTGCAGAAGGAAGAGACCAACTTGGTTTAACGGTTTCCAAAAGAAGTTCTACTAATCGCATGTAGAATATAAATTATTTTCTAATTAGTCTTTTAAACGCCTCCTTTTTATAACCGTTTTAGATCTAAAGAATGTGTGACTGTGTAGACTAATAAGGCATGGTATGTGTAGCTGTGCCATATAGGAAGTGCTCACACTAACCCCCCCCCCCCCCATCACCAATTGCGTACACTCTCTTCTTATTCCCATCAGCAGTTTCACTGCTTCATCGCATTTCTATGGTCCCAAAAGCAAGATCTTGCCATGCAACTGCTTAACGCCATCAAGAGTTTACTAACCTCACATCAGTGGATTTCGTGTAAATGGTTCCCATGTGGATGGCTGGATAGAAATCCAGTTAATGGAAGAACTTCTATTCTCATTAATTTTTAAGGATATCAATTCTAGGTAATTACTCTAGTGCAATGGGTTCGTTATGTAGAGCTCTTTGCTGACATTACTTGACTAGCTTATGGTTGCTTCATATCCTGACACTTTCAATGCATATTCAGCCCTTTCCCAGCCACACCAATAAACCTATAGGGACCATTTTGTAGTGGGGAGAAATGACATTCCCTAAATTTTATCACCGTTCCAACACCACCTTCCTCAGACCTTTTTTTTGGTTTAAATCCCCATTGACATAGAACACGTGGGGTCCTATTCAAACCCTGGTGTAAACTAAACCAGCTCTATTGTAAACTTACCAGATCCATTAGTCTATATGGAGCTGCCTGTTAACGCCATGACAGTACAGGGAAGCGGGCATTTGTCTTCTAACGTGTATATTCTGTTTTGATGGGAGCTCCACTCCCTTAGAAAAAATAATGAACGTTAACGGAGTGGAGCTCCTGTCAAAAGGCATACACATGTTGGGAGGAACCCCAATCCCTGGTATAGAAGACCAATATGGTGCAGTTATGCAAGAGCAGGTTGTAGAGCTCCCGAGTCATTAGGGATGGTTACCATCACCCTTTACCTCATCGCAGATCCAATTCTTGGTTTGTTACACGTTCAGGCTGTCCTGTGATAGGCCGCTATTTGCGTTGATGGCAATTGTTGGACTTTGAGGGAGACTTGAAGGGGTTGGGTAAACGCCCTTCTGGATTTGTTCCCCCCCCCCTCTCCAACCATTTATAACTGATTGCAAACTGACTAGGTGGTTTATTGGGATATGTAGTTCCCAGGATTACTGACCCTCAGAATAATGTGTATTTATAATCCCATAATGGCTATGACCGTAGATATTGATGTAAAGGATTTTCTATATGTAGTTTTGTATATATTCTGAGCATGTTCTAATGCAAGACTCAAAATTTCCACTTACCTAGGGCTGGCGGAAATTTGGCCCTTTTAAATATGCTGCAACTTCAGTTTTGGCATCTGTCCCCTCTACATTTTTGTCACTCCGAAGGTGGTTGTGTGTGTCCTCACTAGAAGTCTACAGGGTAACCCAGAGGTGGATCCATTGCTTGATGCGCCTAGAGTGGTGTCTGCTATAGCCTCCGGACGGGCAACTAGTGCCGTTGCTTGTTCTCGGGACGCTCTCAAACCTGTGTCTGTCATTTTAGTTTTTATAAATGATTCATTAACCCCTTAGGGACCTTGGATGTACCATGTACGTCATGGCCGCGGGTCTCTTTTAGACCCGCTGACGTACATGGTACGTCCTGCGGTCTTTTGAGCGCTGGAAGCGATCGGATCGCTTCCAGCAGTTCAAACGCCATTGCAGGCTGCCTGGGAGTCCAGGCATCCATGCAATGGTGGTTACAAGTGTCGGGGCACCTTGTGATCGCTCCCCGGGAGCGATCAACATCCGGTTGTGCCGGGCACCTCTCCGGTAAAACTTCTAGAGAGCGCTGGAAGCGATCGGATCGCTTCCAGCTGCTCTGTGTATATTGCAGGGATGCCTCGACATCGAGGCATCCTTGCAATATGCTTACCTGCTGCCGGTCCGTCTGTGATCGCTCCCCCCGAGCGATCACTTCCGGTAGCGGCAGGAAGTACTGAGTGCCACGAGGTATCGTGGCACTCAGTACATAATAGATCACATGAGTGATCCGGTGCTCTGCTGGGTGTCTCGAGGGATCAAGGCACCCAGCAGAGTAAAAAAAAGTGTAAAAAAAAAAAAAAAAAAAAGGTTAAATAAAAAATAAACTGACAGCCAAGATGGCGCTGCCCTTCTAAGGGCAGGGTCATCTTGGGGCTGAGTGGGATGTTCCTAGCCTGCCTCATCAGAGAGGCAGGCTAGCAACATCCAATCAGAAGTTATAAAAAATCTAAAATTTCTAATTTGTCTGGTCAGGTCAATATTTTGTAAATATTGGCTCTGACCTCTGTGATTCTCCCTCCCTCTCCTCACTTGTGTTTTGGTGTGAGAGAGAGAGCGAGATCAGATTTGACAGGTTAGAGATTTTAGGTAGATTTAGTGAGATTAGAAAAATTGAGGCAGATTTAGAGAGATTTTAGGGAGATTTAGAAGAATTGAGGCAGGTTTAGAGTGATTTAGAGAGATTTAGGTGTTTATTTGTATTTTCTTGTGAAACCCAACGGTTCTTCTAAGAACCAATAATCCGCTTATATATATGATTATAAAATTTTATAATTGTGTGTATATATATTATATATAATGTCTGAGAGGGTGTACAGCGCCGAGGAGGCATATGCCATCCTGGCGTCAGAATCTGAGGCATCTGCGTCAGACTCAGACCCTGATTTCGACCCCGCTAACTGCTCAGACGTCGCTAGATACATTATCTACGCTGGCTGATGTATCTAGTGATGTTTCTGCTGCAGATCCTGGGTCACCACCTGCCAGCAGGAGACGCACAGCTCCAGTTGAGTGGGTAGTGCCTCATCGCCAGAGGCCAGATATCCATCCTTTCATGGCATATCCTGGCATCAATATTGATGTTGCAGGATTTACCGCCACACAGTTTTTGCAGGTGTTTATGGGGGATGATTTGTTGGGCCACATCGTGGCCCAATCAAATCTGTATGCCCATCAGCATTGTGCTGCAAAGCCAGACTCCTACTTGGCAAGGCAGCAATGGATCCCGCTAGATGTGCCAGAATTTCAGAAATTCTGGGCACTTACTATGATGATGGGCATCATAAAGAAGCCCTCAATTCGCTCCTACTGGAGCAGTAGCCCCATCTGCTCTACCCCCATTTACCCCCAATCAATGTCACGTAGAAGGTATGAAAACATTTTGCGTTTCATGCACTTCAGTGACAACAGCCTGTGCCCTCCTAGAGAGCATCCCCAGTTTGACAGGCTGTATAAAATCCGCCCCCTGATTACCCACTTCGCCACCAGGTTTGCAGAGGCTTATACACCTGGAAGGAATATCTGCGTGGATGAATCCCTAATGAAATACAAGGGAAGGCTGGGATTCAAGCAGTATATTCCTTCCAAACGCTCCAGGTATGGAGTGAAGGTGTATAAACTCTGTGACAGCGAGAGTGGGTATACTCAGGCCTTCCGGGTGTACGAGGGAAAGGATGGTAGCCTTGACCCTCCAGGTTGCCCAGAACACATGGGAACCAGTGGCAAGATTGTGTGGGACCTACTTTTTCCCCTGATGAACAAAGGGTACCACTTGTATGTTGATGATTTTTATACGAGTGTCCCTTTGTTCAAGCTGCTGTATTGTTTTGATACAGCAGCATGCGGTACTGTTCGCAAGAACCGCGTAGGTTTCCCAGCACAGGTTGTCCGCACCCGGTTAAAAATGGGGGAGACCTCAGCTCTGTGCCAAGAGGAGCTGTTGGCGGTCAAGTACAGAGACAAGAAGGATGTATACCTTCTATCCACCATCCACACTGAGAGGTCTGTGGAGGTCTCTGTACGTGGCAGAGCTGAGCGCATCAGGAAGCCAGTGTGCATCAAAGCCTATAACCGGCATATGGGTGGGGTTGATCTGGCAGATCAGCTGCTCCAGCCCTACCAGATTATGCGGAAGTCAAGGGCCTGGTACAAAAAGGTTGCAATTTACCTGATGCAAATTGCAACCCACAATGCCTTTTTGCTCTGCAAAAAGGCAAACCCCGGAGTGACGCTGTCCTTTTTACAGTTTCAGCTCCAGGTCATTTCGGGGTTTTTGTACCAGGATGCACCTGCTCCCCGGGCGGTGATGGGGGACAGAGTTGGGGGCTACACATTTTATTTATAAAATCCCCCCTACTGAGGGCAAACAGAAACCCCAAAAAAGATGCAGGGTGTGTTTCAAGAGGGGGCAGAGGAGAGACACAATCTTTTACTGCCCTGGACAACCCGGTCTGTGTCTTGGACTGTTTCAAGATATATCACACTGTGCGTGATCTGTGTTTTTTTTTTTTTTTTTTTCCCTTTCTATTTTTTCTCACACTCCAGTTAGTTAGTTCAGTTTAGTTTTTTTTTCTTTTACTGCACCAGACTTTTACATTTTTATTTGTACATTTTTATGTTCTACAATTGGTGCTGTATTTTGCCAAAATCTTTGCACACCTATGCATGGGGGGCATGGGTGTACTCAGGAGACCTTTCAGAAAACAACCTGGAGAGTTTTCATGCAGTAACAAACAGTGTCTCCTAAATCACAGTCCAAAACTGATGTGGGTGTGAAAATGAAAAATGACCACCAAACGGTTGCATCCATGGCATAAAAACACTCCATTTACAATACTTTGGGGTGTTAGCTTACCAAATATATGCACGTTCATAAAATTGGGGCATGTAAAAAGGCCCCTAAAAAGAAGATACTGTATGTCAAATTAGAAAATTGACAAGCACATGTCAAAAGATTGGCGTAGCACCCCAAAAACAACAGAACAAATCTATATATGGGTGGTATCAATTTACTCAGAAGATGTTGCTGAACATATTTTGGGGTGCTCTTTGGCAGTAAACCTTAAAGTTCACAGTACATGTATTCTTAAATTGCGTTAAAAAAAAAAAACATCACCAAAACTTTTTTTTTCTCAAACTTTGGCATATATTTGTGGTAAAATGGTTTGCATGGAAAGAGTCAAAATACCCCACGTTTAATACCTTGATTTGTGTACTTTAAAAAAATATGTATGTGGAGGGTTATTCAGGAATTAGTGACAGATATCAGTGTTACAATGTCACTATCACTAGTTTTGAAAATAAACTCTTTGGAAATGGCAAAGTGCTACTTGCACTTATTGTTGCATAAAATAAGGAAAAAAGCGAGGAATATGTAAACATTGGGTATTGCTAAACTCAGAACTAAATTTAGAAACTACTAAGGAATTAAATTTTTTTGACGGTTGTTGATACATAAATTTTGGGGGTCAAAGTTCGAAAAAGTGGTGTTTTTTTTTCAATTTGTTTGTCATATTTCACAATGTTTTTTATAGTAAATTATATGAAATGATGAAAAAAATGGTATCTTTTTATAAAGTCCATTTAATGACGAGAAAAACAGTGTAAAATATGTGTAGGTTGCATAAACGAGTAAGAGGAAAATTTGTCCTAAACACGAACAGCGCAGAAATGTAAAAACAGCAGCGGTCACTAAAGGACGGATTTGTGTAAAACCGCCCGGTCACTAAGGGGTTAAAGGATTAAACAGATGCCAAAAAATGCCTGGTTTGAGTCCCTTTATTACATGAAGCGGTTTTGTTTGTCACAGAATAATATAAAGTGCATGTTTTGACCACCCTCTACTAATCTTTCCTTTCACAATGTGTGTGAAATATATATATAGATATATAATATATATATATATATATAATTTTAACCTTTTTCTTCCATTTACACCTGCAGGATTCCGGGTTACGGTTCCATTATGTCGCTGCTGGTGAGAGAGGGAAACCCCTCATGCTTCTCCTTCATGGCTTCCCAGAGTTCTGGTAAATTCAATATTTTATATAACCTCTTTAACGGACTGCTTACACACTTTATCCATAATTAAAATTGAATCTGATGCTTCGTGCTCCAGGAGTGATCTAAAGATTGGCTGTAGGTTTTCAATATTTCTTGGTAAATAACTCCCTTTGTTGTATCTTGCATCACATGCTGTCAAAGGCCAACCAGGTATGGGAAGCTAAATCTATTGCTTTCTGGTTATGCCATGCACAACTCAAACACATGTTACGTGACCTAATCATGTACGCATATGCACAATATTAATGCATGTTACATCAAGCCCAAACAGTGATCATAAAGGGCCATTCTAATTAACTTGTCTGTGTCCTTAAATAATAGGACAGATGCTGCCAGCACCTGCCAAAATTATATATATATATATATATATATATATATAATTCCTTTTTTGTCCCTTGGCATGCACAGCTCCTGTTCAGTCAAGGGTTTCTGAAACCCAGACATCGCTGCCGTTTGCATGGCTGCACAGATCTCACTGTGTATTGCACAAGAGTTGTGCATCGCTGTGGTCTATTATTTTATTTATTTTGGTGTGCAGAGATATAGGCTAGGGTCAGACTAACGCATTTTTCACGTCTACCGTAAAAAAGTGTGATGCGTCCGAACGCATTTTTTCACGGAAGACGCGATAGCGGTCACACGATGCGCAATTTCGGCCGTGATTTTTTTACGGATCCAAACCAGGAAACTTTGGGTGTCTGGACGTTATGTAGGCCGGACATGAGCAGCGTCTGACATCTCCTAATCACGCACACACGTCTCTATGCGGACGCAGCGCACTCTGTGCGTCAGTACTAGCGGTTCAACGTTCTTGCAAAAAAATGCATTCGTTTGCCGCTCGCGTTGCGCGGCCGTACGTCGTGTGTGGGCCTGCGTTGGACGTCATTTGCTGCTACCACAGCCGTAATAAAGTGCGGCTAAAGGCGCATTCGTCTGACCCCAGCCATATATAGATATCAACAGCAACCACATTTCCACCCCACCGGGCTGCTCTCCTAGTCAAAGAGCATCAAAAACTAGCCCAGCTAGTTTAATGTCTGCCATTTACACCAAAATATGTCGTGTCTCCTGCACATCGATTCCCGTTTCTGTCCATGTAGAATACTATCAAACTGCTATCCGTTTTAAAGTTGCATTTTTTGCTGTGATGTGTTATGAGAGGGAGAGAAATCGATATTCTATTGGATAAAATGTAACTGCCCTTCTGTTGGTAATCTGGTTTATTGCCTAGATTGTAAATCTGGAATCTGTCATATTTTGCACTGTCATTGATTCCTATCCAGACAGCATTCTGTGACAGGTAATAAAAGGATTCCATGAAGCCTGGTTTTATATTCCATTTAAAGAAGAAAATTGAAATGATTAAAGTACTTTAATGGGTGGCATGCTGATACAGCAACATCCAGTAATGCATACAATAAATTTGTAATTGGTAAAATGCACCAATTAATATTGCATTAAAGAAAAGATGGATTTGCAACGGCTTTTGGACAATCTGTCAACTCCATTGGATGGTTTTGTTTTGGCAAAAAAAAACAACAAAACCAAATCCTAACACAATGGTAAGCCACCTTGGGGCCTCCCATATGTTTGGGACTACAGTTCCCATAAAGCTTGGTTAAACCAAAGAAGTAGCTGAGCATCAGGGGAGATGTAGTCCTAATAGATCTTCACGGTTGCTGACCCCTGTCAGTATAGATTGACCCTCCTGATTTCCTGCAAACCCAGCATTATCCTCTGCTTCGTTCTTTGGAATCAATTTTTAGAAATGAGCTGATCTGGCAATTCCCTTTTGTATGTACGTACACTCATGGTTAATTTTTTTTTCTGTGTTTTATTTCAATCTAGGTATTCTTGGCGATACCAGTTGCACGAGTTTAAAAGGGAATACCGGGTCGTAGCTCTTGATCTAAGAGGTTTTGGAGAAACTGATGCACCTTCGTCTAAAGACAGCTACAAACTAGACTGCATTATAGTTGATGTGAAGGATATCCTGGACTCTCTGGGTATTTTCTTAACAATTTAAGATTTATGTTGTATGTTCAATGCAGCTTAACTTTAACTCCAGGAAATGGCTCCTTGAAGCAGTGTCTTCATTATCATTTCCCTGAACACAAAACATTTGTAAAGCTTTCAAAAAATGTTTTTTTTTTTTTTTTTGTTCCAGGTTCTGACTATTGTCAATTTTATAGTTTTAACTTTCAGATTTATGTAGCTGGAAAATATATCTATCGCTCTGTGGTGGACAAAAAGCCTCCACGCTATAATTGGATATGTTTATTGCAGAAACCATCTGCGCATCACAGCAATTCAAAGAACTGCATCCCAGAGTCCCTGTGCTACATTCCCCATATGCAGCAAGGAATTCTGGGTAGGATATGCCAATGACATGTCTCACTTTTATGCATCCTGGGTCTGTTCTTACACAGAACCCTTAAAACAATGCCACGCCATACTAGATTTTTCAAAAAAAATTTAAGCAGAGATCCAGCAACTGGTCTATTTTTTTTTTTCCAACACTTTCTATATTTTGAAATGTTGCGCGGGACCAAAAGCAGCAATGTTACGTTTTCAGGCTTTCCCATGTCCTTCAAAATGCCTATAATAAATCCAGGAATGAGGAATTTTGTCTATTGGCAATGATTGCATGGAGTCCTAGACATTCCTGCAGTGCCATGAGCCAGTGCTTCGTTCTGAGCAACTTCATCTGTCATATGTGCACAAGGTGATCTTGCAGTAGCAATCTACAACCTAGAAAGGGTGCAAAAAACTTACTAGGGTTGGTGCGTGATCGAGGAACCTGCTGATCTGAGAATCAAGATCTGAAGGAGAGTGGTAACTCCTTTCGCTTTTATAAAGGGAATAGTAATAATTTGTACCCTTACAGACTTCTATTTAAAAGCCCTTCCGCTAGTCGTCATGGCCCAAATATTTGAAGATTGGGATATCTGGAGATTTGCGTCTTGTAAAATGGACACGATGGGGTTATTCAAAGAGCATGGATGTTTGTTGAAGTTCCAAAATCCGTTTCACAACAGGGAAAAGAAAACGGCTGTGAAGCTTCTCCTGCCTCTGTCTTTGGTTTCTCATGTGTGAAACCCCAGTTTTTGTCACCATTGCAAAAAAGAAAATTTTTGCTGGTGTTAAACTTTGGCAAACACCGGCGCTCTTTGACTAACCCTCAATGTTTTAATACGCAGCACTGAATGATTATAAAAAATTACCGTATTTTCTGGAGTATAAGACGACCCCCTAATTTTCCAGTTAAAAAATAGGTTTTGGGCTATACTCGTCGTATTGTATATCCCGCGTATAAGACGACCCCCAATTTTTGGGGGATGTTTTTAAGGATAAAAAGTAGTCTTATACACCAGAATATACTGTACTTAAATGGTTCAAATATATTTCCTCTGGTTTAAAAAAAAAAACTGCACGTTCCAGGCTCTTCCTGCATTAATATTAAACAGCCGATCAAATTGCTTTATCTTGGACCGCAGCTCTACAACTTGCGTTTACGGTGTATTTTTCTAGTCTTAACCTTTTATGTATTTCTACATGTTAAAACCTCGGATTGAATCGGGTGTAGAAATACAATCTCTTGACCACTTGCCAATAAAGCGCCATTGCTCAATCAGGTCGTGAACAGATCTACACGAAGAAACATCAATTCCTGAGGAATTGGTTACTCGGGATTTCGTATCACGTGTAAACTTAACCAGAGCTTTTGTAAACTTGTTCCATAGTTGTTGCCAAATACAGGAGACGTTACATAGTGTCTACTGCATCATCTTATCGAGGAGAAACACTATTCCATTCAAAAACTTTACTATATTCGAATAATGCACTTGTTCATATAGATGGCCATATCTGGATTGTTTTGCCTAATATGAAGTGATATAGTTTTTTTAATTTATCCATTTCATCTCCACTCGCGCAGTTCTTTAACAGGTGTTTGAAATCGACTGATCTGTCAACACTTCCAGCTATTTAAATTGTTTGCATCCATAGACTTGACTGAATTAGACAAAGGTAACGTTCAAGAGGCCGAGCAGATGCTAAGCAAGACATGGATTAAAAGCGAATTTTGGCCAGTCTGTTGGAAATGGGCTGTTAACAGTGGAGGAATGACCTAGTGATGACATCATTGGCCTTGTAATATTTGAGTTAATTTCTAGAAAGGTCTAACTTATAAACCGTTATGGTTGTAATAATTTAAAACAAATTACACATCTGACTCTGGTTTTAAATTCCTTGTTTCACGTTTGGAATGGTTTATCTGTATCTTGAACCACATTGACTTTTTTTTTTTCTTTTTCTATATAGGTTACACCAAATGTGTCTTGGTTGGTCATGACTGGGGTGGGATGATTGCTTGGTTAGTTGCCATATGCTACCCAGAAATGGTGACCAGGTTGATCATCATGAGTTTCCCCCATCCAACAGTCTTTACGGGTAAGTTGTATGTTTGTTTTTTGTTGGGTTTTTTTCTTAATCTGTAGCTGTATGAGATTTTTGGCACGTAAAAAAAATTTTTTTTTTTCTTAAATTGACCATAAAAACTCCCCATGGGAAAACCAAGGTGGGTAAAACTCTTACAATAGTTCAAAGTGCATTTTCGGGAGAGGTAACCTCAACTAGAGTTTCAATCTATCAACTTGACCACATTTCAGAATATCTGATGTTGACTTAGTTTGTGAACAACCGCTTTGGTCTGTCTTGATAATTCGCCTTCATTGTTTGTTCTAGAGAGCAGAGCTCACATGCACAATTTGTTTCTTGCCTACTTTAACCCCTTCACTAAATGGTTGATTATACTCCGTGTTAATAA
This sequence comes from Leptobrachium leishanense, assembly GCA_009667805.1. Classification (NCBI taxonomy): domain Eukaryota; kingdom Metazoa; phylum Chordata; class Amphibia; order Anura; family Megophryidae; genus Leptobrachium; species Leptobrachium leishanense. The sequence continues at coordinate 53,075,063 of CM019070.1, read as the reverse complement.
ACTCCCACAGCCCTGACATTAAGCTTACTTTATCTGGTCATATTCTGGAGCAATGCAAAGGAATCTCATTTATTGCAAATTGGCTCCAGAACTTGTCCTCAATTTTCAGCACCTTGGACACGTCAGCCAAGGTGCTGAAGATGTTTGAACAGCTAGGGGTCCTGTTTTTCAGCAAAGGGGGGGGGGAGAGAAAGACTGCCGTCCAGCTTTTAAATACAGCAGGGAGAAACAAACCTGACAAAAAAAAGCTTTCTATCCCTACAATGTATTTTCGGAAGTGTACATGAATCTTTCCAGTCTGCAATGGAATGTTTTCCATATATCCAATGGGGTCTTGACAGTGATTTTATGGAAAGCTTTGTAGTGATCAGGTTACATTATCACCTTGCTTTTTTGCTCTGGTTGGCAAATTGTCTACATATAGCCTAAAAACACAAGTGGTCAGCTTATCTTGCTACCACTGCCTAATCTGTAAATGTGACATTCTGAATTCCAAGGTTCTGCCAGGCCATCAAATCTTTAGGCACCCATAGACTTGGACCTTCTAGTCATTTTTAAACTCTATGAAATAAACTGTGTTTAACATTAATTTCCTTGCCTTACATCCAATATTTATTGCTATGGAAAAAGGGTCCATGAACTTCTCCCTCCTGACCGACATGTAGGCACTTCACTTGAGTCCATGCACCCACTCCTGATTCTGCAATGCCTGTCAAATCAGAACACCAAAAACCTTTCTACTCTGGGATTCAAAACAAAAACATGGAATGGGACAGCAGCAAGGATGACCTTGCTTGAGATGCAACACAATATGCATACAGAAAAAAAAAACGTTGCTTTGTTGTAGCTCCAGCCAGGTCATCCTTGCTGCTGTCCCATTCCATGTTTTTGTCTTTAATCCCAAAGTAGAATTCTTTTTGTCTTGGCTGAAAAGCAGCACGAGTTTGAGGTTGCTTAGAAAAACTGCTCTTGGTTATAATTTGTTAGGACTCCTCTACTAGAGGTGCTGTGACGTGGCAGATGAGCGTACACTTCATTGGCTATTCAAGTAAACCAAAACCTTGTTTCACATGGACTCAAGGAATAAGCACAGAGGACACTTTTACCACTAATCTGGGGGATGTAGTTGGACATCCCTGGTCTGTGCAGCCAGAAGACCGGACAATAACAATTGTTTCTGCAAAGACCCATAAGTATATTGACAGTGTGGATCTAAAATTTTTTTCATAAGTTTACCTGCTGACCTTTACTTTAGGCTCACATTTTAAGTCAAATGTAAGTCAAATTTTCAATAAGTTGCCAGGATTCTGCTCTTCATTGTAGGTTGTTTTAATAATTGTATTCTGCAAGTCGGTGGGGGTAACCTAAATGGAACAAAGATCTATATAGATAGATAGCCATTATTCATCATAACGGATAGATAACAATTCTGGTACCCAAATCCTGCAATCGAGCGGCTCGTAGCACCAGCCAAACTCTTTGCAGAGCACCATTTCATTTAAATAAGAATTATTATTTTTTTTCCTCTTTATTTCTAGCTTTTCGGTGACCTTTTAAATTAAAATAATTCCTGGGCCTCTTTTTGTTTCAGAATACATTCTACAGCAGCCTTCACAATTGCTTAAGTCTGGTTACTACTTCTTTTTCCAAATGCCGTGGTTTCCTGAACTTGTGTATACTATAAATGATTACAAGGTGAGTTGATCTAGAACCTCACAAACCTCATTGCTGACTTTCACTCAACCTTTTTTATCTCTGCAAACAGGTCTGATGGCCAAGACTCCTATTCAATCACGCTCTCGACATCCATTCTGCCGCTCACTTGAGTTGTACACAAAGCGCTTTGGGCATAATACGGCCATTATTGTTGTGCCCTTCACATTCATTTAATGTTTCACAGTGAAATGTGTCATTTTCTTTTAAGAGGGCGTAAAAGTGCCTAGCTATGCCGTTTCCACTTCTCTTACTGGTTGTCTAACAGATTGAAGCATTGACCCTGAATGACAATGTCTTTTATGACAGTGCTACCATAATGTCCCAAAAATCGAAAATTAACAATCCTGCACAAAACTGTTATCAGACAAATCGCATGCACTCTAGAGGTGATGTAGCTATATCCTTTATAGTTGTGGTGGGGGGGGGTCATTTCATTAATTTAAAATGTGAATTCCTATCAATGCCTGGGTAGAAGTGATTCAAAAAGTGAAGAGAACCCCATGTAAAGTTTTTTTTTTTTATATAATAAAAAAATACTAAATTTTTACAAATTTAGTTTGCTGTCCCCTAGGTTACACTGATAATATGATTTTGCTTTAACGTGGTCCTGGCCATGATTTTCTAGAAATCAACGTAGTAGTGAAGAGTAACTTGGTGTTTTGCACCCTGCACTTCTTGCTTTTGTCAGCATTTTGGCTTATTTTATAGATTTACGTATTGTAGTCCAGAATGGGATGCATCTCAAACCAGTGTTTGCCAAACCTGTCCTCGGGACCCTCAACCAGGCCTGATTTTGCAGATCACCTCGGAAATGCAGAATGTATCCTGCAATCACTGAGTAGCAAATCATATCACCTGTGCTTCAGATACACTATATTGCCAAAAGTATTCGCTCACCCACCCAAATAATCAGAATCAGGTGTTCCAATGACTTCCATGGCCACAGGTATATAAAATCAAGCACCTAGGCATGCAGACTGTTTTTACAAAGATTTGTGAAAGAATGGATCACTCTCAGGAGCTCAGTGAATTTCAGCGTGGAACTGTGATAGGATGCCACCTGTGCAACAAATCCAGTCGTGAAATTTCCTCGCTCCTAAATATTCCAGTCAACTGTCAGCTATATTATAAGAACGGGGAAGTGTTTGGGTGGGAACGACAGCAACTCAGCCACGAAGTGGTACGCCACGTAAACTGACGGAGCAGCGGATGCTGAGGCGCATAGTGATTAGAGATCGCCAACTTTCTGCAGAGTCAATCGCTACAGACCTCCAAACTTCATGTGGCCTTCAGATTAGCTCAAGAACAGTGCGCAGAGAGCTTCATGGAATGGGTTTCCATGGCCGAGCAGCTGCATCCAAGCCATACATCACCAAGTGCAACGCAAAGCTTCGGATGCAGTGGTGTAAAGCACACCACCACTGGACTCTAGAGCAGTGGAGACGCGTTCTCTGGAGTGACGAATCGTGCTTCTCCATCTGGCAATCTGATGGACGAGTCTGGGTTTGGCGGTTGTCAGGTGAACGTTACTTGTCTGCCGCATTGTGCCAAGTGTAAAGTTTGGAGGGGGGATTATGGTGTGGGGTTGTTTTTCAGGAGCTGGGATTGGCCCCTTAGTTCAAGTGAAAGGAACTCTGAATGCTTCAGCATACCAAGACATTTTGGACAAGTCCATGCTCCCAACTTTGTGGGAACCGTTTGGAGCTGGCCCCTTCCTCTTCCAACATGACTGTGCAGCAGTGCACAAAGCAAGGTCCATAACGACATGAATGACAGAGTCCTAACCTCAACCCGATAGAACACCTTTGGGATGAATTAGAGCGGAGACTGTTAGCCAGGCCTTCTCGTCCAACATCAGTGTGTGAACTCACAAATGCGCTTCTGGAAGAATGGTCAAAAATTCCCATAAACACACTCCTAAACCTTGTGGACAGTCTTCCCAGAAGAGTTGAAGCTGTTATAGCTGCAAAGGGTGGACCGACGTCATCTTGAACCCTATGGATTAGGAATGGGATGTCACTTAAATTCATATGCGAGTCAAGGCAGGTGAGCGAATACTTTTGGCAATATAGTATATCTGTCAAACCTGGCGAGGTGGAGGGTCCTGAGGACAGGTTTGGGAAACCCTGCTCTAAACAAAGGGGGTCAGCAACCTTGGCCCTCCAGTTTTTGGAACTAAAATTTCCCATGAGGCTTAGTTGGGTTAATTGCAGCTTAGAATCTTGGGAGATGTAGTTCCAAAACATCTAAACCTCAGTTGCTGATCCATCTAGAAAACTTATGTATGGGGTACCATAGCATATTGATTAGTTTTTAAATCTAGTATCTTTGGATGATCATCAATAAATTGCAATCTTTGATCTTGGATTCCAATATTGTTGAATGGATTAGGCCGTGACAGGCAACAGGGGGTTGTGGTAAATGGAGTTTATTTGGCACAAGGTCTTGTTACCAGTGGGGTACCTCAGGGGTCAGTACTTGGACCCATTCTCTTTAATATTTTAATTAGTGATGTTGCAGAAGGTATTAATGGTAAAGTGTGGTTTTTTTTTTTTTTTTTTTCTGATGACAAAAAGATTTGCAACAGGGTTGACGTTCCTGAGGGATCAGCCAAATGATTTAGGTAAACTAAAAAAATGGTCGGAGCTGTGGCAATTGAGTTTTAATGTGGATAAGTGCAAGATAATGCACCTGGGGCGTAAAAACCCAAGGGCTGAATATGTGATACAGTCCTAACCTCAACATCTGAGGAAAGGGATTTAGGGGTCATTATTTCAGAGGATCTAAGGGTAAGTAGTCCATGTAATAGAGCAGCAGGAAATGCTGGCAGAATGCTTGGTTGTGTAGGGAGAGGTATTAGCAGTAGGAAAAGGGAAGTGCTCATGCCACTGTACAGAGCACTGGTGAGACCTCACTTGGAGTACTGTGTGCAGTACTGGAGACCGTATCTCCAGAAGGATATAGACATCTTAGAGAGAGTTCAGAGAAGGGCTACTAAAATGGTGTACGGCTTGAAGGAGAAAAGGCTTAATGATCTTAACATGTACAGCTTGGAAAAAAGACGAGACAGAGGAGATATGATAGAAACATTTAAATACGTAAAGGGAATACACAAGGTAGAGGAAGGGAGTATATTTAAAAGGAAACAAAGTAGCAAAACAAGAGGACATAGTCTTAGATTAGAGGGGCAAAGGTTTAAAAGTAACATCAGGAAGCATTATTTTACTGAGAGGGTGGTGGATACATGGAACAGTCTTCCAGTAGAAGTGGTAGAGGCCAAAACAGTAATTGAATTGAAGCAAGCATGGGATAGGCATAAGGCTATCCTAAACAAAAGATAAATCCAGGTAAAGTATCCATGTAATTGGGCAGACTAGATGGGCCGAAAGGTTCTTATCTGCCAACATTTTCTATGTTTCTATCTTCGACTAAAATAAGTCCACTGAGCTTGACCTGTTTTAAAGTACATTTTGTGTTGGTTCAGTTGGCCTTGCTTGCATGGTTATGCCACAAATATCGGAAAACTAACACCCCGAGGCGGATTACATTTACCTCCTGAGTCTCTAGATGTAATAAGGATTCATTAGTCTGCTAAAATGTCGTGATATCCAAAGTGCCATGCCCTTAAGGAGGAACTTTTTTTTTTTTTTTTTTTACTAAACCTACCTACCCTTAATGGGGGGGGGGGGGAGTTAAGAATTTCTAAATGCATAGGTATAAATTCTTATTTAAGCGCTCTCAAGGTTTTAATGGGCTCCCTATTCGCTGCATGGCGCACATTTCAGTATTCCCCACTTTGTCCCTGTAAATCTGAGGAATCCCATTACGAAAGGCCTCTATGGACCTTCTTTATGGTGATGACCAAACAATGGCAACGTAGGGTTATCCTGCCAGGTTTTAACCCCAGAGACTGCATCCTCAGACCGTATACAAACTGACTATAAAGTGATCCATGTTGTTTGCATTTACTTGTATTGGGATTACTGTACTACTTTAGTTGTTAACAGCAATTCAAATCCCATTAGTATTGCATTAAAGTTGTATAGCAGAAAATGTTCAGAGACAGAAACGCCTGCGTTTTAAAAACCACATTCCAGGAGTTTCACAGTAAAGCTTCTGTTGCTGGTCGGATTTTTGATTTGAGAAACAATATTTGTTGCTGCAGGATCAGCAGGGCCGGATTTATGTCTAGGCAGAGTAAGGCGAGTGCCACGATTGGCAACTTGCTCTGCAAAATGTTTTTAAATAATTTGGACCACTGTATCCCAGGAACCCTAAGGGCTAGAGGGACATACAATGTATCGTTGGAAAGGCCAGATTACGGCCGTTCAGTGTTGCCAAACTGATAAATCTAATCTTATGTAAAAATGTGGAATAATAATAATAATAATTAATAAAAAAAATACTTCTAATGCAGCACTATTATTCAGTCTACAATTACGTGAACAGTGATGCTGCTCTACTCATTCACCACACCACCAGCAAGTATCAGTGAGGAGAGACGGGGGGACTTTGGAACCTGCATCTCTAAATTGTAAACCACACAAGGTTAAGCAAGGTGTCATTGGAAAGGTCAGTCTGGTCTTTACAATGATGCCAAACATAACCATGTAAACGCAAAATGTATTTTCTCTTCTGTTCTACGGCAGAGGCAATATATGCTTTTACATATAAAACCATGCCACTACACTAATTCAACAGATTCTGCACCTTATGACGTGAGCTCAGAAAAACTGTTTCTGTGTGTGTTTTTTTTTTTTTTTTTTTTACTATATCCCTTCTAAGTTGGCTGAAGGATGCAGCCTCTCTAGTTGGCCTTTGCGCACGGCCACTGCCGTCTTCCAAAATTGTGCCCTATGTGCCTGAAGCCCAGTCTAGACCTCACCTGGCTTTGTTCTACCTGTAGTAATGTATCCCTTTTCTCAACTATATCAAAGTGGTTATTCCATAACCTCTGAAATTTGCACCAAACTGAATTTCCCGTAAGGGCAATTCAGACCACTGACCTTTCAGCATAATGACCTGATTTTTCAATGGTACACATTTTAACCAATTCTCTCCCCCCCCCCCCCCAGACAACACATTAGGTGCATCTTCAGCTTTCCCACTAGAATGCGAAGGACGAGTCATTTTGCAGATGTTGACCTCTTGGATGCCCCCCCATGGGCACAATGTCAGAAACGGGACATCCCCCTACCTAGTAGGGGATTTCCTATACAGGGGTCCATTGGACCCCCCCCCCCCAAGAGGGTCATGAAGTATCATTGGAAAGGCAGGGGCATGACCCAGGTTTCATGTAAAAATAAAACCAAAAAATTCTCTTTCCTAATGCAGCACTGTTGTTCACTTCTCAACTCCCCTTCTCGTTGGACACATTGTCAGCAATATTGGAGGCAATGGCACAATTCTTATGCATTCATTGATGACCTAAGCAGCAGCGATGTTCGCCGGGGTCTTTTGGAACCCCAAATCTTATATTTACACCGCACAGGTCAAGTTTATTTTTAGTTCGCAAGCTATTGCATTGGCAGTTTGTCACATATAAAATGAGCAATACCACTGCCATTACTCATTACCCTCAACACGAGCAAGTTCAGGATTTTCCACATGGTCACACTTCATAAAACCCAATCTTCCAAAATACAGTAAACTGAGTATTTTTAGTTCGGGCTAAAACTACATTTTCTTAAACCTGCAGTAATTTTTTTTTAGATTTTGTCTGGGTCTTAGAATACAACACGACTTCAAATCCTGTTTAAACAGGAGCACAAAACTGTCATAATGAGCACGGCACACAAGGGTGAAATGGCTCAGCAGCGAAGGGGTTAAACGGGCTGATTCTTGTGGTGTGCCAGTGTTTCTCCACCTCCCCAGGAAACATCATTGCAACGCAACAGCTGGCCATTTGGCTTGTAAGGGGACTGCCTTGTAATAACGCACGACTTCAACACAAACTCTACAAATCTAATAAACAATGGACCAAGAGGGGGGGGGGATCTGTTTTTATAATCTATTTATTTGCCTGCAGGTACTCAAAGATCTTTTTACTAGCCAAAATACTGGCATTGGAAAGCATGGTTGCAGATTAACAGAAGAAGAACTCGAGGCTTATATCTATGTCTTTTCACAACCGGGAGCCTTGTACGGACCTTTAAATCATTATCGGAATATCTTCAGGTGAGACACTTTGGGCCATTTTACATTCTCTGCACAAATGCGCTCGTGCAATTTTTTAATTTTTTTTGCGCACATTGTCCAGCATTATCGCGTGAAAATTAACATGATAATCGGATCCGAACACATTTTCTCATCCGTCAAGCATTGGTAAAAAAAAAACCCGCAAAACGAAGTGTAATACGCGCGCAGTAACGTTGCGCATGTAAATCAGTGCGCGGACTTTTTTTTTTTTTTTTTTGTTCACAGATTCAGCCAATCAGAATTAAGAACCTTAATTGACTCACTAATGTTTTTGCGCCTGTCAAAATAAGAGCATACATGCTGCAGCAATAAAAAAATATGCACTAATTCACAATTATTTTTTTTTTGTGTATGTGTAATTATACTGTGCTGTGTGTGTATATATATATATATATTTTTTTTTCATGCTGGTGTATTTTGTTTCGGACAGAATGTTCAGATTTGCAGTTAACTCCAAGTTTTCAAAGACGTTAAAATTATGCGCGCAAACGTCATTCGTAGAAAGTTGCACATCTATTGAAATACCATCCGGTTAACGCATTTGCGCTCAGTGTTAAGTATAGGACGCGCACGGTTCATCACGCTTGCGCAAGTCCATCTGCGTCAAACGATAACGCGCATCGTTTGCGCGAACGTTGAAATATGACGTTCTGCGCAAATGGTTTTGTCTTGGCGCATTTGCGTGCGCGCAAAACTGATGCACGAGGAATGAAATAGGGCCCTCTATGGGTTGTACATGTAAGAATTACTGATCATTAAAGATGAGACTATTTTTTTTTTTTTTGAGTGACCAGAAGGTCAGGTTTGGATGTACTGTATATGGAAATGAGCATGGCAGCTGACACAGGTTTCAAGTGGGACAAATGTGTGTCCCAGGACGAAGCAAAAGCCAGCTCTCTGGCAACGAGCCAGGTTTACCTAGTGCACACAAGGCCAGTCGAAGGCCTTTCAAAGTGAAAAATATTGAAACACGTTGGTTAGATTCATCAACACCCCAGAAGGCTGTCTAATGTGTAATGTTGAGTCTTCAGGGCAGAAGGGACCTCCATTTTGTAAGGTTTTTCAGTCCCATGGACTGATAGTGAGTGGAGGAATGGGGGAGGGTATCATACTTGGGCTGAAATAACTAATTGAATAGTTGACAACCATTTTCATTGATCAGTTGGTCATTAGTCAACCTGTGCACAGCATACTCTTACAGGTCTAATCAAAGAAAGGTGAAAACCAGGAGAACTGTTTTTTTTTTTTTTTTTTTCTTTCTTGGAACCTTTTATCTCTATGGTACCTTGGAAGCTACAGGGACACGTAAGGTATAATTGGCAAGGCCATAGTATGACCTGTGACATGCGTCACTTTAGACTTGGTGCGTGGGCATGGAGATGGGATTTGGGGTGCAGGCCTGACTTTCGTTATTTTCATTGCCCTCTCGTGTGCAGAATGTTTGCGTGATCTGTGATTATGTAAGAATGCATTGTCTAGTCTTTACCTGTTATCTGTTTCTATCTGACTAGTTTAATCTGCTGTCTGTAGGTAATGTAATTTAGCTTTCTGTTTGTCCAGCCGTGTTAGAAATTTTAAGTAATGTTTAATCCAATTGACCTAATGGAATTAGATTTATCATTCCAATAAGTCAATGTTTGCAATTATGTGTCTGAATAATTAGGTCCTACTGGAAGAGGTGAGTTTGTATATGCAAATGATCCCTGTGTAACCGTATAAATCTGTGTCCCTGATTTAAAGGAGTTCCATTTATAATCCTGAAAGACCACAGATCTACAGCGTCTCCTTATTTCTGGGGGATGCTAGCAGGCTCTGTCCCAGTCCTTAAGCGTTGTCTAAGGACTGGAGGAAGGCACGGGAGTCTGGCTGGGTTTGAACACGGAGGGTCCTGCGAGGAAGCTGCTTTGGCAGATGTGACCCTGTTGGGGTACAGAGATCTGTCACATTACCTTTTTAGTAATTCCAAATATGACCAGGTTTGTGTTTTTTAAATAACACTTCTAACAAATCACTGTTTCCTTTTCAATTATGTAAACGTGATACTGCAGTATCACCAACTTATTTTTTTTTAAAGTTTTGATATCCTCTTGAAAAATTGCTGCAAACAAAGCCGCATCAAAAAAATGACAGTCCCATCTTGAAAAAGACCCGTGGCCAGGCCCGGACATTTTGGACTGAGCAGACCACTTTTCTTTTTCTACACATTACTGTGAGTTTAATTGCCTTGGAGCTCTGACGCTCACATACACCATGCACATTACTGTGGAGCTCTGACACCCTCATAATGTGCAGTATTGTAGGAGTGTCACAGCTCCACAGTAATGTGCAGTGGTCAATGCATGGCTCTCCCCCTTTCCATTTTCAGTCCCTCCCCCTCCCTCTCCTTTTTTTTTTTTCTCCTCCCGAGCATATGGGCTGGGCAGCTACGTCCTGGGAGTGACTGCTCTGTCTCCTGCATGTGCCTCTGACCTCAAGTGACGTTTTGTGATCACTTCCTCCCAGCAACGCAGAGTCACATGACGGCGGCGCGGTGAGGACCTAATCAGAGGGGGGGCTGGCAGCTGGCTGGCTCCCTCTGATTAGGTCATAGGGCTCGCCAGTCAGCCTAGGTTGCCTTGCTGGGCGGCTGGCTATGTCGGCCAGCTGCCCAGCAAGGGAGGCTAGCAGCTGACCGGGCAAACGCCCAGCTTGCCCAATGGCCTGGCCGTGGCTGAATTTTGGTTGCTCTGGGCTGAAATGGCGCATCGTTTTCCGTATAGGGTTTGTCCTTGTGTTTTTTTTTTTTTACCCAAGCCCTAACATCCTGCATCTTGTTTTTCTTGCAGATTGGGGGAAATATTTTTGGGGGTTTAAAGGCACTCCTGAGAAATCCTAATTCACTGATCTGTTTTCATTACACTCCAGTAAAATAACCATTGTAACAAAGTGCTTTTATTTAAACGCAGTTGCCTTCCATTGAAAATCCATCAGGTGACAATGCCCACTCTTCTGCTCTGGGGAGAAGAGGATGCATTTGTTGAAGTGGAGATGGCAGATCTGACCAGAGAATATGTGCAGAATTACTTTCAGCTTTCCATCTTGTCAAAAGCCAGCCACTGGATTCAGCAGGACCAGCCTGAACTCGTCAATAACTTGATATGGACCTTTCTGAAGGAAGACAGATTTTGTACAAAAGACTGACCTGATACTGTTATTTGTAATGTCCTACCCTCGTTTCTAACATGGGTGGCATTGAGATTTTTTTTTTCTTCTTCAATAAAGCACCATATTCCTGAAGATGGTCACTGTATTGTCATACAAGTGACTGGGCGACCTGCATCCTGTTTGTGATGGAGTATAACTCCCATTATGCTTGTGATTGAAAGTTCTAGCAGCATCTTGATGGACGTAGGTTGCAAAAACCTGGGATTTATCGCTCTGTAAACAGAATGAATTGTTGTAAACTGTCATTTGTTAATGCCAGTTTGAAGTGTAGTTTTTATACTTTGCACATACGCACCTGCCTTAACATTTCTGAGTTTACACTGTGCAACAAAAAAGGTCATTGGAATCTATGATAACTTCCGTTCTTCTCAATTGTTGTGTGGTGCCTTTGTAAAACTTTATTATATATGACGATACAGGGGTGCCATATGCCAGCTGGTCATATGGATATATTATTTATTTATATTTTTACTACATTTTGTAACATTAAAAGATACATTGTCGCAACACTAAAGAATGTTGTCGTCTTTTCAAAATGTACTTTTCCAATCTAACAGATGTACCACCTCACTGAGATGTGATGTACAGTATATTGACTGGCTTCTGGTTAATGCTGATATTCAGTTACTGCCAGTAGGGCATAAAAAGATCATGGCTCACATCAGTCCTGCTTTTGGAGGAGCAGTCCCTCTGCTACAGTTCTCAATCCATTCACTTGCTTTTAAAAAATTTTTTAAACCTCCCCAGTCCTTGATGTCACTGAAAACACATGAGCCTGTCGGTTCACTCCCTAATCTGTCACTACATTTCTTGCACCATCTTCCCCACATGCACCTACTTTTACATACTCTATTTCAGTGTTTTTCAAACCTGTCCTCAGGACCCCCCCCCCCCCCGTAACAGGCCAGGTTTACCAGATATCTGAAGCACAGGTGATATGATTTGCTGCTCAGTGGTTGCAGGATTCAGTCTGCATTTTCCCCAGGTGATCTGCGAAATCTGGCCCTGTTGAGTGTCCCGAGGACAAGTTTGAGAAACCCTGCTCTATTTAACCTCACCCTGGTGTCGCCCAACTCCTTGGCTTCTAAGCCTCAAGCAAGGTCCTCTCTCCTACTGTTCTGTGCATTTTTAAGTTCTCTGTATTTGCTATGCTCTCACCCATTGTGCACCACTATGGAACTTGTCAGCCCTTTTATAAATACTTGCACTGATGTCCAGGTTAGTTACAGCATAGGTTTCAGGGAGTCATGGTTCTGTAAAAGTTGCGTAGCTGGGACTTTGCTTACCAGACCCATCAAATGGGCTGCCCCCCCCCCGATGCCAAACACTGTAACTTGTCAAAGTGCAAAATATTTAAGGGTACTCTTTGCAGGACTGGGTTAATATAACGGCTATTGTAGCTGCAGCTCCAGGTACACAGCCTGATTTATAGGCCTGAGAAGCCCTACAATCTCAACAAAACTTTCAGTCCAGTGCTCTAGCTACACTACTCCTGGGCAGCAGGGTACACGGTTAGTATTCAACCCCTTGTCATGTGACTTTAAGTGTGTAGAAACTAGACTGCTTTATTCCCTTTTTTTTTTTTTTTTTTTTAAGGCACCATTCATCACTGATCTTTCCAAATCATTTGGTTATATTCTATTTGTATTTTTGGAGAACACTCTCACATACCCCTGAAAGTGTGCAGTATTTAAAGAAATTGACAGAAAAAAAGGTTTCAGTGGTGCTCAAAAGGTTAATGGCAGGTGGGGCGGTTTGCTAATACACTATAGTGTATATCCCCAAGGACACTGTATAACCTGAAATTAGAAACAATATTAGTGTAGCGCTCCCATACCCCACAGATGGTATATGCACAATTCTCATATCTCACAAATAGTCTTAAGGGATTTTTTTCTTTTCTTCGGAAGGATTTTATTTTTCTTTCTATAGGGCGTCATCCTTTACCTCATTCTATAGGGCGAAACGCGTCTAGCTACTTGTTTTAACAATTTTATTTTAAATAAATTTTATTCCTTCCTTTATTGGAATCCTTGAGCTTTTTTGAAAAGGTTTGGCTGACGAATAAAACCTTAGAGCTTGATTACCTAGAGCCTGGTCGAAGGCTCCAACTGGGTGAGTGCAATCTATGTGTTTTATCACGTTTTAAAAAACAGTCTGCACCATCCTATTTTTTAATGTCTTTAAGTATGGAGTCGATTTGAACATTTGATGGGAAGGTGAAGATCCTCAACATCTGAAAAACAGGAACTTCAGATGATATTTTGGCGTGCTGCACTCCACATATAAAGATTTGGAAGGAAAGAAAAAAATCCCTTAAGACTATTTGTGAGATATTTGAGAATTGTGCATATACCATCTGTGGGGTATGGGAGCGCTACACTAATATTGTTTCCAATTGAGCCCATGAACTGTTTCCCTACAGTTTTGAGTTCTGCTCATACCAAGATGGCTAATTTCATGCAGAATTGGGTGCAATCGGTGATTTGCCACAATGCCATTGCAACGGTGTCTCGTGTTTTGAAAAGGCATCTAATCCTTTGATCTATCGTCTCAGTTGTTCGCATTCTGTTTAATGCTGAAATATTTTTCTCTATGGAACGCCATGCTCCCTGTAGTGTGTGTGTGTGTGGCATCATCTACCATGAGCTACCACTCCCACCACAATTTAGGGGGGAATACAATGTACCTCTTATCGGAGTTTATTGAAGATACTTAATTTTTCAAAAATCTATTAAACCAAATTTAGGATAGATGCTAAAAAAAGGACTTGACAGATTTGGCTCTAAAAGAGCCATAATGTGGGCGACCTCTGGACTCCGAGTCATCCTTCACCATGCAGAGTAAGGAAAACACCTGTGGGGAAACCTCTGGGGAACCGGGGAATGAAGGACTGCCCTGTTCTCTGGGCATGAAGAGGTTAATGTAACATCTATGAAATAACGCAATTTTCGCATTGTCCGTGAAAAAGTGAGGTCAAACGAATGGACGTATTTTTTTTCACGGAATACACAATAGCGGTCATACGATGCGCATTGTCGTCCGTGATTTTGTACGGATCATCAATAAAACCATTTTTGTGTCTGGACGTTATGTTGGCTGGACATTAGCAGCGTCTGACGTTTCCTAATCACGCACACATGCCGCTAGCGGACGCAGCGCACTCTGTACGTCAGTACTAGCAGTATCACGTCCTCGAAAAAATGCGTTAATTTTCCACTTGCGTTGCGCAGCCGCACTTTTGTGCGGCCGTTCTTCGTATGCTGCCCGGCATTGGATGTCATTTGCTGCTAGCACGGCCGTGATTTAGTGCTGCTAAACGCACGTTAATACTGCGTTAGTCTGAGCCTAGCCTTAGTTTTAAGGGGGATTGTTTAGACAGAAAATGCATGGATAGACAGGCATGCATAAACAGATTAATATGAACATAACCTGCTGTATTATGCAAATCTCACCTACCTCCACCCTCTATGCAAGCCTCCTAACGCAGCGCATGTAAAACTTCATGTGATATCAACACAGACTAATATACCAGTAGCGCCACAAATTATTGCTCACAGTTAAGACCTTGCCGCTTTGGAGGCTCTATCTAAAGTAGTCAAGCTTCAGGTCTTCATACTCCTCAAAGTGAGGCGAGAACTCTACACTGTGCACAGGGATACAGGTGGAGCTGTCAGAGCCTCAGATGTGTCTGAGAGACGATTGAATGCTCAGGCAGTTACAGCAGCAGCAACCTTTACAACAGCAAAGGAACTACCTGTATGATGTCATAGAATGCCTTTGTATCCACAACAAAAGACTGAGTGGGGGGTTGGAGAAAAGCTATTTTTATCAATGCAAAAGATAGACGTGGAAGTGGCATCTACACTATCACTAAACATTTTCTACCAGTACAAAATAAAACATCACTTTCTTAAATTCTTTACCTTCTGTGCTAGTTTTTGTACTTGTTTGTACTTTTTTTTTTTTTTTACGCTACATTTCCAATCTCTCTGCAGCTTAAATATTTCTAATCCGCCATGCTTTAACACCAAATATCTCCTGAAGTTATTTGTATAGCTGAAGGAGCCAATAAACATAATGTTGTGAAATTGTGACGTCCAGGATCCAAGGAGGCAGGCAGCAGGACCCTGGAGGAGCCGTTCCGCCTGGCCAGGTGCCAGGAACTCAGGCAGCACCCGGCACGTTTGCAAGTAATCAGGGGGCGGGGCGCACCCTGATGACGCAGCGTCGCCGAGCTTCAAAGGAGGAGCGTGCACAGTGAGCCTTTGCCTTGTTGTGGACTTTCATTCCCGCATCGCTGCTGTGATAATTAGTTTGTTTATCTGATATTGGCCCTGCTATTCTGAGGACCCGAATTGTTGCCGACCTTTTGCCTGAACTTCAACTACTCTCTCTTTCTGCCTGCCTGTACTATTGCCTCCTGGTGCTGTTAGTGTGTTGCATATCTCTGTCATATACTGTTGCGCAGTACAAAGTGTCCTTACGCTGCTTGCAAGGTTCTGTCGATACAACCACCCTTGCTCTGTGTTTCTGCCTGGTTATCCGCTCCCTGTCATTCAAGGTGTGTGTTGCATATCTCTGTTGTATACTGTTGTGCAGTATACTCTTTTTCAGTGTTGCCTTTTTCCCTGGCCTCTGTGGCTGCTAGAGGTTAGGGTTAGCGGTCCCGACCATTCTAAGGATCGGCGGGCTAGAGGTCTGTTGCCAGGGATCCAATCAGGTCTGTCCCGGGGAACGTCAGAGAAATGTCCTGTCAATTAATTGCAATTAAGTATTTTGCACATGACTCAATCATGTGATGCTTTCTCTAATCTCCAGCGGACGAGAGATGTGATGCTTGAGCTCAGATACAATAAATAAAACATTGCATACATGTTTCGCTGTGGTCAGCTTCATCAGTGGGTGTAGTGGGACACCCACTGATGAAGCTGACCACAGCGAAATGCGTATGCAGGGTTTTATTTATTGTATTGTAAACTTTTAATAAAGCCGTTTTAAACGTAGCCAGAGATTGCCTGTCCTGTTTAAGTGGATGAATCACCACTGAGGACCATATCAACTAAGAAGGGGGTCCGGTGCCCCTTGGAATCACCAGCTGCTTGAGATTTGGTGCCTCTTGAATAATGGGCAACATTAAATGTGAAATTATAGATAGAACCTTTTGTAGCGCATCAAAAATAGATTTAAAGGTAGACTTCAACAAAGAGGTATATCAAACATAGTGCTTCAGTCTTAAAGTGACAAATATTCAATCAATGTACACATATAAAAGTGCAATGTGCCATAGAACACAGTAAAGTGCAACAATATATAAAATTCCAGCAGTGCGATGGGTATAAGCGAGTCAATAAAGTTCAACAGTGTCCGAATGTGCAAAATGTGCAAATTCAATGATATCCAATACAACAGTATGAATACCAGTGGGAAAAATTCCTTAAAATTTACTTCTCTTTATGTTCAAGCGATGCACAAATATAGTCCTCCTTTTTTGGTCTGTGTATCTCTTGCCATCTCTCAATAATGGAGAGGAGAGCCAGAAAGAAGAAAAAAGTGAGAGAAAGAAAAAGAAAAAATGAAGAAATAATTGTGCAGAAAATCCCACAGGCTCCAAGATTTTTTGGACAATAGTGCACCTAAATATACCGACTGAGGAAGGCTGTTAATGCCGAAACGCGTCTCGGTAACGCATCTGTCCATTCTTTAATATGCAATTGATTTTTTAATACATAATAAATTTTATATGGTTTATATTCTAATAACTACTCTCCTTGGATATATACTTGCCACCGCTTGAAAGCTCCTGATATCTGGCCCTCAGACGGTTGGGAAGAGGTTCTGGGTATCCACCATAGTGTACCTGACGCTGTATTGAGTGAGCCTGTGTGGAAGAGGCTCCATATCTGGTGAGTTCAATATATTATCACCTCTTTTTATCATAATACGGTAATATACTATGTGAGCGCTGTCTATTATCTTATTGTAGCCATCGCAACCAGAGTCGAAGATTTAAGAAGGATAACGCCACCCTCTATATGGCTGGAAGCCCCTAAACCTAGAGCCAGGGATTTTTTGGGCTCTTATAAATGTGAGTTTCCATATTCCTACGAGTGATTTATTTGCCATATTTAATTGGGATTTTCTGCACGATTATTTCTTCATTTTTTTTCTCTCCCCTCGAATCTTCTTCTTTTTTTTTTTTTTTTCTTTCGCTCACTTTTTTCTCCTTTCTGGCTATCCTCTCCATTATTGAGAGACGGCAAGAGATACACAGACCAAGAAAGGAGGACTATATTTGTGCATCGCTTGAACATAAAGAGAAGTAAATTTTAAGGAATTTTTCCCACTGGTATTCATACTGTTGTATTGGATATCATTGAATTTGCACATTTTGCACATTCGGACACTGTTGCACTTTATAGACTCTCTTATACCCATCGCACTGGTGGAATTTTATATATTGTTGCACTTTACTGTGTTCTATGGCACATTGCACTTTTATATGTGTACATTGATTGAATATTTGTCACCTTAAGATTGAAGCACTTTAAGACTGAAGCACTTTATGTTTGATACACCTCTTTGTTGAAGTCTACCTTTAAATCTATTTTTGATGCGCTACAAAGGTTCTATCTATAATTTCATTTTTGGTTAATGCAGATTTTGGTTGTTTTTTTCTATATATTGCGCTTACCCCTTTGGGCAGCATCTCACTACTTATTAGTTATAATTTAACTACTTCATAACACTATAGTAATCTAAATGGTCTGCACATTGCATTTTATTTGCTTTTACCGAGGAACATCCCACAAAGTAAAGACCTCGTTTTCCAGTGTAATACTGAAAATTGGATGAATTGATCACCAGTGCGAGCGCTGATATCCACTACATCCTACATATCTTGGTATTCTTTAGGGAAGACCCGCTCAAAACTAGACAGCAAGTTACATTGGAATAGCTTGCTTTTCTCAATTGGAGCCGTTATTAAGGACTACTGTACAAAATATAGATGCCAATTACATACAGTAAAGCGCTGCTAATGCTGAGCATGCTCGGTTGGAATAACGGTTAAAAGTGGACGTTCCTTCCACTCGACGCCTCTCTGGCCACCTCCCTGACCGCAGTTAGTGCGCGGAGTGCTGCAATGCTCGATCCTCCTATGGAGGATCGCACCTTGCAGCTCCGTCAACGCGCGTCCTAGTGCTTTGACGGAGAGGCCTGCTGCACGAACGCAGCACGGCCGCTGTTGCGTGCGCAACAGCGTCTGGCTGGCCCCATCGCAGCATCACAACACTGCGACTGACGCTGGTAGCCACGTCAGTATGGGCGCACCTAGTGCGCCCGTCTGACACTGACCTTAGTATAGCCCCAGATAGTTCGACACACAAACTAAACTTAATTTAGTTGATTCATTCTCGCTTCCTTATTTAGTGATGTAACGTGGGTGATCCCTGTCCACATACAGACTGCTCCCCTTGCTGCCAGTATCCCGCAGGAGTACGGCTTCTGGCCCAAAACCCAGTGAAACCCAGGAAATCCTTGCAGGTTTAAAATCAAACAGAAACCGAGTAAATTTACATTTTGCAACTGGTTAAAACACACACAAAGGGTTAGGTACAGAAACAATGGAAACACGCCCAGCATTGAAACAAAAGATTAGAAGTGGCACAACGATCCGGTTTAAGCTCGTTGCTGGGGGGAGGAGTGATTGAAGCATGTGAAAACATAGGGTATGAACAGCGTAGCATATACAGTATATAGTTACCATTATACCACAGGAGACTCCACAATAAATACAAAAGGGAATATTAACATAACAGACATCAGGGAATAGGGCACAGAAAACACAAACACCCTGCATCTACAATTGTAGATACAGGGTGACTTTAACAAAGGAAAGGGCAGGAAAACAATATGAATCATCAGGCCCACACCTCTCAAATACATTTCTAGGCCCATGTACGGCGAGTCCAAAGTGACAGACGTCACAAGGGAAATCATCGAATTCCAAAAGGATACATCCAGTTCTACGTCCATTTCTATGGAGAAAGGAGGAGTCTGGCCCTTTAACTTGTTTCATTTGTCTGGGAATCATTATGCAGCTGCAATCATTCTACTGTAGCTCGTGTAGTTATTGATTTTTTTTTTTACTGTCGGTTTTGCGCGCTAGTCATGCAGTATAAGGAATCCTGAGCCAGTAAGTCAGAAAATACGTCTCTGCTATTCTATGTTTATTGATCCACAGATAAAAGACACGAGTATCATGCAATCCAGGAAATTCTGCCAATGGAAATGTCCATTTATATTTTTTCAATTATTTATTTATTCATTGTATTATGTTTTAGAGCCTCAGTGGTTCTAGCTTTACAAGAGGTACATTTTTCACTTATTATTTTGGTTGGGGGGCCAGGAGTATGTCAAGGAACATCTCCTTTGGATTATATAAGTGACTTTGTGCTGCAAAGTTGATATAATTATTGTTGCTCTTTGGATTTTAACCCCTTCACTACTGTGATAATGCATACACTATCAGTGATAGCAGACAGAGCAGCCTGAGATTGTGATAACACGATCTGGAGTTGTGCTGTGTGATTGGAAATTAAATTCATTTGTTGCAAATTTCATTTTATTTTTGGGCTCCAGGAGGTGCCCCAAAGTTTTAGCCCTGTGGGCATAATGCTCAAGGTGCTAAAAGGCAGTGGTCCGCACGGCACACTAACAGGCCAGATATTTGAAGCACAGCACAGGTGATATGATTACCTGCTCAGTGATTGCAGGATTCCGTCTGTATTTCCCTTAAGGTAATCCTTCAAACCTGGCCTGTTAGTGGGCCCTGAGGACCAGGGTTGGGTGGGGACCACTGGGCTAAAAAATGTCCTGGCAAATCCGGCATACCCCAGGCAACACGGAGCTATGAGTTGTAGTTCTACCTGCAGGAACTCTATTTGGCCAGTAGATGGTGCCATCTGCCTGCCAAATGGGTTATTAAAGTACCACAAACAATGAGAATATTCTCAAACATTTCTTACCGTATAATAAACCCTTTCCCGCCATGCCACATACCATGTCGCCCGCAAGGCAGTGGGGCCTTGTAGACGCAGGGCATACTGGTACACCACGCTGACTTCAATGGGCCACCTCGGCCCCTCCTCACAGCTGGCACACGATGCACGCCATTTGCTGCAGCGGAACGGCGTCGCACATCAGCACCGTGGACGGGCCGAATCAGAGGTCCGCGGTGGCACCTGGTGTCGTGGTGTACCAGTACGCCTCGCTGGCATTAACTCACTCCAGACAGGCGCCACCTGCCCACTGTTAAGGTGTTAATGATTTTCTTAAAATAACACTGGTTTTCGGACAGTGGATTTTTGGAAAATCACTTTGTAGTAGGGATGCACCGATACGATACTAGTATCGGTATCGGGGCCGATATTGCCGTTTGCACGAGTACTTGTTACTCGTGCAAACGGCCCGATACATCCCGCCGATACCGGAAGCCGGCGCTGGGCCGGCTTGCCGGTATCCGCGGGGCTGGGGAAGCTGGCCGCATGCATGTAAAGCACGCAGCCAGCATTCCCCTCCGGCGCGCCGCGATACTCGCCCATCCTGAAGGTCCGGTCGCTGGGCAGTGATGCGATCACGCGGCCACTGGGCGCTCCTGTGACGCTGCCTCTCAGCTGGAGGCAGCGTCACAGATGCGCCCGGCGGCCACGTGATCGCATCACTGCCCAGCGACCGGACCTTCAGGATGGGTGAGTATCGCGGCGCGCCGGAGGGGAACGCTGGCTGTGTGCTTTACATGCACGCGGCCAGCTTTCCCCCGCGTTCGAGCTGGGGGTAAATCCATGAGACCTGGGGGTAAATCCATGAGACCTGGGGGTAAATCCATGAGACCTGGGGGCAAATCCATGAGACCTGGGGGACAAATCCATGAGACCTGGGGGACATATCCATCAGAGCTGGGGCATATCCAGAGCTGGGGCAAATCCATGAGTGCTGGGGACAAATCCATGAGTGCTGGGGGCAAATCCATGTGAGCTGGGGCAAATCCATGTGAGCTGGGGGCAACTCCATGTGCGCTGGGGCAAATCCATGTGAGCTGGGGGCAAATCCATGTGAGCTGGGGGTAAATCCATGAGACCCGGGGGTAAATCCATGAGACCTGGGGGACATATCCATGAGACCTGGGGGACATATCCATGAGACCTGGGGGACATATCCATCAGAGCTGGGGCATATACATCAGAGCTGGGGCATATCCATGTGAGCTGGGGTCAAATCCATGTGAGCTGGGGTCAAATCCATGTGAGCTGGGGGCAAATCCATGTGCGCTGGGGCAAATCCATGTGAGCTGGGGGCAAATCCATGTGAGCTGGGGGCAAATCCATGAGACCTGGGGGTAAATCCATGAGACCTGGAGGTAAATCCATGAGACCCGGGGGTAAATCCATGAGACCCGGGGGCAAATCCATGAGACCCGGGGGCAAATCCATGAGACCCGGGGGCAAATCCATGAGACCCGGGGGCAAATCCATGAGACCCGGGGGCAAATCCATGAGACCCGGGGGCAAATCCATGAGACCTGGGGGCAAATCCATGAGACCCGGGGGCAAATCCATGAGACCTGGGGGACATATCCATCAGAGCTGGGGCATATCCATCAGAGCTGGGGCATATCCATGTGAGCTGGGGTCAAATCCATGTGAGCTGGGGTCAAATCCATGTGAGCTGGGGTCAAATCCATGAGTGCTGGGGTCAAATCCATGAGTGCTGGGGTCAAATCCATGAGACCTGGGGCAAATCCATGAGACCTGGGGGCAAATCCATGTGAGCTGGGGGCAAATCTCATAAATTTTTATATGAGGTCTGTTCCTATTGGAAAGCGTCACATGACATTAAATAAAAGTATCGGTACTCGGTATCGGTGAGTACTTTTAAAAAGTATCAGTACTCGTACTCGGTCTTAAAAATGTGGTATCAGTGCATCCCTACTTTGTAGTGAAGGGGGTAATTATGTAAAACAGTGGGTCCCATCCCTGGTCCTCAGGTCCCCCTAACAGGCCAGGATTTCCAGATATGTGAAGCACAGCACAGGTGATATGATTTGCTGCTCAGTGATTGCAGGATTCAGTCTACACCTCTGTAATGTAATCCTTAAAACCTGGCCTGTTAGGTGGACTTGAGGACCGGAGTTGAAAAACACTGCTGTAAAATACCAGCATTTTTCAGCATTGCAATCCCTGCGATTTTCACTGGTTAAACATCAGCAAAGAATTCAAGTGCAGTTTCAGTAGTAATTTTGTATTTGCTGCCATTCGTTATTTACAATGTTTTTATAATGTTGCAAATGAAACCGAACACATGAAAGAGATAAATCCATGCTGCCTGGTTAAATGCTAGTTTGGTATGACAACCTGTGAAATCAATTTCCGTCGGTACAAAACCACAGTCATGCTTGTTTTAACTGCTACCCTAAGCTTCTGTTCAATTTTCGTTTCATCGTTTGGCAACAGATTTTGCTCCTTTTTCTTCATTTTTCAGAGCAGAATCTGTACCTTATTAATAAAGCGAAAATGGAGCAGAATCTTAGGGTTACGGTTAGAGTTAACCCTAACCCTGAAAGCAACCTTAACCCTAAAACAAGCACACAGTGACCCTAACCGTAACAGCGGCTGTTTATTAAATTTTTCTGCCAAAGGGAATAAAATAGTTACAATAAGAGATCACCTAATGGACGTAAATCTGGCAGGGGTCACATAAAAAACTAAGATTACTGTGTCCTAGGGTTGCCAAATAGGCTGTGTTCTCCTGGATACATGTACAGGTTTATTCACTAAAAGGTGAAACTTTGGAGAATTGGCAGGAGAAGAGCACAATCCAGACCAAATAGCCGATTTGGAAAGTGAGATAAATGGGAACTTTTTTTGGTTTGGCTATCTTGACCTAGGAGAACTGCCAGGAGAAGTGAAAATTCTGAGTTTCACCTTTCGTGCATAGACCTGATAATTTATCCATGATGATGGGCAGTGCATGAAAAATGCCCCCCAACTGCATATTGAATCAATACGCTGCATGTCAGTAATCAAAAAGGAATCCCAGTTCTCCTGTCTTGATTTTCTTCCTGAAGTATATGAATTATACATGTTGCAGGGCAGCACTTTTTCCCCGTGCTCCCTTCGGCTTGAAATAATTTTATATGTCCATGAAAACATGGCCGATCTGGCAACCCTACTACATCCCCCAATTAATGTTTGTCATCTTAAAGGCCACAAATTGTCCACCAAAATTAATAATCACCAGGTCTTTCAAGAAATGTAATCTTGAATCCTTCCTAAATGATCTCAAATAGCTCCCATGGTACAGACTAAAACTAATCCCAGGCCTGGGCTCTGCAATTGAATACTTTCAGTCCGAGCTCCTGCAAGTATGGAATTCCCATGCCCCGCTATGCAAAGTGCGAGTAAAAGGGGCCCTCCTCCCCTGGGTTACAGCTGACCTCACGCAATTGTTGCAATTTGAGAGACTCCCTGTGCTCAATCTTCAAGAGTACTGGTTCCATGAACGATCACTGTGAATACCGAAAATGGCGGAATGCATGCACAAAACAAACAAAAATGGCAAAAGCCCAATATTTCAATGAAAATTTAAACAATAATATATCAAACCCTAGAAATTTTTGGAAAATCATAAGTAACATACAATCACCCCCCGTCCACTCCCAAC
The DNA here is from genome assembly GCA_009667805.1 of Leptobrachium leishanense. Taxonomy (NCBI): domain Eukaryota; kingdom Metazoa; phylum Chordata; class Amphibia; order Anura; family Megophryidae; genus Leptobrachium; species Leptobrachium leishanense. The sequence continues at coordinate 53,051,222 of CM019070.1, read as the reverse complement.
CGGCTGTTGTCAAAGTAAACAACCAAACCGTACAAAACCCCATAGATGTAGCAAATGCCTTTAATAATTATTTTGTTGGATGCGCCACCACCCAGCTAAGCTAGGAAATGACACACAATCAGAAAGGCCGCACACCGGACAGGACCCACCAACTGTGCAAAGACCCTGTAACGCAGAGAAAACGGTATTTCTTACCATAAATATTCTTTTCCATAGTCGTAGCGGCAGTACCCATGGGTTCATCTTCAATCCCAAATGCAGACAGGTTACCAAGCCTAAAAAACAAAAGGACCCTCCTAGACCCAGGTGAACCCCTCCCTCACCTGTGACTCCTCCCCTGTTGCCTATAAGGAGACCTGAGCCCAGAATCCCCCAGTCAATGACAAGCCAGAACCAAAATATCAAGTACACACCACTTTAATCAAAAACCAACACAACACAAACCAGAGGGAGGGAAGCGGTACTGCCGCTACGACTATGGAAAAGAAGATTTACGGTAAGAAATACCATTTTTCCATATGTCGAGCGGCAGTACCCATGGGACCTACAAAGCCCCCATCAGAGGGAGGGATCAAGACGGCACCACCGCCTGCAGAACCTCGCGCCCAAAGGACGCCTCGGCAGAGGCAAGAACATCCAGACGGTAATGACGCGCGAAGGTGTGAAGGGAGGACCAGGTGGCCGCCCTGCACACCTGCTCAGCCGTAGCAGCCGCATGCAAAGCCCAGGAAGCCGACACAGATCTAGTGGAGTGCGCCGTCACCCCTACGGGAGAAACCTTACCACCAGCCGAATAAGCCAAGGCTATGGCCTGACGAACCCACCGAGCAATGGAAGAACGGGAAGCACCCACACCCTTAGAGGCACCGTGAAAAAGAACAAAAAGGTGAACAGAGCGACGCCAGGAGCAGGTACGCTCCAGATACACCCGCAAGACCCACACCACATCCAGGGTGCGCCATTTGCCCAGAGAAGAAGAGGAGGAGCCCGGTGCGTCACAAAAAGACGGGAGAACGATTTCCTGATTAAGGTTCCCGGGAGAGACAACCTTAGGACGGAAACCAGGCAACGGACGCAACACCACCTTGCTGGCATGGAAAACCGTGTAGGGGGGGGGTGACAAGCGAGAGCCTGGAGCTCCCCGACCCTCCTGGCAGAGGTGATAGCCGTGAGAAACACCGCCTTGAGAGTCAAGTCCCGCAAGGAGGAGGAAGCCAGGGGCTCAAAGGGAGCACCACACAGCGCATCCAGGACCAAGTTCAAATCCCAAGGCGGAACCAGCTCCCTGACAAAGGGGCGCAGAGAGGACACCGCCTGAAAAAACTTTCGCACCAAAGGATGCAAGGCCAATTCCCTCAGAGTGACCGAAGATATGGCAGCCACCTGGACCCTGAGGGTTCCAGGCCGCAACCCCTTGCGGAACCCACTCTCCAGGAAGCGCAGCAGATCAGGAACGGAGATAGAGACCGGGTCAAGAGCACGCACCCGACACCAGGAGAGAAACGTGCGCCAAACCCGATCATAGATACGCCGAGTCGACAGTTTAACGTCATGTGACAACAAGGAAACCAGGCCAGACGAGAGACCAAGAGAAGTCAGTACGGAGGCAGCATCAGCCACGCCGTCAGTCGGAACGACCCCAGCATCCCGGCCGGGAGAGCAGGGAAGTCCAGCAGAGAGTCCGACACCGGGAGGACCCAATAGCGACGACGAGACAGAAACAACACCTCCGGAAACCAGACCCTGCGCGGCCAGAAGGGGAGGATCGCAACCACCGACGCCTGGTCCATTCTGATCTTCTGAAGGACCCGCGGGATCAGGGCAATCGGGGGGAAGACGTACGCCAGCTCGAAGGCCCACCGGAACGAGAAGGCGTCCAGCAGATCCGGACAGTCCCTTCGTCGGAGGGAGGCGAAGCGAGGAACCTTTGCCGAAAGCCTGGACGCCATGAGATCGATGACCGGGAGGCCAAACCGAGAGACCACCTCCGAGAACACCGCCGGAGACAGGGACCAGTCCCGTTGTGCCAGAGAAGCACGGCTCAGAAAATCCGCCCGGTCGTTGAGCACACCACGGATGTGAACCGCAGAGAGCGCTTGCAGATGGAGCTCCGCCCAGTCCATGATGGTGCCGCACAGAGCCGAAAGGAGGGGCGAATGCGTGCCCCCTTGTTTGTTCAGGTAACACACCGTGACGACGTTGTCGGACTGGACCCGCACGGCCCGACCACGCAGAAGCCCCGCAAGAGCCTGAAGAGCCTCCCAGACGGCCAGAAGCTCCCTGGCGTTGGAGGACAGAGAGCCAGTCCAAGGATCCCAAACCCCGTGGGCCTGGACGTCCCGACAATGAGCGCCCCATCCGGAAAGCGATGCGTCCGTCGTCACCGTGAGCCACTCCGGAACCGCCATAGGAACTCCCGCGCCAAGGAACGGAGAGCGGAGCCACCACAGCAACCGAGCCCTTGTGGACCCCGAGATGCAGATCGAACGGTCCAGGTGGGACAGGTCCCCATCCCACTGGGAAAGGATATCGCCTTGCAGACCTCTGGCGTGAGCACGCGCCCACGGCACCGCCGGGATAGCGGCCGTCAAATGACCGAGAACCCGCAACAGTCCCCGGACGGAGCCCCACGGAGTAAGTAGAAGAGCTCGAACGTGACCTCGAAGCTTTTCCTTGTTGGAATCTGAAAGAAAAACAGCCATGAGAGACGTATCCAACACGAACCCCAGAAAGACAATCCTCTGCACTGGCACCAGGCGCGACTTCTTCCAGTTCACCAGCCACCCGTGCCGGGAGAGAACCTTGATCGTGCGGGCCAAATGAGCCTCGAGGAGCGGTACAGTAGAGGCCTTAAGAAGCCAATCGTCCAGATAGGGGACAATGTACAGGCCCTCGTGACGCAGAAAGGCAGTAATAACGATCAAAATTTTCGAAAAAACCCTGGGAGCGGAGGACAACCCAAAGGGAAGGGCCCAAAACTGAAAATGAAACACCCTACCCCCAGACTGAACCGCAAACCGGAGGAACTACCGGCTCACCCGGGCGACCGGGACATGAAGATAAGCATCCTGCAGATCCAAGGTGACCATGAAATCGCCTGGCCGCAGAATCCGAGAGGCAGAGCCAATGGTATCCATCCGGAACCGTTCCTTACGCACAAATCGATTCACAGACTTAAGGTTCAGGATGGGGCGGAAGGAACCATCCGGTTTCCCCACCAGAAAAAGACGAGAGTAAGTACCTTGGAAGCAGTCCTGCGAAGGCACCGGTTCGATCACCCGTTTCTCCAGCAATCCCATGACCTTCGAGAACAACTGATCCCCGGAGTAAGTGGAATGCTGAGAGGAGAGAAGGAAGGCATTACGAGGAGAAGACACAAACTGAATAACGTAGCCACACCGAACAGTCTCCAAAACCCAGGCATCCGAAGTCGTCCCCTGCCACGCAGCCGCGAAGTGAAGAAGACGACCACCAACAGGGACACCGGAGTCAGAACTTTCTGAACTTACGAAACCCCGGAGCCTGCGGACGCTGCTCAGGCATACGCTGACGGAAGGGGCGGAAACGCCTATTGTAGGGACGAAAGGACCCACGCCCGGAGAACCCCCGACGATGCCAAGCATCCCTGGGCCGATCCTGCGGAAGAGCCTTCTTAACATCAGCAAGCTGTTGCAGTAAGTCCTGCAGAGCCGATCCAAACAGCATACCCGGCTCGAAGGACAGGCCACACAACGAATTCTTCGAAGCAGTGTCAGCTGACCAGGACCGGAGCCAGACCGCACGACGGCCCACCACATTGAGGCCCAAGGCCCGGGAAGCCAGCTTCAGGGATTCAATCGCAGCGTCACATAAGAAATCCGAAGCAGATTGAACAAGGAGGAACAGTTGACGCAACTCAGGGGAGAGGCCGGACAAAGCACCCTCCAGCTCCTGCAACCAGAGCCGTTGTGCCCGGGAAACGGAAGACGCCGCCACCAGGGCCTTAGCCTGGGAAGCCAGGGCAGCATAGTTACGCCGCAAGGCAGTCTCAATCCTCTTGTCCATCGGGTCCTTCAAGGTGGACAAGTCCCCAGAAGGAATAGCAGACCTGTGATGAAGCTGTGCCACGGGCACATCCACCTTCGGCAACACCCCAAAGTCCTCAGCGGGAGACAAGGCTAGGGGAAACATATATCGGAACCGCTTGGAGACAAAAGGACGCCGGTCAGGCACAGACCATTCTTTAGACATAACCTGCTTCAACAAAGGGTGAAAAGGAAACCCCTTAGTCTTAAGGGCCCCTGTCGGTGCATCCGGAGCCCCCATCACAGAGACGACCTCCTTGATCAACGGACGGACACAGTCCTCATCAAAAACAGCCAAAGTCTCATCCTCATCAGAGGAGACGTCCGAAAACTCAGGATCAAGGAGCTCTCCCTCAGACTCCATGTCCTCATACTCCGCACGCCGACGTTTTCTCGGACCAGAAAAAGACAAACCGGAGGGACCCGGAACGTCAGCAACGGGGGGAGGCTGAGCAGCAGCAGCCTGCATGGCCGTAAATGTTTGCTGCAGAGAAGTTTGAAGCCAGGACACAAAGGCAGTCACTTCAGACCTCTTTGCCCCCTCTCCCGCATCCTTGGCACACAGGGAGCACAGCTTTTTCTTATAGCCGTCGGGCAGGGGCTGAGCACAGGAAGAGCAGACCAGGTGCTTCGACTTCGAGGGGGCCTTCCCCTTTCCCTGATCAGGCAGCGCCTCCGGGGCCGACATCCTACAAGCAAGGACGACATAAGTGACGGGAACAAGCTGCTGGAACACCCCCGAGCAGACACACACTAACCTGCACCAAGCCGATCTGGGGCGAGAGGAGGAGACACAAGCGCCGGTAGAACAGCAACGCTGACCTGCGGCTCACCAGGCAAGCGACTGCGGAGAAGTGGCGCCAGAGATTCCCCCACCACGTGGGAAGAAGGCGCCCGCCCACCGGCGCATGCGCTGGAGAACCCCGGAAACCGCGTCATCAAGAAGCGACTCCCAGCCGCAGACACTCCGGACTGCGCAGCAAACGAAGCGCAGGAGCCGGCCGACCTGAGCCACCACCGAAGCACCACCCGGTACCCGGCCAGGGAGGCCCAGGCCGGGCCCAGACAGAAAACAAGGGAGAAGTAAGCGGCCGCCCCCGGACCAACAGATTCCCCCTCAGCCGCCTCCCAGGTAACCCTGTCCGGAGGACAGGAAGGAATGACTGGGGGGTTCTGGGCTCAGGTCTCCTTATAGGCAACAGGGGAGGAGTCACAGGTGAGGGAGGGGTTCACCTGGGTCTAGGAGGGTCCTTTTGTTTTTTAGGCTTGGTAACCTGTCTGCATTTCGGATTGAAGATGAACCCATGGGTACTGCCGCTCGACGTATGGAAAATTTTGTTTTAGACCAGTGCCTGTCAGTGTCATTACTAAACTTCTCCGCCATCAAAAAATGAAATACCAGTCTGCACCTGATCAAATCCCTGCAATGCTGCTGAAAATCAGTGCGCCGGCAATTGCAAAATCTGTCGCAACCCTAATCAATGAATCACTGGCGACTGGATACATACCCAAACTCTGGAAGACTGCAAGGGTGGTACCTATCCATAAAAGTGGAGACAATACTTTGGTATCCAACTACCGCCCGATATCACTGCTACCTGTAATGTCAAAAATTCTGGAAAAATGTGTCTACACTCAATTACGTGATTATTATCAGTATCGGAATTATTTAATCACAGATCAATCAGGCTTTCGTCCAAATAACTCAACTACAACCGCCCTTTTAAAAGTTTGTAATGATATCCAAGCTGGCATGGAACAAGAAAACCTAACTGGAGCCATCTTCCTTGATTTTGCCAAGGCCTTTGACACAGTAGACCATGGAATCATATTAAAAAAACTTAAAAACTCCGGTATTGGTGATTGCACACTAACCTGGTTTCTATCATATGTATCTGATCGGTTGCAATATGTGTCCATTTCTGACAATTCCTCCCTCCCCTCCCAGTTACATGCAGTGTACCCCAAGGCTCGATACTCGGCCCCCTGCTATTCACGATATTCATAAATGATCTGCCCAATGTCTGCAAAGCCTCAACTGTACACATGTACGCAGACGACACTGTAATCTATACCAGCAAACCAAATCTCCCGCAACTGGAGGCCGTGCTGCAAGAACAATTCACAGAGGTAGAAAAGTGGATTGCAGATCAAGCTTTTTCTAAATACTGACAAAACTGTTACAATGCTCTTTGGAACAGCACCTAAACTACATAAATTGCAAACACCCCATCTATGTGTCAGGACCAGAACAAATGACACGCTGACTACAGTCACTTCTCGCAAATATCTAGGTATGTGGCTAGACCCAAATCTATCCTTTGGCCCCCACATCGAAAAACTCTCATCTAATCTTTACCCCAAACTAGGTGCCCTGTACAGAAACAAATCCTGCCTGAGCCCCGCGGTAAGAAAGCAGATTGTACAACAAATGCTTATGCCGGCTATTGAATACGTAGATGTAGTGTATGCAGCTTCCCCGCAAACACAACTCCAGAAACTTACCACATTGTATAACTCATTCTGCCGCTTTGTGCTACAATGTAACTAACTACATGACCCACCATTGTGACATGTTAAAAGAGCTAAACTGGCCATCACTGGAATCTAGGCGGACTCTTTACCTTTCCAACCTGGTGTTTAAGAGCTTTTATGGGAAGCTACCACCCTACCTGCATAGGCTGCTTCCCCTAGCAGTCCCCTCATCCTATAACCTCCGATCCAGGACCTGCACCTTACTTGCAATACCACAATACAAAAAGAAAGTGCCTCGATCCTCATTTTCCTACAGAGCACCGCAATTATGGAATAACCTCCCAGACGCCATCAAATCTTCCCCCAGTCTAAAGTTCCTTAAGAGATCTCTATTAACATACCTCAATGCAGAATGCACCTGTAAACATGTAACATAATGACTTTAACAGAAAAATAAATATGTAGGAAATAATCTGTTTGTTTTGTGTTAATATCTTGCATTTTACTACTTTGTATTTCTGTAACAACTCAATGTTCTTGAAACCAGGACATCCACTATATTGCCAAAAGTATTCCCTCACCTGCCTTGACTCGCATATGAATTTAAGTGACATTCCATTCCTAATCCATAGGGTTCAATATGACGTTGGTCCACCCTTTGCAGCTATAACAGCTTCAACTCTTCTGGGAAGGCTGTCCACAAGGTTTAGGGGTGTGTTTATGGGAATTTTTGATCATTCTTCCAGAAGCGCATTTGTGAGGTCATACACTGATGTTGGACGAGAAGGCCTGGCTAACCGTCTCCGCTCTAATTCATCCCAAATGTGTTCTATCGGGTTGAGGTCAGGACTCTGTGCAGGCCAGTCAAGTTCATCCACACCAGACTCTCTCATCCATGTCTTTATGGACCTTGCTTCGTGCACTGGTGCACAGTCATGTTGGAAGAGGAAGGGGCAAGCTCCAAACTGTTCCCACAAAGTTGGGAGCATGGAATTGTCCAAAATGTCTTGGTATGCTGAAGCATTCAGAGTTCCTTTCACTGGAACTAAGGGGCCAAGCCCAGCTCCTGAAAAACAACCCCACACCATAATCCCCCCTCCACCAAACTTTACACTTGGCACAATGCGGCAGACAAGTACCGTTCTCCTGGCAATCGCCAAACCCAGACTCATCCATCAGATTGCCAGATGGAGAAGCGCGATTCGTCACTCCAGAGAACGCGTCTCCACTGTTCTAGAGTCCAGTGGCGGATTGCTTTACACCACTGCATCTGACGCTTTGCATTGCACTCGGTGATGTATAGCTTGGATGCAGCTGCTCGGCCATGGAAACCCATTCCATGAAGCTCTCTGTGCACTGTTCTTGAGCTAATCTGAAGGCCACATGACGTTTGGAGGTCTGTAGCGATTGACTCTGAAGAAAGTTGGCGACCTCTTCGCACTATGCGCCTCAGCATCTGCTGACCCTGCTCCGTCAGTTTACGTGGCCTACCACTTCGTGGCTGAGTTGCTGTCGTTCCCAAACACTTCCACGTTCTTAGAATACAGCTGGCAGTTGACTGTAGAATATTTAGGAGCGAGGAAATTTCACGACTCGATTTGTTGCACAGTGGCATCCTATCACAGTTCCACGCTGGAATTCACTGAGCTCCTGAGAGCGACCCATTGTTTCACAAATGTTTGTAAAAACAGTCTGCATGCCTAGGTGCTTGATTTTATATAACTGTGGCCATGGAAGTGATTGGAACACCTAATTCTGATTATTTGGATGGGTGAGCGATTTTATAAATAAATAAATAAATAAATCTTGCATTTAACCCAACATACATACAAATTTGTTTGATATATATTATATAATTCACAAAAAAACAAACAAAAGTAATACCAGCTCTGAAGTAGTACTGTGTGTTTCCTTTTCGCAGTGAACTTTTTTATTGTATTTAAAAGCAATCACGGTAGTGACAATGTTAACCGTTTATGCTATATAAATGATGATAATAAAGTCACAGGAAATATATAATTCATTATATGTTTTTCTTAAACTCAATATATATATATGTGTACACTAGGTTTTGGGAAAAATATATAATGAATTATTTATTTCCTGTGACTATTAACAGTTAACTCTGTCGCTACCGTGATTGTGTTTACACGATCAGCAGTAGCAAACACAGCACGCTGAAATCTTGTTGAAAAGTTGTGAGGCTATGCTGTAACATTGCACATGAAATACACAGGCATATCTAGATCAGGGCTGTCAAACTCCAGCCCCCAGATGTTTCTGAACTACAACTCCCATGATTCCCTTGCCATTTACTGCATTGAAATAATAATGGGAAGTGTAGGCATCAATATATGAGAGAGCGTGAGTTTGACAGCCGTGCTCTAGATGCTAACAATTTTTAAAACCATCTGGGGAATGTGTCTCAATGCCACCTCACCTCTCCAGCTGATCGTACATGGAGCACAGAACTGCAGTAACTTCTTTTGGCCAACAGATGGCAACATCTATTACAGTAGGGAATACACTGTGAATATTGTCAAATATTTCTTACTGTATATTTAATGATTTCCCCAACCCCCCACCCAAATGGCCCTGACATTGTACTTTCAGAAAATCACTTGGTAGTAAAGGGGTTAACAAGGAAACATAACTGTACGCTAATAAAAGCTTTATGGTGTGTGAGCCAAACGGTAACCCATTTCCCCCTGCAAGCATAGCTGAGAACCCGCTTCCCTGCCGAATCTGCCCCCTGAACCCAGACCAATGCATATATTGAAGACCCATTACTTTGGAGAAGCCTATCTAATCCCCCTCTGTTCATTTCTTACTCCATCTTCCCACCCAGCCCACATGCACCCGCTACTTCATGTTCTCTGTTTACCCTCTCCTAGTGTGTCACCCCTCTCCTCTTAGATTGTAAACTCTTGAGCAGGCTATGTATATTTGTTATTCTCCCAATGTACAGCGCTACGGAACTTGTTAGTGCTTTATAAAAACTTGTAACTGTATTGCTTAGAGAAAGAGTGAAAGTGACTGGACTGTCCCTTTAAATCAGCTCCAAGCATTCTAAGGGCAGACTATAAGCCCCGCCCACTAACCCGCCTTGCATCGAAAGGCCCAATGGGAACGCGTTCAGTACTCTGTTCTACTCGGCCATTCGTCCAGAGCCTTTGTTTAGGTGCCGTGCTTCCGGTGGTGACGTCAAATGCCGGTGACACTTTTTTGTGTGCGCTGTCCAGTCCCCGGATTCTCAGTTCTGCTTCCCGCGGGCTCAGCCTGGTGGGGTTCCCGGGGCACGCTTCTAACGAGAGGCCGGGGACTCGGCCTGCTGCGTGTGTGCGCGCTCCCCACTTCCAGTCGCCCCGGTAACAGGCCGGCCCCTTTCAGGGGGCGTGGTGTACGGGAGCCCGGCAGGGTGATGGATAACAGAACGTGCCAGCCAGTGCCCGGGCGCAATGGAGAGTAGTGCGCATGTTTGAAAGGGTCGGTTCAACAAACTCACACCCCGGTAATGGCAGCCAGGGGGCCCGTTGCTCCTGCAGGTTTAAAGGTGCTCGATGCCAAAGATGTGAGTGAGAGGCGCCGGCTCAGAGACCTGCTGGGCGAGCAGCTCAGCACAGACATACGCAGGTATGGGCAGACTCTCCCAGGGCAGGGAAAGAGCACTCCCCCACATCCCGGGCTGCTTCCCATCCCAAGCACACACCTGTAAGCACCTTTCACCCCTAGGACTTCCAGATCGGTCATGTTTTCCTGGACACATTTTACCATTTCTCGCAGAAGGGAGCGTGGGGAAAAGTGCTGCCCTGCAACATGTAAAATTCACATGCTGCAGGAAGGAAATCAAGGCGGGATTCCTTTGACTTCCTTACCTGCAGAATATGGTTTCTACATGCTGTACGGTGACGTTTTTCATGCACTAACCATCAGCATAAATACATTCAGAGAAAACGAGAACAAGAGAATGTGGCTATTTTATCTTGCCAAAATGGCTAATAGAACTGATGCCACAAGTGCTGGTAATCAGTAATTTTCGTAATTGTACTATAAAAATATATTAACTTTATTGATAAACAAATATAACACATAAACTAAGAAAATACATATCATGTGCAAATCAGCGTGTAATGGTGCTAATGACAACCTAGCGATCTATATATGATTGCGTAACTAACCATACTATGTACCCTGTAGATGCTGTATATTGATTAAGTATCCAGTATGAATATGTAGCATGGGCTAACAGAAATAGCCCTTATTGATATAAACTAACATACACTTCACCCACTCTAACTTACTGCATCATAAACAGGCTATGACAGGTACATATAACTAGATGGATAAATAGACAGTATAGTATTGTCAAAAATGTGTACTGCCCATTAGTGGGATAACCGTAGGCATATGTGTGCATATACAGGGATAACAAAATATGTAGTGACCAGAATTGAATACTCGATTGTAGGGGAATGATTAATGCATAGACACTCTCTCAGGGATAACCGAATAGCCAGTAGTGCTGCTTTAAAACGCTATTTAAAGCAGCACTACTGGCTATTCGGTTATCCCTGAGAGAGTGTCTATGCATTAATCATTCCCCTACAATCGAGTATTCAATTCTGGTCACTACATATTTTGTTATCCCTGTATATGCACACATATGCCTACGGTTATCCCACTAATGGGCAGTACACATTTTTGACAATACTATACTGTCTATTTATCCATCTAGTTATATGTACCTGTCATAGCCTGTTTATGATGCAGTAAGTTAGAGTGGGTGAAGTGTATGTTAGTTTATATCAATAAGGGCTATTTCTGTTAGCCCATGCTACATATTCATACTGGATACTTAATCAATATACAGCATCTACAGGGTACATAGTATGGTTAGTTACGCAATCATATATAGATCGCTAGGTTGTCATTAGCACCATTACACGCTGATTTGCACATGATATGTATTTTCTTAGTTTATGTGTTATATTTGTTTATCAATAAAGTTAATATATTTTTATAGTACAATTACGAAAATTACTGATTACCAGCACTTGTGGCATCAGTTCTATTAGCCATTTTGGCAAGATAAAATAGCCACATTCTCTTGTTCTCGTTTTCTCTGCATTTATAATAAAGGTTTAATCCTACCAAATGCTGGTAAATTAAGCTCCTCCTGCTTTGGGCCCGCTTCTCATAACGGGCACCAAATCTCACTATTCACCAAGCATAAATACATTACCTGTCCTAGAAAACATGGCTGATCACGCTCACAGTGAAAATACTTTGGGGTTTACTCCCTAAACTGCTAATCCAGGGGGATTATGCGTGGCATTTCAACTTTGTTTTCCACATCATCAGTTTTGTCCTCCGAAATATAAACTTTCACCTTTTTTCAGTTTTGTATTTTTGTGTATAAAATGCACATTCTTAAATAAAACGTATTTATTTACCGGTAGCTCCTGGTGGTTTTGCCCCCTTTGTATTCAGGGAAGCGGGCAGAGCCGTCTGGCACAGCTAGCAATTTGATTTTATATTTAAAAACCTTGTGTTTCACTAGCGTGTGTTTTTTTTTTTTTTTTTTTTTTACCTCTGTAATCAAAGGTTAACAAAGCTCAATGCATTTGTTGGCAGGGTATGCATGCAGTCTAAGACACAGACTGACCAATGTAGGGGACTGCAAACCGGTCGAAAAGGCTGAATCATTGGGGGGTGTCAGAAATCCATGAGGAAGGTCATCAATTTAGGCTGGGGTCAGACGCAACACAAGCGGCAAACAAACACATTTTTTCGAGAACATGATACCGCTAGTACTGACGTACAGAGTGCGCTGCGTCTGCTAGCGGCATGTGTGCGTGATTAAGAGACGTCAGACGCTGCTAATGTCCGGCCAACAGAACGTCCAGACGCAAAAAGTGTTTTATTGATGATCCGTACTAAATCACAGATGAAAATGTTCATCGTATGACCGCTATCGCGTATTCTGTGAAAAAATACGTCCATTCATTCGAACGCACTTTTTCACGGACAACGCGAAAAATGCGTTCGTCTGACCCTAGCCGAAAGTAATCCTGATCACCACCATGTTAAACAGGTATCTCAAACTCTGGCTCCCCAGTTGTTTCTGAACTACAACTACCATCATTCTCTAGCCATCTATTGCTTTCAAAGGAGTCTGAATTGTGGGCCATCAACATCTGGAGGGCCAGAGTTTGAGATCCTGGTGTTAAAAGTTAACTCCTAATGGGACAAGACATTTTATCACAGCCGGTACTTGCATAGTGCCAGCACCTCCATGGAGCTTACCGATATGGTACATTAAAATATAATTTCTCATGTATTAGTTTTATGCTTTACAGAAATATTGCTGGGATGAAAGATTCTAAACTCTGGATGGTGTCCCTTATCTTAGGGCCCGTTCACACTGTGCGATGTATCGCGCTGTGTAGCTTCTCCAATGCATTTCAATGGAGCTGTTCACATCTTGCCACGCGTCCCGGTAGCATGTCGCTGTTACATAACCCTTTTTTTCCGATTTGCTCTCTGCGATTTGCATTGGTGGTGCTTTGCAAAAATCGCACACGACCTTGATGTCGTGACTATGAATATCGCGCGATCTTCAAATCGCACAGTGTGAACGGGGCCTTACACAATTTCACACGGGGGCTGCATTATTAGAATTCAGGCAGAAACGCTTTTGTGTAAACTACAGTAAATGTGATTTTAGATAATAAAAATGGTAGAGATTTCATGCTTATTTGCAGTGATCAAAATGAAATTATTAGCAATGCTGCTTCCAAAAATATCAATAGAAAATAATATCAGTATGGCATACATACTGTACTGGGATTTTCATTAATTATGACTGCCTGAATCTTATCCCTGTACAGCAGTGCGTGACTCCAGAGCTGTCCCTGTATTCTGCCTCTGCCTGGTTGTTGTAATGCAGCAGCAAAGTTTGGAACATTTTTGTTACAGTAAGGGTGGGGGGAGCATGGGTTCAGAAGTGGTTAATATTAGGGATGTACCGATACTAGTATCGGTGCCGATATTGCCTTTTGCACGAGTACTTGTTACTCGTGCAAACGGCCCGATACATCCTGCTGATACCAGAAGCCGGCGCTGGGCTGGCTTGCCGGTATCCGTGGGGCTGGGGAAGCTGGCCGCGTGCATGAAAAGCACGCGGCCAGCGTTCCCCTCCAGCGCATCTGCATACTCCTTCCCCCCCCCCCATCCTGAAGGTCCGGTCGCTTGGCAGTGATGTGCTCCCGCAGCCACTGGGCGCTCCTGTGACGCTGCCTCTCGGCTGGAGGTAGCGTCACAGATGCGCCCGGCGGCCACGTGATCGCATCACTGCCAAGCGACCGGACCTTCAGGATGGGTGAGTGAGGATGCGCCGGAGGGGAACGCTGGCCGCGTGCTTTTCATGCACGCAGCCAGCTTCCCCAGCGTTCGAGCTGGGGGCAAGGTACATGTGAGCTGGGGGTAGTGTGTGTGTGTGTGTATATATAATATATATATAATCTCGGGGGGGTATATACATGTGAGCTGGGGGTGTTTTTATGAGGTCTGTTCTTATTGGAAAGCGTTACATGACTTTAAATAATCGTATCGGTACTCGGTGTTAAAGTGGTATCGGTGCATCCCTAGTTAATATTTAACCCGTTTTTTTTTCTTCACCTCAAAATGTCCCCTTTTTAATATCTTACGTGTCCTGTTATCTCTATCCAAAGTGTGTGTTTTTTGAATCTGGCATGATGTATTTTTCTTTGTCTGCTTTCCAGACTTTTAAACGATGAACTCCATGTGGATATGGTTATCTGCGTTGGGCAAGCAATGTTTAAAGCGCACAAGGTTGTGCTCCTGGCAAGAACACCGAGGTTTTACAGCTATGTTACTAGATGCCCATCAATGGAGAAGGTTATTCTGGAAAATATAAAACCATCTGAAATCGAATTGCTTTTGAAGTAAGTTAAAAAATTATTATTTTTTTGTCCAGAATTCACAATTAAATTAATGGCTATTGATTTTTGCAGGTGGGGGCTATAAGTAAGTTGGCGTCACCTTGAGCTGTGAGGCCTGATCGTACAGAGCGGTTTCTGAACACATATAGGGCTTTCTAATGGTGATTAAACACGCCTGCTACATGGTGGATGCTGAGTCTGATCTCACTTAAAAGAATATATATACAGTCAGGTCCAGAAATATTGGGACATGGACACAATTCTAACATCTTTGGCTCTATACACCACCACAATGGAGTTGGAATGAAACAAACACAATGTGCTTTAACTGCAGACTGTCAGCTTTAATTTGAGGGTATGTACATCCAACTCAGGTGAACGGTGTAGGACCTACAGCAGTTTGCAGATGTGCCTCCCACTTGTTAAGGGACCAAAGGTAATGGGACAATTGGCTTCTCAGCTGTTCCATGGCCAGGTGTGTGATATTCCCTCATTACCCCAATTACAATGTGCAGATAAAAGGCCCAGAGTTCATTTCAAGTGTGCTATTTGCATTTGGAATCTGTTGCTGTCAACTCTCAAGATGAGATCCAAAGAGCTGTCACTATCAGTGAAGCAAGCCATCATTAGGCTGAAGAAACAAAACAAACCCATCAAAGAGATAGCAAGAACATTAGGCGTGGCCAAAACAACTGTTTGGAACAGTCTCAAAAAGAAGGAACGCACCGGTGAGCTCAGCAACACCAAAAGATCCGGGAGACCACGGAAAACTGTGGTGGATGACCGAAGAATTCTTTCCCTGGTGAAGAAAACACCCTTCACAACAGTTGGCCAGATCAAGAACACTCTCCAGGAGGTAGGTGTATGTGTGTCAAAGTCAACAATCATGAGAAGACTTCACCAGAGTAAATGCAGAGGGTTCACCACAAGATGTAAACCATTGGTGAGCCTCAAAAACAGGAAGGCCAGATTAGTTTGCCAAACAACACCTAACAAAGCCTTCACAGTTCTGGAACAAGATCCTATGGACAGATGAGACCAAGATCAACTAGTAACAGAGTGATGGGAAGAGAAGAGTATGGAGAAGGAAAGGAACTGCTCATGATCCTAAGCCTACCACCTCATCAGTGAAGCATGGTGGTGGTTCTCTTGTATTGACCACCACAACCAATGGAACTGGTTTTCTTGTATTTATTGATGTATATAATAAGAAGGTAGAGGGTAATCCTACAACGAATTAAAATCACTTAGAGGTGCATGTTAAATGAACAAATAGTATTTGAATCAGATAATGGTACGTATCTGGTGGCGCGACGACAATCGCTAATTGGTAGCTGATGGTTCCCTTAGTCGATTTTGTCCATATGGAGCGTATAAAAGGAAATAAACAATATATAGTGCAGATGGTTTTAACACATTAGATATACATTATTGTATAATAATCCCACTCACAAATTAAAGAGCCCGAACACTGGCTCTATCTTCTCCACTTCTGAAGGTGACCCACACCTTACAATTATTGGAGTTTGGCTCATGTAGAATGGATCTGAAAAGAAAACAAGATGGCCTCCTTTGTGTAGATCTTCCATAAATAGAATATAGCTGGTCAACTCACATTTGTTGGAGCTATAAACCAAGCTCTAGGTGCGTACGCCTCAGGACTTTTTTGAGGTAAAGCCCAAACAACCTCTTAGGAATCCAGAACACCGGGGGGAAAAAATTTAAAATTATTTATTAAAACATAAACAGTATACTGGCACAGCCAGAAGACCAGGACGTGTTTCGCCAGATGTGCTGGCTTCCTCAGCTGGTTTACAGATTAGACTATATAAGAGAGAGATGGAAGCCAATGTGTGTAAAAAAAAAAAAAAATCCCCACATGTTCCGAATTCCGCAATTAGCATGCATACCTTGCCCCAAACCGCACCACAATCGGCGTGGGACAGGAGCCGCCATCTTGCACATGCGCTCTATCGTCCTATGCGTTTCATCTTGCGTGTCACGTCAAATTCCGGAAGTTGTGTGCGTTCCACTCCGTGGATCATTCCGCATCTCCGATCGCATTGGTATCTTCGCTCCAATCTCCTTATAAACTTATACACGATTACCCTCGGTCATCATTGGACAAAAATAGAACCAGAAGGGGCATATTGTTAGGACGCAAACTATTCATAAATTATATCATCTTCCCCAACTGTATCTCATAAAGGGAGTTTTATAGCTTTCATATATACCCTTAAAATCAAATATGATTTTTATAATATCAAACTATTGGGGTGGATGATTATATCAATCCCCTATATAGTAAATCCATATAATGGAGGTGTAAAGTTCGGAATTTAATGATTATATTTATTCATTCTTAATTGAAAACCAAGCAATTGATTATAATTAAATGGCTTAGATTACCACAATAATTATTATTAAAAATGATGTCTTCTATCCTAGTTTTTCTTTCAGCTTCCCAATAATAATAATAATAATTGAAGGTGCCTCATTTAAAGTGCTATTATTTAATATCTGTGCTAAAATAGTTCATATTTATAAAGTGCTAGTATCAAGTATTCTATTTTATTATTTCTGTGTTGTTGAATAACCATACCTAGTGTAGTGTTTTTTATATTAATAAAGTGCTTGTGTATATTAAAAAACTCTATAATAGGTGGCTATCCCAAAATATATACCCATAGAAGCATGTATGTAGTATAACTTCTATCATAGTTACATAGTTACATAGTTATATAGGCTGAAAAAAGACATGCGTCCATCGGGTTCAGCCTCTCCCATAACCTACTGCTGTTGATCCAAAGAAGGCAAAAAACCAGTCTGAATGCTTGCCAATATGCAACATACTGGGAAAAAATTCCTTCTTGACCCAGAATGGCAGTCAGATTTCTCCTTGGATCAAGAAGCTTTTACCCACATATTAAATATTATAACCCTTAATATTCTGTGTCTGCAGGAAGTCATCCAGTCGTTTTTTAAAAGTCTGTACAGACTCTGACCCAACCACCTCAACAGGCAGAGAATTCCACAGCTTTATTGTTCTCACCGTAAAATAACCCTTCCTATGCTTTAAGCTAAATTTTCTTTCTTCCAGTCTAAATGGATGACCCCTTGTCCTGTGTATAGTCCTGTTAATGAATAGGTTATCAGACAATGGTTGATAATGGCCCCGTATATATTTATATAAGGTTATCAGATCCCCTCTAAGGCGCCTTTTCTCTAAACTAAACAGGTTTAAGCTTGTTAGTCTTTCCTCATAACTTAACCCTTCCATCCCCCTTATTAATTTAGTTGCCCGTCTCTGCACTTTTTCTAACGCATATAATATCTTTTTTTAAGACAGGTGCCCAAAATTGCACGGCATATTCAAGGTGCGGCCTGACCATTGATTTATACAGAGGCAAAATTATGTTTTCATCCCGTGAGTGAACTCCCCTTTTAATGCATGCCAGTACTTTGCTGGCCTTGGCGGCTGCTGTTTGACATTGCACATTGTTACTTAGTTTGAAGTCTATGATTATTCCCAAATCCTTCTCCTGCTTGGATTTCCCTAACTCCGTACCATTTAGGGTATAAATTGCTTGTGTGTTCTTCACTCCAAAGTGCATAACTTACATTTATCTAGATTAAATCTCATCTGCCATTTAAGTGCCCAGTCCCCCAATATATCTAAATCCCTCTGCAGCGAAGTAACATCCTGCTCACATTGTATTACTTTTCCTAGCTTTGTGTCATCTGCAAACACTGATACATGACTTTCAATGCCTATCTCAAGGTCATTTATAAATAAATTGAATAGTATTGGTCCTATAACAGACCCCTGAGGGACACCACTTACCACTGGTGTCCATCTTGAAAATGTACCATTTATGACCACTCTCTGTACCCTATCTTTTAGCCAGTTTTCTATCCAAGAACAAGTATTTTCATCTAGACCATTTTTTCTTAATTTAGTAGTAACCTTTTGTGTGGAACTGTGTCGAAAGCTTTGGCAAAATCTAAGTAAATCACATCCACTGCGACCCCCTGATCTATACTTCTACTTACTTCCTCATAGAACGTAATTAGGTTAGTCTGACATGATCTGTGTTTCATGAAACCATGCTGATTTTTGCCAATTACATTATACCTCCCAATAAATTCCTGAATATTATCCTTAGTAACCCCTCAAATACTTTCCCAGCCACAGATGTTAAGCTCACAGGTCTATAATTCCCAGGCACAAATTTTAAACCTTTCTTAAATATAGGGATCACGTCAGCTTTTCTCCAATCCTCTGGTACTATTCCTGAAAGAAAAGAATCTTGAAAGATTAAGAACAGAGGTTTACATATTTCAACACATAGCTCTCTTAGTACTCGCGGGTGAATTCCATCTGGCCCTGGGGCTTTATTAACATTCACATTGTTTAATTTGTGTAAAACCTTGTCCTGAGTCAACCAGTCACTTTGTATTAGTAAGTTTTTATTAATGAATTTCATGTCTCCTGTTATAGGTTTCTCTTTGATAAATACTGAAGAAAAATAATCATTTAAAATTTCTGCCTTATCCTGATCTTCAGTTAACAATAACCCTGACTCAGATTTTAGTGAACCTACATTTTCACTCTTGGGTTTTTTAGAATTTATGTACCTAAAGAATCTTTTAGGGTTGGTCTTGCTCTCTTTGGCTATTTCTTTTTCATTTTCTAGTTTAGCCCATCTAATCGCATTTTTACATGCTTTATTGGCTGCCCTATATGCTTTATAGGATGCCTCAGATTTATCAAATTTAAAAGCTTTAAATGCCTTCTTTTTATTTTTTCATTTCCTTAGTTACCTTCCTACTAAGCCACATTGGTTTCAGTCTGTTTTTTTTATATTTATTAACCAGTGGAATATATTGTGACGTGTACTTTTCTAGTGTTAGTTTAAAGATATTCCACTTATCCTCAGTGTTTTTCCCGTGAAAGAGTTTCTGCCAGTCAATGACATTGAGAGCTTCCTTTATTTTAATAAAGTTGGCCTTTTTAAATTATATATTTTAGCATGCCCCTTATGAATGTGTTTTTTTGAGTTTATTTCAAAAGTCACCATGTTATGGTCGCTATTTCCCAACTGTTCTTTTACATTAATATTTGAGAAAAGATCCACATTATTTGTTATAACCAGGTCCAGACAGTTATCCCTCTAGTTGGTGTTCTACCAGTTGTGACATGAAGGTATCATTTAAAATGTTCAGGAACCGGATTCCTTTGCTGAATTACTAGTCCCACTATCCCAATTAATGTCCGGGTAATTAAAATCTCCAATAATTAAAGTGCTGCCATGATGTGCAGCCTTCCTAATTTGCTCTAACAGTTGTTCTTCCTCATCATTATCTATATTAGGTGGTTTATAACATATGCCAACCAATAATTGACTTCCCTGTTTATTCCCCAACGAAATATTTACCCATAAGGATTCCACATTTCCCTCATCACTTTCCAGTTGTGTAATATTAGGCTTTAAATCCTGATTTACATATAAATCATTTGATTTACATACATAATTTATTAAGTGTAATTATACAGTGTTATAATATGTATCAAATTTAGGGTACTCCTATATTCTTTATAAAGTGCTACATGCTGTTAAAGTGTTGTGAATAAATAGCGCTTTATCATTTAAAATTGTGAAATTACAAATAACATCTAAAGTGCTAGAAGTGTGTAAATTTATAATATGTGGAACAGTGTATTGTGGATAGCAGATGGGAGATTCTCCCAATATTATAATGTGTTAATAACCTCGATAAAATAGAGTGTGAGAAGATCTTTACAAAAAATGCACAACATTGTGGCGGCAAGATGGCGGCTCCTGTCCCACGCTGATTGTGGTGCGGTTTGGGGCAAGGTGTGCAGGCTAATTGCGGAATTCGGAACATGTGGGGACTTTTTTTTACACATTAGACTATATAAGAGAGAGATGGAAGCACGTCTGTAAACCAGCTGAGGAAGCCAGCACATCTGGCGAAACGCATCCTGGTCTTCTGGCTGTGCCAGTATACTGTTTGTTTTAATAAATAATTTTAGATTTTAGAATTAAAATGGAATAAAAGATGACTATTCAGTCTTCCCAGTCTGGTATGAAAACATGGACACCTGTGCAAGTGCAAGAAGAATACGGAGAAAACACACGCCGGGTCTTCTAGAGAAAAATGCCGTGGCATGGATGCGCTGTTAAATTAAAGGCGTCGCATGAGAAATACGTCATCAAGGAAATAGGCGGGCAGACACCATGGAGGAAGTGGGATTCTGGGCGCCATGTTTTCGGTGGAGGGAGAAGACACCATGGGAACGAGGCTGATGTGATTGTGATGAATAAGGGAGGGCTGTTTGGGGTTTAATTGACCAATTATGTTAATGAATGTGATTTATAAAATGGCGATGTTCAGAATTGATTTCTATACACTTATTTTTTTAACCATGTACTTATGACTGCACATATTTTTCCTGATGAAGTCTTTTGACGAAACGCGTCGAGCGGGAGTAGTCTTATCTTTATTTTCTATTAATAAAATCCTTTGACTGGAGAAACTTTGGTCTTGGCTGATTGTTCCTGAAGTGCACCGGCTGTGGAGGAAATCATACCCCAGGTCCCAGGCATCCATGGAACGGTGATAACAATCTTGTTTTTTGATGTGCGTGAATGGATTCAAATACTATTTGTTCATTTAACATGCACCTCCTAAGTGATTTTAATTCGTTGTAGTATTAACCTCTACCTTCTTATTGTTTACTACTTACGGGTTACTGGGAGCCCGCAGAGGGAAGATCCTAAGTTAAGTGATTCAGTGTGTATTTTCTTTTCTTTGCGTATTTATTGATGTGACTGCTGACAAAGGCAGCAGGATGAATTCTGAAGTGTTTCGGACAATATTATCTGCTCACATTCAGCCAAATGCTGCAGAACTCCTTGGACGGCGCTTCACAGTGCAGATGGACAATGACCCAAAGCAAACTGCAAAAGCAACCAAAGAGTTTTTGAAGCGACAGAAGTGGAATGTTATGCAATGGCCAAGTCAATCACCTGACCTGAATCCCATTGAGCATGCATTTCACTTGCTGAAGACAAAACTGAAGGGAAAATGCCCCAAGAACAAGCAGGAACTGAAGACAGTTGCAGTAGAGGCCTGGCAGAACATCACCAGGGATGAAACCCAGCGTCTGGTGATGTCTATGCGTTCCAGACTTCAGGCTGTGATTAACTGCAAAGGATTTGCAACCAAGTATTAAGAAGGGAAAGTTGATTTATGATTGTTATGCTGTCCCATTACCTTTGGTCCCTTAACAAGTGGGAGGCACATCTGCAAACTGCTGTAAGTCCTACACCGTTCACCTGAGTTGGATGTACATACCCTCAAATTAAAGCTGACAGTCTGCAGTTAAAGCACATTGTGTTTGTTTCATTCCAACTCCATTGCGGTGGTGTATAGAGGCAAAGATGTTAGAATTGTGTCGCTGTCCCAATATTTCTGGACCTGACTGTACAGTTTAAACACCTTCCACTTCCCATCCTGGGCAACAGATGGACCAGGGTTTTAATTTTCCCTGTGAAATTCCCTACAAAATAAAAATGTAACTAAAATAAAAATGTACTACTACTATAGAAGTGCACAACAATATCAATCCTCGATGGGAAAACTTGACACGTATAGCAATCTTTGTTCAAAAAAAAAAAAAAGCGATATTGTTGCTATCATACATTGAAGGGTTTTGTGTGTCTAATTTTTAGAGCTTTTGATTGTAAAATATAGCCATGTTTAGAAAATAAAGAGCTTGTGGTGTATGTTTGTTGCTGGGAAGCAGTGTACTCAGGGGCCCTGCCTTTTAGAGTTGCTGACAATATGTTAAAGCTGCTACTCCTACCCTAGGGATTCTTGGTTTACTGGTTGAACTAGCTGTCAGCTCCTTGGAGAAAATGGAAAAATGTCTTTATCACACAATCTTCCATCAAGCCAGGTTCGCTGTCTTTGAGTTACACTTGACTTCGCTCTTTGCTTCAGCCCCCACAACCAGTCTCTTTCCACCACCAATTACGTAATATATCAGAGAATTCAGCCATTTCTTTCCACTGACGCCACAAAGCAACTCATCCACACCCTTGTAATCTCCCGACTTGACTATTGTAATAATCTTCTAGCTAGCCTCCCTCTCTCTCGCTTTCCCTCCCATCTCCCCCCTACAATCCATTCTGAATGCCTCTGCCAGGCTCCTCCACTTCACCCACCGCTCTGTCTCTACCGCTCCCCTCTGCGAGTCCCTTCACTGGCTCCCCATCCACTGCAGAATTAAGTTCAAAATCCTTATCCTTACCTACAAAACCCTCACTAACTCAGCTCCGCCACTACCTGTCCTCACTAATCACCAAATACACCCCAGCCCGCTCCCTAAGATCAAACCAGGACCTGCGCCTAGCTTCTCCCCGTATCACCTCTTCCCATGATTAGACTGCAGGATTTATCACATGCAGCCCCCTTCCTCTGGAACGCTCTCCCTCGTACTGTCAGCCTTTCCCCTAAGACATTCCTATTTAGGCTAATGTCAGACAAACGCAGTCTAACGGATGTACGTACTGACGGGAGATACTGTAGACCCCACACGGTCTGTGTTGTTTTTTTTGTTTTTTTTTTGACGGATGTCGAAAAAAAAGGGAAATAGAATTAAAATTAAATGACAGGTACAGTCATCCGGACAAAAAAAATCTGCGCGCCAACGTGATGGACGTCACAAATGCGCTGCGTCTGACGTCGCGTCATCACGCACACAGGCCGCGGTGCACTCTGGGTGTCCGTCGTAGCGCTTTTACGTCAAGGCCTAAATGGCATCTGTTGCGACCTGCATGGTGCAGTTGCACTTCGGTACGCACGTTCTTCGTGGTGGTCTCTATTGATAAAAATCAATGCTACAACGGACGTTAAACTGTACGGCGACACGGACGTGATGACTGCGTTCATCTGACGCTAGCCTTAGGGAAGCCTACCACCCGACTCACTGATACACCTCACTGCCCCAACCAGCCCATCACTCTCACCTTGCAGCCCATCACTCTCACCTTGCAGCCCATCACTCTCACCTTGCAGCCCATCACTCTCACCTTGCAGCCCATCACTCTCACCTTGCAGCCCATTCCTCTTGTTTACAACCCTTCTAGATTGTGAGTTGCCACGGGAATAGGGCCCTCGTTTCCCACTGAGCTGTGTAGACCAGTGGTTCCTAACCCTGGTCCTCAAGTACCATAAACAGACCAAGTTTGGGGAAATGCAGACTGAATCCTGCAATCACCTGATTGCAGGATTCAGTCTGCATTTCCCCAAACTTGGTCGGTTTATGGTACTTGGACCAGGGTTGGGAACCACTGGTCTACACAGCTCAGAGGTTCCTTACCCTATGGATTCCAACACCAAATGTTCTTGGACACAAACTTGAACCTCTTTAACATTGGACTTTGAAGAACTACAGTTGCAAGAAAAAGTATGTGAACCCTTTTGGGATTACATGGAGTTTTGCATGAATTGGTCAAAAAATGTGCTCTGATCTTCATCTAAGTCACAACAATTTGAAAAACACAGTCTGCTTAAAATAATACAACACAAACATTATAGGTTTTCATGTGTTTATTGACCATAACATGTAAACATTCACAGTGCAGGGTGAAAAAAATATGTGAACCCCTAGCCGAATGACTTCTCCAAGAGCTAAGTCCAGCCAGGAGTGAGCCAACCTTGTGTCCAATTATTGGATGTGTTGCTGAAAGCTGTCCTGCCCTTTAAAAACACACACCAGTTTTGGGTTTACTGGTTTCAAGAAGCACTGCCTGATGTGAACCATGCCTCGCAGAAAAGAGCTCTCAGAAGACCTACGATCAAGAATTGTTGACTTGCATGAAGCTGGAAAGGGTTACAAAAGTATCTCCAAAAGCCTTGATGTTCATGTGTCCACGGTAAGACTGTCTACAAATGGAGAACGTTCAGCACTGTTGCTACTCTCCCTAGGCGTGGTCGTCCTGTAAAAATGACTGCAAGAGCGCAGAATACTTAATGAGGTAAAGAAGAATCCTAGAGTGTCTGCTAAAGACTTACAGAAATCTCTGGCACATGCTAAAATTTTTGTTGACACGTCTACAATAAGGAAAACCTTAAACAAGAATGGAGTACATGGGAGGACACCACGGAGGAAGCCATTGCTGTCCAAAAAGAATATTGCAGCACGTTTGAAGTTTGCAAAAGAGCACCTGGATGTTCCACAGCACTACTGGCAAAATATTCTGTGGACAGATGAAACCAAAATTGAGTTGTTTGGAAAAAAACACACAACACTATCAGGGTTATCCAAAGAGATTCGAAAAGTCACCGCACGTTCGGTGACTTTTCGTTCTCTTCAATTCGGTTCCTTTTGCCGATTGCATTTCGGTGACCCTGCGGTGTATTCAGCAAAGAGCACAGGGTCCCCGAATTGCAGGGAAAAGCTGCCGAAAACCTGACGAAAACTAACCGAATGCATGCTGAAAACAAGCAAAAACATCTGGATTAACCTTCGAAAAAGCCGAACAGGAGCCGAATCACACAGAGTCACACAGAGCCGAAGCAGCTGTGACGTAGAGGAGGCAGTGAATAAATTAGAAAAACCATTTGTATGAATCTGGGAAAAAGAAACGCTGTTTGCAAAGAAACTACTGAGCGCAAATGTCTGAAATTTTCACAGGAGGTCCAGGGAATGATCATAAAGAGGGCTGTTACAAAAAAAATAAGTTAACTGAAGAAAAAAAAAAATCGGACTTTTTAAAAAAAAAAAAAAAATATGAAAAATGCTTAAGTATCCTAAAAAATCTATAAACACAGAGACTTTTTGCTGCAGAATTTTATAATGAACGGTTTATTAGATATTGAATTAAAACGGGAATATTTTTAACATTGAAGTCTATGGGATTCTCCTGAATAAATTTGCCGAATTAAACCATCGAATGGCAGGGCATTAGGGGAACCTTTCACTGCTGGTTTGTGTTCTCTGAATAGCCGAAGCAGTGCTTTTTCATGGGGATTTCACTGCCCTCGAACAGGCACCGAACAGGCACCGTATGTTCAGGCAATTCGCCAGGATTTGGCGAATTGCCTGCTCTCTGGATAGCCGAATGGCCAGGAAAGGTAACCGAACGCTGATTTTCAGCATTCGGTTACCTTTCTCAAGCAATTCGGATCTCTTTGGATAACCCTGTATGTGTGGAGAAAAAAAGGCACAGCACACCAACATCAAAACCTCATCCCCACTGTAAAACATGGCGGAGGGAGCATCATGGTTTGGGGCTGCTTTTCTGCCTCAGGGCCTGGACGGATTGTTGTCATTGATGGAAAAATGATTTCCAGAGTTTATCAAGACATTTTGCAGGAAAAAGTAAAACCATCTGTCCGCCAACTGAAGCTCCGCAGAGGATGGGTGATGCAAGTAATTCAACAAAAGAATGGCTTCAACAAAACAAAATACGCCTTCTGGAGTGGCCCAGTCAGAGTCCTGACCTCAACCCAATTGAAATGCTCTGACGTGACCTTAAGAGAGCGATTCACACCAGACATCCCAAGAATATTGCTACACTGAAACAGTTTTGTGAAGAGGAGTGGTCCAAAATTACTCCAGATCGTTGTGCAGGTCTGATCTGCAGCTACAGGAAATGTTTGGTTGAGGTTATTGCTGCCAAAGGAGGGTCAACCAGTTATTAAGTCCAAAGGTTTACCTACTTTTTCCACCCTGCACTGTGAATGTTTACATGTTATGTTCAATAAACACATGAAAACATATGTTTGTGTTGTGTTATTTTAAGCAGACTGTGTGTTTTTCAAATTGTTGTGACTTAGACGAAGATCAGAGCACGTTTTATGACCAATTCATGCAAAACTCCACGTAATCCCAAAGGGTTCACATACTTTTTCTTGCAACTGTATATAGCGTGAAGACGTGTGTGTGTTGCTATGCTGAGGATTTTAATTATGTACGATTTTTTTTTTTCGTTTTGTAGAGTTGTGTACTCGTCTTGTTGGTCTGTGACAGATTTGGAAGAGCACATTCTCTGTTTGATGGATCAAAATTGGATGGCATCAATCCAGGACCAAAATGATGGATCACAGCCAAGTCTTCAGAGCAGCGCACCTTCTGCTATGGAGGACTTGAATGATAATGCTTGTCTGCATAATTGTAATGGGCCTCCAAACGCTCCAGTTCGGAACGAGCCTGCTGGGCCAAAGATGGGTAACAAATTAGAATAGACTGTGTCTTGTGTGTAAATATGTTTGCTACATGTAATGAAGTTCTTTTATGTAAACAGAGTGCCGTGTTTAATGGCTTCTCTCGCTTTGTGTATCTTTGTTTATTAGTGGTGTTGCATCCACTCTGTTTACATGGATGCTCCAGGCTTTGGAGGTTATCCTGACATTTATGTCCAAAATAAAAATAGAAAACTTCTATTTAAGTGCACTGGGTTTACTCCAGGTTTGGTGACCCTGAACCGCTGAATCCCTGGCCAGGGCAGTATATTTCCATATGTTCTCATCTGTCTGTAAATCGGACTCTACTTTTTTGTGAAACCTTGGCATTTGTCAGGGTTGGCACAATGGTACTTGTTGAACAACCCCCTAAGTCGTTGCTCTTCTTATGAATGAAATATTGTCACAACTTAAATGTTACTACCATTATCATTGGAAGACGTACATGATTAAAGGTAAATGGTGATCTCTAGATGGATTTGCTTTTTGTACCATGTGGGAGTGGGTAATGGGTTGCCTTTCTTTTTGGAAGTAAGTTGCCTTTTTTATAAAGTTATGCTTCTAGAGTAAAGAGGCAAAAATGCCCACAAAGTAAAATAAATCCCAGAAACGGGTAAATAACGGTTTCTTGCCTGTATTAGAAGCTTGCTTGAACCTTTTTTTCGTTTTTTTTTTTTTTTTTTGTCCCCCTTTACATCGCTTTGACAAACTTTTAAAATTCTAGTCCTTTTGTGATTGATTTAAAACAAGGTACCGATGCATCCCTAGTTATTAAGTACGCGTACCAATACTTTTTCTTCTACCCCAGGTACTCACCAATACCAAGTACCGATTATTCTTACTTAATATCATGTGACCGCTTTCCAATAAATAACTTAGAATTGGACAGGCTTGAAGCAAAATCCTATGTTAATATTGAAATGTATGGCCAGACAGCCCATTTACCCACTGCACAGGCCTGCACACACCCTGACAACACACCGACCTCACCTCAGATATATATGCATACCCACGCCAGACCTCCGATACATGTACACCCACAGACCTCAGACAGACACAGCTTCTGGCAGAATGCATTGCAGAATGCATTAACAGCCTTTCCCTTCGGCTGGTTCCGTTCCACCGAGCAGCCGCCGGCTTGTGAGGACAGTGACACTCTCACGCAATGTCTCTCGACACTCCCCCTTCCTGCGAGATCACGGCTGGAGGCTGCGTCCTAGCTCTTCGGCCACTCGGTGCAAAGAGGGCAGCTGGAGGGGAATGCTGTGAATGCATGCTGTCAGGAGCCCTAGCCACTCGGATACCGGCAAGCCAGCCCAGCGCTGGCTTCCGGGTAGCGGGGCATTTGCACAAGTACAAAGTACTTGTAAATGCCGATATATCAGTGCATTCCTAGCAATAACACTTATTTTAAGCACAAATCTTTACTTCATTAAACAGAAAAAGGTAGTAATTCTTTAACTTTTTTTTTGAAGACGACGTGGAGACTGCATCTGTCATGGGGAAAGAATTGCTATCTCTGTTCCAGCGGTCCTGCTGCCCCGATGTTGTTATTCAAATTGAGGATACACAGTTTCAGGCGCATAAGTAAGATTTTTTTTATTTTTTTTTGTTATATATCCTCGTTCTATGCTTATGCTGTTTATATTGGGGGGGGGGTGTCCATCGAGTTCAGCCTTTCATAAATTAGCTACTCCTGTTGATCCAAAAGGAGGCAAAAAACCCAGTGCAAAGAGTTTTCTAAATATGCAACATACTGGGGGGGGGGGGGGATACCTTCTTGCCCCCAGAATGGCGGTCAGATTTCTCCTTGGATCAAACGGCTTTTATCCAATTATTTAATCACTATAACCCTTAATATTATTATATTTTTTTATTATGTTGTAATCGGAGAACCCGATTTTAATTTTCCTTCGCTTTGATCCTGGCTCAT
This sequence comes from Leptobrachium leishanense, assembly GCA_009667805.1. Classification (NCBI taxonomy): domain Eukaryota; kingdom Metazoa; phylum Chordata; class Amphibia; order Anura; family Megophryidae; genus Leptobrachium; species Leptobrachium leishanense. The sequence continues at coordinate 53,022,507 of CM019070.1, read as the reverse complement.
TAATGGGACTCTCTGGAGGAGTCGGTCAGAAGAACGTGAGGATTCAGTTTATGGATACAGTCTAAGTTGTAAATCATGGTTGACCAACTGGTAGAGCCCAGTTCTTGTAGACCTAAAACACCCAGGATGCTCTGCAAATCTTAATGGGACACTCCAGCCATGGTGACCAAATTAACTTGGCTATTTGGTTATGGGTTGCTTGCTAGTTGACACCCTTCGTCCCATCAGCTCACACTGAGACAGCCTTCCAGTTTACAATCTACACTGAGCTGCACAGGGTGTGCAGAACAAAATCGTCCAATGTCTCTCAACACCGTTGCATTAAAGAGCATCGGATTGGCAGAGAAGTCAACCCAGCAACTGTGTCTACTGCAAGTATAAGCAGACGCTGTCAGTTCGACTGTATGTTATTAGAGACCATATTTAGTTATTTATACTTGATCCCAATTTTTCAGTCATATTTTGTTCTTTTTATACAATTTTTAAGTTACAGGTAGAACAAATACAAGAGACACAATGTAGCTGGGTTTACTCTCTTAATGGTGCCACCTTGTGGTCGCTGTGGGAAACTATGCAGCGAGACTGTTGCTGCATTCTGCGTCTCCTAATATTGGGACAATAGGGGGGAAAAGTTTGTTGGGGGGGGGGAGACACACATCCACTTTTTTTTTTTTTGTTGTTGAAATTAGTACGCTTTACTAAACCCTGGTGTTATTTTTAAGGTTAACCCTAACCTACAGATTCTGCACCTTTTGCAAAATTTGAAAATGTAACCTTTCATATCCTGGGCTGACCGCAATTTTTTGACTTTGCCGCAGAATACCATGTAACTGTACGTGATTTTTGCAGACCATTTGGGCACCTTTGCAATTCATAACAATGATGCACAAATTTTCAGTGCTTGGAGACTTTACACTCAACCTTGAACTGTATACTATATTTATATGAACTGTATGTGATGTCATGTAACTTGTTCCTTTGTTGAATTTATTCTTCTGTCTTTGAGATATTGTATAAATAGCTGTTATTGAACTGCATAGGTTGGCGGCACACGAGCAAACATTTTGCGTCCATCTGACCGCAGTGTTTGCCGTCGGTCGTAGCTTTATAAAGGAGTCCATTAAATACACCACACAAAGCACCTGCGCACTTGTTCACGGACGGGAAACACCTATAGCAACGGACGCAAAAATAACATTGACGTGAAAAAGCTAAACGGACGCAGAAACAATGCTGCCATGTATTCTCCCAGGGCGTGGAGACATCAGACGTTACGGACGCACTTTATGCAGTACTCACACTTTCTTCCGTCAAAAAGTGCGTCCTTAAAGGCAGTACAGTATGCTTGTGTGCCGCCTCTCTAAATGCTTGTAACAGGCACAGTCATAGATGTTTACGCAATACAAAATTCATACATATGTTTTTGTGTTGGTGTTTACTTTGGGGGGGTTGCATCTGTGCCTTTTTCTTTGCATATTTTGTTTGTAAACCATATAGTTAAAGTCCTTTTTTTTTTTTTCTTAATTATGGGAGGAAGATAGCAGGCCATTTGATTGTAAAGGGGATAATGTGATCACCTCTACCTAACGCTCCACATTGATCTTCCCCAGGGCTATACTTAGTGCCAGGTCCAGCTATTTTGCCGCCATGCTGAGTGGATGTTGGGCCGAGAGTTCACAAGATCTCATCAATCTTCAAGGGTGAGAACATTGTTACTGTGTCTTTGTTAAGCCTAATTACATGTGACCATCCATTTGATTGCAAGTTTTATTTGAGCAGGGCACTCTATTCCTCATGTTTCTGTAATCTCCACTTTATTTTTTGCTTTGCTTTCCCATTTTATGCTGAGCCCTATTCTAACACTGGTGCCGGAAAGGGAGACTGGTGGGGTAAAAATTAAAAATCTGCGCGTGCAGATATTACTTGCACTATGTCAGGGTAGGCGCCTTGTTAGTGCCTGGCCCCAGAAGGAAGGTAAAAGCACAGCTTGATACAAGCAAGCTTCACAGGAGCCGCGGATGAATCACAGAGGGAGACTGGAAACTATTTGTCCCAAGTCTCACCGTGCTCATGGTGAGAGGAAGCGGCTGTAATTCTTTCACGAAGACCACTTCTTCTGACCAGATTCACCAGACAGTAGATGGGTGTACCTGGGTCCCACTGGTTTCCACCAGTTCTTTGCTGATGGTACTATTGGACATCTTCCGATGTCGAAGGGAAGTGCGCATGATGGGTCTCTAATCTGCTGCATTAAGTTTCCTTGGCCGTCCACTGCTTCTACAGTCCTCAACATTGCCCGTTTTAGTGTGCTTCTTCAAAATGGCTTGAACAGAGCATTTTTAAACCCCAATCTGCTTTGAAATCTTTGCCTGGGACAGACCTTGCTGGCAAGGCTGCCATCAGAAATCTCGGGGCCCCTTACTGAACCACTGGTCAGGCCCCCACTTCCCACAGCTGGCGATTTCCATAAACTAATTAAAGATGAAACATTTTGCCTTGTTTTCTGTTTACCTTATTTTGCAGGGAGTGGGCTAAATCTCGGGTTGGTAAAATGTGTTGGCTGATGAAAAAGTGTTCACTCTGTACCTCACACAGACCATACTAACTGCTCCGCCAGTGATTAGCCAGAGTGCTTTTTACTGGCCCCAGATGCTGTGGCCCACCCGGAAATCAGGTCCGTTCAGTTTAGAATGGAGGGGCCCTTACATCTGGCACACTTCGACAAGTGACACAGTGTTCGGTAAGGGCCAGGGGCCCCTTTCAGTCACTGGACCCCTGAACATATCATGGACTGCTACCCCGATGGCTGCCTTGCTTGTTGGTGCAGTATCCCTACCTTGTGTCTTGTTTCTGTGCTCTGTCTTGCCATGGTGTATGACCTGTGACATGAAACAGTCTTTCACAACCTCACATTAATAGCACGGTTTGGCTGCTCCTCACCCAGTTCAAAGCCTCCCGCACAGTTGTTTCCGTTTCACTTAATGACTGTGTTGGAATCTACATATGAAATTGATGATCACTAGCACCCACAGTTCCCTCATCCTATAACCTCCGATCCAGGACCAGCACCTTACTTGCGATACCACAATAGAAAAAGAAAGTAGCTCGATCCTCATTTTCCTACAGAGCATCACAAATAACCTCCCAGACACCATCAAATCTTCCTCCAGTCTAAAGTCATTTAAGAGCACCCTATTAATATACCTCAATACAGAATGCACCTGTAAACATGTAACCTAGGGAATATATTCATTTTCTGTTAATATGTATATTTGTGCTGTGTGTTTTTTTTTTAATATCTTGCATTTTTTATTACGTTGTATTTCTGTAACAATTCCATGTTCTTGAACCCAGGACATACTTGAAAACGAGAGAAATCTCAATGTATCCTTCCTGGTAAAATCCTTTAGAATTTAAATAAATTATAACTGCTTAGGCCCGCGTCAGACGAAAGCAATTATCACGTCCGTGTTGCCGCGCAGTTTAACGTCCGTCGTAGCCTAGAATCCTGAGCAATAGAGACCCACAGACGAAGTGCGTCCGCACCGAACTGCGCACGTACAACGCACATGGCAAACTGAGTGCGCCACGTCCGCGTAGCGTTCTGTGGGAGTGAGATGTCAGACGCAGCGCGTTTGACGTCCAACACCTTGACGCACAAAATGGCTTTTCATATCCTTTTTCATATTAATTTTGTTTCCCATATTTCCCTTTTTTCTACGTCAGTCCTAAAAAACGGACTGTATGGTGTCTGCAGTATCTTCCGTCAGAACATCCGTCCGTTGTGCACACACGCAGAATGCACGCAGACTGCGTTCGTCTGACTCTAGCCTGAATCCTGTGTCTGATTCTGATCCTGCAAGTGTACAAAGTGTAAGAGTTGATGCGGGTTTGATGCCAAAGGGTAGTCACATCAAATATTGATTTAATTTAGTTTGTCTTCTGTTTACTCAGTTTGCATTTTGTCAATTGATTAAAAATAAACAAAATATATATATAATTTTTGAAAGCATTCTTCCTTTACAGCATTTATTCACACCTGCCTAAATATTTTGCACAGTACTGTATGTATATCTCCTGAGTTGAGTTATCCCCCTGACAAAGGCTTCTCCCTGAAACGTTGGGCTTGCTGGATTGTCCAAAGATAATTTTATTTCATATTCTAGCCTAGAATTTCTAGGTATAAATCTTCTTGCTGTGTACTTTTTCTACACTATGTAATATTACTATATTTATATTTCTATGTTGATTTTCAGTATTATGTCTTTCGACTATATTTATTGTAACTCTTAATAATTGTTTGATTTTTTTTTTCCCACTTTGTTGTTCAGTATCCTCCTTCTGGTATTTTGGGACCAGCTCTAGTTGAGGCACCCTTGTGTAAAATTTATATAGTGACCTCTGTGGTCTACCTAATAATAATATGTGCATTTTATCTTGCAAATGCAGAGGTATTTTAACTTCTATTACTGCTGTAATACAACTCAAACAAGTTTGTGGAAACTAGAAGCAAGCTTCCAATTACTAATGTGTTACAAATTATTATTTTATTGGAGATATATATATAATATATATATATATAATTACTGCAGATGTCCGTTCACCTGGCATTAGAAGAACAGGTGTTGTGTATCAAGGATTATATATCTATCTATCTATCAGGGACGTGCAGTCAGGGGAGGCAGAGCCTCCCCTGCCATTCCAGTAAATCAATGTGGTCATTGTGCTGTATAGACATGTGTGATGTGTATATTTAAACTGTAAATAAAATGTTATTTCTTGAAAAAAGTTCTCATACTCACCTCTCCACGCTCCCTCGCTGTGCTTCTCTGTCCTTTCTACTTTGAGTTTGCCGACTGCTGTGTGTGATTCCCTACAGACAGCAGGGGCAGCACTGAGCCAGCCTAGCCTACGCAATTTGTGCAGCCGAATGTGACACTAATTGTGTAGCTCAAGCTGATTTCCTGGTTCTGCACTCTTTTGTGCCTCCAGAGGCAATGAGAGCAATGGAAAGCTTGAGCCAATGGGAAAGCTCCATTGGTCTCAAGCACTTTTAAAAAAAAAAAACGTCCCCCATGGGAGACGCTCCCCATGGATTGATTGACGCAGGACAGTCATGTGACTGTCCTCGTCAATCAGCAAGTGTGTAATAGCGCCCTCTATTAGTCAGTATTGTAAGTGCATTACAGTATTGTAAGTCTTAGCTGTAAAAAAAATAAAAAAATTCAAACTTTACTTTATAAATAGTGAAACTATTCTCCTATATAATGATAATCAAATGCGTAAATTGCGACTGCGTAACCCTGTGTATATCTGGCTCTGATACTAGCCAGTGCCTCACCAGCCACTGACCTCACCGCACGTTTATATATATATATAATTTTTTTTTTTCTTTCACTACATTGAACCATTACAGCCACCCCCCCCCATATTGTTTTGTTTTCACGAGACCTTTCTAATCCATAACATTTTTAATTTTGTTTTGTGTTTTCCCCCCTGCCAGAATTCACAGCGTTGATATGACTGTCATGATGCATTTCATATATGGAGGAGTGTTGGACCTGCCTGAAAAAGTTGATCCTGGGTAATCATTTCTGTTATCTATGTACATTATATACTGGAGGAGTCCCAGGAGTTGGTTTAAACACTGTGTGTGAATATATATATATATATATTAGTTGTGTTCAAAATTATTCAACCCCCACTGAAATTTTCAGTCATCTTGCTTACAATTAAATCAAAGAGGCACGTGTAGGTCAGACAAATATAACATTTATAATGAAATAACCACAAATGTCTTTTCTGTGCTCACATCATTATCAGTTTTATTCAACCCCACAAGTGACATTCAATCTTAGTACTTGGTACAACATCCTTTTACAGTTATAAGTACTAAGATTGAATGTCACTTGGGGGTTGAATAAAACTGATAATGATGTGAGCACAGAAAAGACATTTGTGGTTATTTCATTATAAATGTAATGTTATATTTGTCTGACCTACACGTGCCTCTTTGATTTAATTGTAAGCAAGATGACTGAATGATCAATGTCAAACTGGCCAAAACACTCAATTTCAGTGGGGGTTGAATAATTTTGAACACAACTGTGTGTGTGTATATATATATAATAAAAAAAAATATTTTCGGATCTGTCACCAGTGCAACTCTCGTGACCGCATAGCTGCTTTTTTATGACGGGTATAAGGTGTTTTTTGTGTTCAATGTACACATTATGCTAGAGTAATAATCGTGTACAGCATTATATGCTGGCTTATTTTTCCCCTGGAGAGCTCATCTTCATCTCCATCCATGTCATAATGAAGCCGGTAAATCCAAAGATTAAAAGCATTGTTTTGGGAGATGTGCGCTGTGACGAGCAGGAGGTGTCTCTGGCAATGGCAGGGGACCTGCTGCTATATATAAACAATAATTGTTTGTAATTTTTCTGCCGGACCGTGACTGGGGAATAATTTGACTTGCACACAATGATCTTTATAAACATTGAGACTTCAAAAAAAAAAGTTTGTCCTTATTATCTAAGAACGTGCTCCTCCGTTACAATATTTAGGCAATATTCGGTGTTCAGAGACCTAAACCGGGAATGGCAAACTCTGGGCCCCCAGATGTCGATTTGCCGGTGATTCCCAGAATTCTTTGAATGCACAGAGGACCAGAGTCACGGGAATTGTAGTTCAGAATCCTCTCAGGAGGCCAAGGACTGAGGTATAAAACCAAAGCTTGAGACCGTAATTGCTTCCCCACTCAGGGAGGAATGAGGTATACGTGCAGAAATGGGATTTTTGGTACTAAGAACTTTTTAAGGAGCGAATATAGCTGCCTCCAATCAAGGGATCTCAAACTCTGGCCCCCCCCCCAGATGTTTCTGAACTACACCTCCCATGATTCTCTGGCCATTTATAGCGTTCAAAGAATAATGTGGTTTGTAGGTAATGAACATCTGGGGGGCAGAGTTTGAGATATGGTAAAAGACCATTCCCCCCCCCTTTTTGTCCGTGACTTTGCCTGAAGCAGTGTAGCAGCTGTTCACACACAGTATACAGTCAGGTCCAGAAATTTTGGGACATTGACACAATTCTAACATCTTTGGCTCTATACACCACCACAATGGAGTTGGAATGAAACAAACACAATGTGCTTTAACTGCAGACTGTCAGCTTTAATTATAGAATTTAGCGAAGTATGACGATAAGTTAGAATTTTAATAATTAGACTCTGAGGCGAGTATTGCTTCTCTTTCTTGCTTTATTAAACATAGCAGCAAGTGGCAACTAGCAAGAACTTTGAAAATATGAAGCATTTATATTGAATAAAGAGAAAACATAACAGTAATAACAGGTATATGGTATCTTCTAACACCCCTTCCACTCCTTTGGATCTGTCCTCTTTCCTGTTCAGTGCCCATCAAAACCAATCCACATCCCTCCTACTTCCTCTTTCTTTGCTGTACGAGCTGGTCAGTGTAGGTGTATAGGGAACCCAAAGGGCAATCCACCGGGAACCAGGAAATCCTTTATGAGGCTGAGGAAAGAAAAAACGTGAGAGTGGAAGATCTTGGATCCGCAGACCCAGGAAATAACCAAAAGCCACAATAGCGGCGGGAGAGGTGGGCAATACTCACCTCAGTCTTATTATTAAAATTCTAACTTATCGTCATACTTAGCTAAATTCTATAATTTTAATACATCGACTCTGAGGCTCCTATTGCTTGTTCAAAGCTAACCCACAACTGCGGATGACCAATGAACAACAGGTTTGAAATAGAATGAGTGGAAGGTGGATTCTCTGGACCAGTCAGCTGACCGCAATAAGTCCTCCAACCGACAACCTGCCGAAAACAGCGGAAGAAGCAACAGCGCTATGAACCGAATGCGCTCCAAAAATTGAGGTATCTACACCCGCTAATACTAAGAGCCAACGAAGCCAGCGCGCAAGCGTAGTTGTACCAACCGAAGGGAGATTTGAATGAAATAGAGGTGAAACCATGCACAGGAGGGCGGCAGTACGAGATTCGTATTCCTGAAGACAAAGGACCGGGCATAAAGCCGGACACGATGGGAAAGCCGGGTAAAAGGCAGACGAAATGGACGTTTTAGTACGGCGGGAGATGTCAAAGCGCACGCCTTCTGGTATGAAAGAACGAGCTTTGAAGTCTAGCGCCCTGACATCAGCCACCCGTTTGCAAGAAATCATGCAAAGGCGAGCCAATAACTTAGCTGAAAGTTGATGTAGGATTAAATCCTTGTTAGAGGGCCATTGTTCCAAAAAGTCAAGGAGTATATGCACGTCCCAAGTTGTCGTATATCTAGGCAACGGAGGACGGTCAGATCTGATACCCTTAAGCAGACGACGCACCAACGGGTGTTTGCCCAAAGGTGTCCCCTGAAAACCAACATGGTAAGCCGATAAAGCTGATCTATACACATTAAGTGTGCGATAAGCCTTGCCCTGATCTAAAATCTCCGTAAGGAAATCCAAAACAAAGCTCAAAGGGGCCTGGAAGGGTTCTTGATCCCTTGACAGACACCAATGATGCCAGGTGAGCCAAGCGGATTTATAGCAGGAGCTGGGGCCCACGCCTGGCGTAGGAGTGCAGTAGTTCGGTCCGAAATCTCTCCGGCTCCCCCGGGCGTCCCGAAACCAGTGAGGCCAATAACAGACTGGATCCTGGTGACAGGAGAGGGTGAGGTTGCCCGGAGGCATCTCTCAGGAGATTCGGGAGAGAACTGGGAACATCCATGAGGAGATCCAATAGCACCGGGAACCAAGGCTGGTTCTGCCAAAAGGGGGTGATGATCACAATCTGGGCCTGTTGCGTCCTGACCTGACGCAGTGTGCGGGCTATCAGTTGAAATGGCGGGAAGGCGTACTGGCGAGCCCCGGACCAATCCTGAAGGAAAGCGTCCGTTGCCTCTGCCAGTGGGTCTGGCCGCCAACTGAAGAAGATGGGCGTTGAGCCGGCAGGCAAAAAGATCCGCGTGAAATAGTCCCCAAAGGGATGTCACGTCGGAGAAAGCTGCCAAGCTCCGACGCCAATCCCCAGAGTCCTCTGTATGTCTCGAGTTCCAATCCGCGGATTGGTTAGAGATTCCTGGAATGAACTGTGCTTGGACCTCGACCCCGGTCTGAAAACACCACTCCCAGAGGTGGGAAGCCATTGTTGTCAGAAGGAGGGAGCGAGGTCCGCCCAGCGAGTTGATATATCGAACTGCTGGGAAGTTGTCCATCCGGAGGAGGACTGAACGATGAATGTGATCTTTGAGGAAACTCTGAAGCGCAAAAAGTCCTGCCAAGAGCTCCAGACCTGTTCATGTGCAGTTGACGCTCCTGCACGGACCAGCGACCTCCCGTGGAGGAACTGTCGCAGTAAGTACCCCAACCTGACCCACAAGCGTCTTGAGTCGATTGTAAACTTCGGGGGTGGCACCAGGATTGGCCTGCCGTTGCAGGAGTGGAGGTGAGCGATCCACCATTCCAAGTCCAGTCTGGCCTCTCCCGAGAGAGAGATCGGAGCGGAATAGGGTAGACCCCGTCTGAGAAAAAGGGCCTTCAGGCGTTGGAGGGCCCGATAATGTAACGGGGCTGGTTTGACAGCCAGCCGTGTGGCCGCTAGAAGACTGATCACGCGAGCCAGGTCTCGAAAGGATGGGGTGTGAGCCTCCAAAAGGGACCGAACTTCACGTAAGATTGATCGGCACTTGGGTAGAGTGACAGTGAGAGACATCAGGACACTGTTCACCCCGAATCCCAGAAATTCCAGGGTTTGAGATAGGGATGTGCGTTTCGGGTTTCGGAATTTTCACGAAATTTCCCGATTCGTGTTTTCGGATGCGGCCGAATTTCCCAAAAAATTTTTAGATCCGAAAATGTCAGATCCGAAACGTTTTCCGAGCCGAAGCAAAATATTTTCGGATTTTTCGAATGGACTTGAAATGTGTCAAACGAGGAACAAACGTTCCGGAAAAAACTAAAATTTTCCGAAAAACGAAAATTTTCCGAAAAAACGAAAAGTCGATGCAAAAAACGAGCAAAGTGACACTAAAAATACGAAAAATGGTCGCTATTCCGAAAAATGTACAATTCCGAAAAACAAAAATTTCCGAAATCACGAAAAGTCGATACAAAAACCGAGCACAGTGACACGAAAATACGAAAAATGGTCTATTCTGAAAAAAATGTACCCGAAAAACGAGCCGAACCGAATCAAATCGAAAGTTTAAAAATCCGAAAAATCGAACCGAAAAAAAAATCGGTGCACAAGCCTAGTTTGAGATGGAGAGAGGATAGATTTTTCTTGATTCACCAGAAATCCCAGAGACTGGAAAAGATTAACCGTCCAATATACGTGGAGGCGTAGCTGATTTTCCGAGGAGGCCATCAGCAACACGTCGTCCAAATATATAATGAGACGGACCCCTTTGGCGCACAGCCATGCTACGACCGGTTTCAGCATCTTGGTAAAGCACCAAGGAGCCGAAGATAGGCCGAATGGCAGGCAACGGAATCACCATAGGTTGGGACCCCAACGGAACTGAAGGAAATCCCGTGATTCCTTGGCAATAGGGATGGTCAGGTATACATCCTTGAGATCCACTTTTGCCAACCAATCGCGGGGTCTCAATATATCCTTGAGCATGTGAATGCCTTCCATCTGGAAATGACGGTAGATCACTGACCCATTCAACTCCTTGAGGTTGATAACTGGACGAACACCTCCGCCCTTCTTGGGGACCAAGAACAGGTTGCTCAGGAAGCCCGAGGGTCCCCGTGGGGCCCGTTCTATGGCTCCTTTTTGGTATAATTCTGTAATCTCCCGCTCCACCAGCGTCTGACCGTCCCCTGAACAGGGGAGAGGGAGAGGAATCTGCAGTTGGAGCGGGGGAGAAGAGAACTCCAGAACAAAACCTAGCACCGTATTGAGGACCCAAGGGTCCGACGTAATGTGACACCATGCTGTGTGAAACAAACGACCTCCTACTTTGGTCGTAGACGGATGAATAAGGTGTAAAGGTACCTGCATGCCTGAAGGTCGAGGATGAATGACCGCCTCTGGAACCCCTGAATCCTCTGCCCCGCCATGGTCGGGATCGGGAAGGGACCCCTCCGTTGCAGTGGAGGGGTTGCCTCCTGCGGGACCTGAACTGAAAGGTTTTGCACGGCCGGTAGCTCGGCCCCGATATCCACCGGCCCATGGAAAAACCCCGGAGAACACTTTTTTAAGCGAATTGGACACTCGTTCCATTGTGTTGAAGGCCCCAGAATACTCATTCATATCTCTCAGGAAAGTTTTCCCAAACAAAGCACCATTGGCCGCAGCACCCAACTCGTTATCCGCCACACCAGCCAATTGGCGATCCATTTTAAGTAAAATACATGGTCTTTCAGAAGCTAGGGCCGTGTTGGCATTACCCAAAAAACTTTATAGAGACCGTTGGGTCCAGTTGGTTATCTGAAACGGGTCCAGGGGTTCACCAGACAATTTTGCTTGCTCTGCTGTATCCAGCAATTTTATCAGAGGACCCATAGTGTCCAGTAGTTTGTCTTGACACACCTTTTAAAAGCATAAGTCTATGCCCTTGCTGGGAGTCCAGCCTTTAGGGGCGACAAAATCAACGAACGCCTTATCCACTTTGGGAGTTAAGCACGTTTTACCACTCGTGGTGGGGTGAGGACATTCCACTTTCATGCGGTTTCGAGTATTTTTATCCAGGGCTTTACGCACCTGCGCATCAACCCACTTCTCTACGTGGGGTAGTGGGGACCATTCTGCGGACCGTGGATGGGACAGATCCTCTGGGCAGAAAAGGGGGTTCCCCAAAGGGTCATAGATAATGCCCGGGCGGGCTTTAGTATCAACTTCTACGGTGTCTTCAGTAAACTCCTCATCGGAGGCATAAACGTCTATGACATCGCTAGTGTCCTCCTCCTCCGAATCAGGGATAGAGTCCTGAAGCGGGGCAGGGACAACAGCGGTGTCAGGGTTGGAGACAGAGGGAAATTTTATTCTTTTGGAGTGAGATGATGTCGTGTGTGCAGGAGCCCGTTTACGGGATGCCGCAATGGGGGATGGGTGCACGTGTCCCGGCAGTGTTGCGGGGTTTCCAGCCTTGTGTCGTGCTTTTTTCAGACTGTTTCCCCGTGGTGGCCAGGGGGATCTCGGGGGGCCTCACCGCGGTGAGTGTGTTGCCCATATCATAAGCCGCCAGTGGCGGGGCGGGGGGGGGGTTTATCAAGGTGGCGCTTTTCAGCCATAACTTCTTTTAATGAGCGGGTAAAATCTGCAGACAAAACCTGAGACCGCCTTAAATACCGCAGAGTCAATGGACGCCTGCATGTAAGGGTCTAAGGTGGAAGGCTGGGAAGGAGCCATCTGCGCTTGTATCAGGGCGGGAGGTTGAGATTGCTCACCCACACTCTCATCGGAGGATTGAGCAGATTTCTCCGCCGGGGAGGCTGCACGTTGCGGTGTCTTTCCGCGAGGCATGGCGCTGGACGGATCAGGGAGAATGGCGCCGGAAAATCCCCTGCGTGCGCCGATCTATCGGGTACACCCCGCCCACCTAGCCAGCCAGCGAACGCGTGCAGCGTCTCGGAGAGGCAGGCAGACGGGGTTACATCGCGGTCACCAGGGGGATCAAAGGAAATATTTTGAAGAAAAAATGCGAACGCCGCAGTTAAAGCCGGGCGCTCGCTAGAACTTTAACAAACATGTATAAAGAGCAGTAAAAACACATATGCATGTAAATCCCTAAAATCAATGATCAAAACGGGATATAACAGCAGAGATTATATATATATATATATACACACACACACACACACACACACACACACACACACACACACACACACACACACACACACACACACACACACACACACACACACACACACACACACACACACACACTCTCTTATCTAGTCGCCGAGCAGCTAAGAAAGAGGAAGTAGGAGGGACGTGGATTGGTTTTGATGGGCACTGAACAGGAAAGAGGACAGATCCAAAGGAGTGGAAGAAGATACCTGTTATTACTGTTATTATGTTTTCTCTTTATTCAATATAAATGCTTCATATTTTCAAAGTTCTTGCTAGTTGCCACTTGCTGCTATGTTTAATAAAGCAAGAAAGAGAAGCCATAGGAGCCTCAGTCGATGTATTAAAATTTGAGGGTATGTACATCCAACTCAGGTGAATGGTGTAGGACTTACAGCAGTTTGCAGATGTGCCTCCCACTTGTTAAGGGACCAAAGGTAATGGGACAGAATAATAATCATAAATCAAACTTTCCCTTCTTAATACTTAGTTGCAAATCCTTTGCAGTCAATCACAGCCTGAAGTCTGGAAGGCATAGACATCACCAGACGCTGGGTTTCATCCCTGGTGATGTTCTGCCAGGCCTCTACTGCAACTGTCTTCAGTTCCTGCTTGTTCTTGGGGCATTTTCCCTTCAGTTTTGTCTTCAGCAAGTGAAATGCATGCTCAATGGGATTCAGGTCAGGTGATTGCCTTGTCCATTGCTTAACATTCTACTTCTATCCCTTCAAAACCTCTTTGGTTGCTTTTGCAGTATGCTATGGGTCATTGTCCATCTGCACTGGGAAGCGCCGTCCAGTGAGTTCTGCAGCATTTGGCTGAATGTGAGCAGATAATATTGCCTGAAACACTTCAGAATTCATCCTGCTGCTTTTGTCAGCAGTCACATCATCAATAAATACAAGCGAACCAGCTCCATTGGCAGTCATACATGCCCACGCCATGACACTACCACCACCATGCTTCACTGATGAGGTGGTATGCTTGGGATCATGAGCAGTTCCTTTCCTTCTCCATAGTCTTCTCTTCCCAAGTTGATCTTGTTCCAGAACTGTGAAGGCTTTGTTAGGTGTTGATTGGCAAACTCTAATCTGGCCTTCCTGTTTTTGAGGCTCACCAATGGTTTACATCTTGTGGTGAACCCTCTGTATTGACTCTGGGGAAGTTTTCTCTTGATTGTTGACTTTGACACACATACACCTACCTCCTGGAGAGTGTTCTTGATCTGGCCAACTGTTGTGAAGGGTGTTTTCTTCACCAGGGAAAGAATTCTTCGGTCATCCACCACAGTTGTTTTCCGTGGTCTCCCGGGTCTTTTGGTATTGCTGAGCTCACCGGTGCGTTCCTTCTTTTTGAGAATGTTCCAAACTGAATGTTGTTTTGGCCACGCCTAATGTTCTTGCTATCTCTCTGATGTGTTTGTTTTGTTTCTTCAGCCTAATGATGGCTTGCTTCACTGATAGTGACAGCTCTATGGATCTCATCTTGAGAGTTGACAGCAACAGATTCCAAATGCAAATAGCACACTTGAAATGAACACTGGGCCTTTTATCTGCACATTGTAATTGGGGTAATGAGGGAATATCACACACCTGGCCATGGAACAGCTGAGAAGCCATTTGTCCCATTACCTTTGGTCCCTTAACAAGTGGGAGGCACATCTGCAAACTGCTGTAAGTCCTACACTGTTCACCTGCGCTGGATGTACATACCCTCAAATTAAAGCTGACAGTCTGCAGTTAAAGCACATTGTGTTTGTTTCATTCCAACTCCATTGCGGTGGTGTATAGAGGCAAAGATGTTAGAATTGTGTCGATGTCCCAATATTTCTGGACCTGACTGTATATTTATATTACTGTGTTGCCAAAAATAACACAAATCCGACATCTTCGTTATAAAAACAAGGTAAATTTCTTGATACAAAGTAACTTACAAATATGTATATTAGGGATGCACCGATACCACTTTTTTAAGTACGAGTACCGATACTTTTTAAAAGTACTCACCGATACGAGTACCGATACTTTTCTTTAATGTCATGTGACGCTTTCCAATAAGAACAGACCATATAAAAACGCCCCCAGCTCACGTGTATATATCCCCCCCCGAGAAAATTATATATATTATATAAATAATATATTATTCTATTCCCCCCCCCCCCCCCCCGCGACGATACTTACCTTCCTGAGCTCCGCTGGAAGGACCCCAGTCGCGACCATGTGATCGGAGCTGGGGTCCTTCCAACGAGCGCACGCGAGGAAACTTTCCCGGCATCGCTCAGGAAGGTAAGTATCGTCGCGGGGGGGGGATCCATGAGTTGGGGGGCATACCCATGTGTGAGCTGGGATATATATATATATCTCCCAGCTCACACATGGGTATGCCCCCCAACTCATGGATTCCCCCCCCCCGCGACGATACTTACCTTCCTGAGCGACGCCAGGAATGTCTCCGCGTGCGCTCGTTGGAAGGACCCCCGCCGCGACCACGTGGGACCATGTGATCGGGGCTGGGGTCCTTCCAACGAGCGCGGAAACTTTCCCGGCGTCGCTCAGGAAGGTAAGTATCATCGCGGAGAGCTCCAGGGGCAGCTGTCCGAATGCCGAAACAGCATTCAGACAGCCGCCGCAGCCCCTGGGATGCCGGCTCAATGCCAGTATCGGGAAAAATATCGGGGGGTACTGCACGAGTACCAAGTACTCCTGCAGTACCTAGTATCGGTATCGGTGCAACCCTAATGTATATCTGTTCAGCTTGATAATGATGGTACAACGATTGAGTGAAGATATTCTGACTCCGATTGTTGTAATAGCGATTTATCCCTTGCAGAGACCTCTATGCCTGGCCTGTAATAAGCAGATACAATCTTTATCAGCTGAACTCACCAAAACAACTCTTCCATCCACGAGTTGCTTTATTCCGTACATCAGATTACAGCAGATCACAGGATACAGCAGATGAATGAATTGCGGTTATTTTATGCGGTCAAAAGATGATACTGTTCGTAGCATGCAATGGAGAGACATGTGCTGCCTGTTAACTGCACCATGATACAGCTCTTACTCACAAAGAAGGGTGGAGCGTCACACACACACAGGAAGCGCATCATCATAAAGCGAGGGAACAGAGAGAAAGTATGTACAATACAGAAAGACCACTAGGTGGCAGCATAATGACTATCTATACAGTATAAATCCCCATCTAAATCAATATGAATACAACTGTAACAGCACAGAAGACGAAAACGCAAAGTGGGAGAGCTGGATCTTTCCTGGTTGAAGAATAGGATATAGCTGAACTCCCTCACACAAAGCCTCTGCTTATGGCATGGAATGCATGACGAATTAGTATTTATTCAAATCGCCCAATAGAACAGTCGTGTTAAAATACTATCTGCTACGTCCTCTCCTATACAAAGAGAGAGAGCCATTTTAATCTGTATCACATGTTCCAGAAATGTATGAAAGCTAAGAATAAAAAAAAAAGGGAGTCTTTAAGATTCCTGCTCTAATTTCTTTGAGATGTTGGCAGCTTCTAATGTTTTTGTCATTTCTGCAATTTCGTTTGTATAAGGGGACAGTGATTGTGCACAGGTGATGATTTTCTGAACCGTCACCTACAGAGTGTATATATATATATATATATATATATATATATTATAATTTTGCAGGAAGGGTTAACTGAGAGAATTAGACACCTAGGAGAATCATTAAATAAGATATAACAAAATATTCCTTGTATAGGTTTTTCCCATTAAATGTATTTTCCTGGTCACTGAGCTAGAAGGGGGGGGGGGAAATAAAAATAAAAAAATCTCTCATTTAGCTATGCATTCCCATCCATTAAGGTCAGCCATAAAACCTGGGTGATAAAATATCGCGGCTGTTCAGAAATAAAGCATTGAGCATCACGCTAGCTGGTGACTAATCAATCTAAAGCAGAGCGCAAATGACATTCTAACAAGCGCTGAAACAAGAACTTTGTCATGGGTTACATATTGATGCCTGAGTAAAGACTGCCAAATTCTCTGCTGTCCACCATAGTGCAGAGTAGCGAGGCTTCAGCGACATTCGTCTCCTTCATCTAGAATACTGACACGTCTTCCAGCGCTGTATTAATAAAGTGGCGCCATACAGACAGAAACAAAGGCACAGCTAAGCATGAAAGCTTAAACCCTAAAGATAGATCCCCATCTCTTGTAGAACTGCAAAGTCTGAAATGACAGGTCTATGAGTGACAGGGCATCATGGGAACTGTAGTTCTACAGCAGCCAGGGGATCAGGCTTTTTGTCAGCCCCAATCAAAGTTTTTCAGCAAATGAGGAACTACGTGCAGACATGTGCCTTCAAGCAGGGGAAGGATAATAAGGGCTATGAAGGCTGGAAATCCTATATACAAGATGTGATATGTCACCTAGAGAAGAAATGTTGTGTGACTAGATATATAGAAAAAGAATACGTTTGAACACAAGGCTCCAAAACACCGGTTGAGTAGTCCTTTTCTGAAAATTTCCAAAACCAGAAATATATATATCTAAAAAAATGTATGTTGGCGTGAAAGCAAAAGTGTAAAATGCCACGCCACGCATGGCACCATGTGACTGGGGGTCAACAAAATAATTAAGACTATTGTATAAGGTGCATATGAAAAACAAATGAATATCTGTGTTTTAGACCTGGGGCCCCACCTCCAAAAATCCCTATTACATGCAAAAATCTGAAATCCAAATCCCTTCTGGCCCCAAACATTTCAGACAAGGGATACCCAACCTGTACTGCAAAAGAATAAGCAACTGACCAGTGTAAATATATCTGTAAATCTTCCAAGATTTGGAGGGGGGGGCTTTAATATCGGTTGCTGTGACAAACTCTGAAATCAACCAATCTCGGTGTATTTACACAGACTATAGCTGTTCTTACTAGCCCCTCCCCTGAGGAACAGCGCAAGACAGAGATAAGTTCAGAAATTCCATGAGGATTGGGAATTCAGGTTTTCGTTCTTACCTTTTACATAAGTAAACTAGTCGTGACTAACAGGCAAGTTGACGTGGTGTTCGCACAGCTCGCATTTCTTAGCCAAGTTCCACTTATTTGGCATTGGTTCATAAAAAGAGTAGATTGTGAATTACGCTGACGGGCCTAATAACCTGACATGAACTCGCTATTTAGTGGATAGACCCTTAAATCATTTAGAGTTAATTTATAGGATGAGGCATTTTGCAGATATTGCCAGATGTGGCTAGTGAATACATTTATTTCCTGACGTACTTGTGTTGTGGTAAGAGAATGCTTAGTTGGTGACGGCACAATAATTCCCAGTCTGCGGCGTTTGCTCATTTCTATCAGCGTGAAGGTGCAGGTATATCTGCATTGATTTTCTTCTAACCTTGCTCTTAATTTGTTTTCCAGTCGTATACTTTCTATTGCTGACATGTATGGTCTGGAGGGTCTGAAGGAAGTCGCGATTTACGTTCTGAAGAGAGATTACTGCAAATTCTTCCATAAGGTACTGCTTATTCTGTGTCTTTTCAGCATCCAGCCAATCCAAATGCTCTCATTGAGGAGCCGCTCGTGGCTAGTTACAATTCATTGGTCACGGGGGCTAGAGTGTCCCTTTTACGTTTTACCAACTTTGTTCATGAGGTCTGCGGCGACATAAAAGTCTTTAACTCTTGAAAGCCGGGATCTCAAACTTTGGTCCCTCCGGGCCAGAGTTTGAGATCCATGCTTTAATTGAACACAGTAGGAAACCCTGGAGGAGGGGTGATTTGTTTTATTTAGTAGGTGTTAAGGCTGCCCAGGGGACAGTCTATTGTTATAGAGTGTGGTTTGCAAGAAATAAAAATCCACCCAGGGCAGGTAATGTGGACCCCCTTGTGCGTTCTGTCCCATGTTTTTTTTTTTTTTTCTTTATCTAGGTCTTCTAATGAGTGATGGTATGTAAATCACCACATGTGTTTACTACCGGGGAGTGTGTTTTTTTGCTGAGGTGCTATTTATTGGGTTGGGAGGGGAGGATGATTTTTCCTGCTGGAATATTGCGGGGGGGGGGGTTAGTTTTTACTAAGGCAATATTGCGGGGGGGGGTCGTTTTTGCTGAGGGGCTATTTTTTTGGGGGGGAGGTTAGGTTTTGCTGAGGGGATATTTGTTGGGGGGTATTACTGGGGGATTAGGTTTTGCTGAGGGATATTTTTTGGGGGGTTAGGTTTTGCTGAGGGGATATTTTTGGGGGGGTTAGGTTTTGCTGAGGGGATATTTTTGGGGGGGTTAGGTTTTGCTGAGGGGATATTTTTGGGGGGGTTAGGTTTTGCTGAGGGGATATTTTTTGGGGGGTTGGGTTTTGCTGAGGGGATATTTTTTTTGGGGAGGTTAGGTTTTGCTGAGGGGATATTTGTTGGGGGGTATTGCGGGGGGATTAGGTTTTGCTGAGGGGATATTTTTGGGGGGGTATTGCGGGTGGGTTAGGTTTTGCTGAGGAGATATTTGTTGGGGTTATTTATTGCAGAGGAAGGTTTGTTTTTACTGAGGGGATATTGATTGCAGGGGGGGTTGGGGATATTTATTGCGGAGGGGGTTTGTTTTTTGCTGAGGGGTTATTTAGTAGGGGGTGGCTATGGGAATTCCTAATGGGAGATTACAAACTGGGCAGCGGAGACAATAACTGGAGACTTATTTAGAAGGTTACGGTTTCCACTCGTCGACAGGAGGTGTTTTTCTAACTGCTGAGAGGGAGGGCTGAGTGAGCAGCTGTGATGGGCGCGCGCAGACGGCGACGGAAGTGTTACAAATGCATTTTTTTTATTTTTTTTATTTTATTTTTTTTAACCCGGGGTACCAAACCCCACAGAAGCTGACCACTGATTCACCTGCTTCAGGACAGAAAGGAAAGCTCTGCTTAAAAGGGCTGTTGCAGCAGTCAGGAGCAGCCTGATGGGGGAGGCAGGCGTGCCACCATTTATTTTAGCGTGCATGTCGTGATGCCTAGGTTGTCTCGTTTTAAATGTAAGAAAATTAAAACCTGTATTACAATATGGGTTGCCACTTTTGGAGTCAAAAAGCCAGCATTTGTTACATTTTCAAATGCATTTTCCCTGGTCTTAGAGGGCATCCTCTTTAAACAGACTTTGGCGTACCTGTAAGGGTATTATGAGGCATTCTTCTACAAAACCAGATATTGCTTAAGAAACAGAACAGTGGAGGACAGGAGTTTAAGTCTGTCTTGTTTTTATTAAACGCTAAGTCTTCAGATGACGTCCAAAGAGTCTTTTTGGCTGATAATCTAACCGTAAAAACTGTTTTGCTCAAAAGACCTTGTTGTAATTTATGGACCGCTCTTTCTGTAGTAAACAACGCACGGGAGGAGTGTCAGCCTCTGAGAACTCGTAATTCTTTATGTTCCTTCTAACAAAAGCTTTGTTTGTTGAAAGCGAATCTGTAGGAGGAGGACTATTCTATCTATTTTACAAATTTTAAACAGGATCTGGCGAGCTGTTCTCTGCTTTCTTGACCATGACTGTTCTGTCTGGTGTCATCGGTGTTGTAACTTTGTTTGATCCTTACTGTACTGAGAATAAATAATACTATTTCTCTAACGTGTGCCTGTCTCAGCCCGTGGTTGGAGTCCAGCAGTCTGTGTTAGAATGCCTGTCGATTGCTTACAGTCTTGGAGAGGAGCAATTGTTGAATTCCTGCATGAGGTAAGTGGGGTCTTTCATACCAGTTGTTGTGGGCATTGTTTAATCTTTTAATCACATGCCTATGTTACATGAATACAGCAAAAATTAGATTTTATGCATTCACAAAACTACATACAAATGTACGTGGCTTCTATCTAGAAGATTCAAATAGATTATACAAGTAAATCATACCATGGGGCTGGAGACAAGTTTCGATTTTTAAACGCTCTACGCTTGGGCTGTCAAACGTCAGCTGCCCCCCCCCCATGTTTCTGAACTACAACTCCTATGATTCCCCGGCTGTCTATTGCATTCAAAGGTTTCTAGGAATTGTAGGCTTTAGCATCTAGGGCAGTGGTTCCCAACCGCGGTCCTAAAGTACCCTTAAAAGGCCAGGTTTTAAGGTTTACTTTGGGGAAAAGCAGACTGAATCCTGCAATCACTGAGCAGCAAATCCTATCTGGCAAACCTGGCCTGTTGGGGGTACTTGAGGATCGCAGTTGGGAACCACTGATCTAGGAGACTGAGTTTGACAGCCCTGCTCTAACCTATAAACAGGGTGAGGTGCAGCGTGTGTTCCATTAAAAATGTATATTTGGATTAAATTCTGCTTCCCAGAGTTCCATGATGTTAAAGAATTAATGTATGGCTCCAAGAAATGCGAAACATAGTATTTCAATTGCAATATTAGTCATCCCTAAAGTACAAAATATTAGTACTATCTTTTTACGTGTCTCCTTCCTTCAAAAAGTCTCTGAAAACACATTACTTTAAAGAAGCTTATCGGCTCACTCCACAATTCCCCCTCTGTACATTTCTTACACAATCCTTCCACCCAGCCCTCATGTACCCGCTACTTCAGGTTCTCTATTTACCCTCACCCAGTGTGTCACCCCTCTCCTCTTAGATTGTAAGCTCTCAAGCAGGGTCCTCTCTCTTACTGTTCTGTGTGTTTAATTTATGTATATTTGTTATTCTGCCTCGCTCATTGTACAGCGCTATAGAACTTGTTAGCGCTTTATAAAAACTTGTAACTGTATAAAATGGGACTTTTTACTTATTGCAGATGGATTGAGAAATACTTTGTGAAGTGCTGGTCTGAGAAAAGCTTTGCCAGTTTGAGTGTTGAGCTACAAAAACAGTGCCTTGCATTCTTGGTGCAATCATTGGTGAGTATTGCCTTTTATTTACACTTAAGAGCACATGCACAGCAGTAATGCCAGACGTAAGGGGTTGTAAACCTACAAACTCCATAGATTATGTAATGGCTCTGGTACAGTTTACACCAGAGGTAGAATAGAGTCCAAGGTTTGCAGATAATTCTGACATCCGCACAATTACGCCGCTAAGGACCAAGATATGGCATCGTTGGTCAAGGAAAGACCAAACATCTGTGGGACCGGAGATCCTTTTTAATGGAATGTTTCACAAAGTTAAAAATGTAAGGAAACCTTTCAAATGTTTAAGTTTTAAAGATGGTAAACTATAACATAAATGCGTCAATTTTCAAAATCCCAGTCACCCCTAGAACATCACCATATGGGAGCACTATGCACTGAGGAAGCGGCTGCGCCCTGAAAATGTCTGCTGCTTCTCCAGTTTCAGCTTTAAGTAAACTGGTCACAGCAGTCAACCAATTTGCTAGAATTGCTGTGAAACTGGTTGTCTAGAAGTTATTGCCTCCTGCCCTGACCTGCACAGAAAGGGATCCTTCCACTGTTTCGAGCAGCTTCGTACTAACTCTTTGTGTTTTGCCTCAGTGGCAAAGACCGTTTACCCTGGAGCTCTGTATTTGGAGTAGAATTCCCCCCGTATATTACAAGTACTTTAGTGTATAGCTCTCCTTCCTCCTATGCGTGGGTAGGTGGCATGCATAATGCACCAACTTAAGCTGATGCCAATCCATTTTGCAGTGCCGAGCCCTGGTACCACAGAGTATGACCTGCTTCCCACCTTCCAGTGCTAGGTGCAGTGGGAGAGATTTAATTTTTATTTATATATATTTTTTTTTGTCTGGATTTCTTTTTCTATCGTATTTCTTTTTGTTTATTTCACAAGTCTTACAGAAATGCTGCGTTTGTTTTGATGGAGAGTGACAGACTGATGAGCAGCCTGCCAAACGTAAAGTGGGCAGAAAGAGCAACAATTATGGCATCAGAACTTCAAGAAGAATGTGTACGCTTTATGGTTACAAACTTTTCCCAGATAATAAAGAGTGAAAGTTTTTCTAAATTATTACAGGTAAAAAGTCCTTCTGCGTTTTGTGTGTGGACTTCTTTTTTTTTATCATTGCAATCTCTCTGATCTTGCTCAACAAACATGTATTTGTTGATTTTTGCAATATCCATATGTTACACTGTCATTGGTAGTATTAAATGATCACTGGCCAAGCAAGAAATTTATCAGACATGCTTGATGCTATCGGTTCGTTGTTGTTGCCATTTATTCTGTTCCTGTGTTTTATGGTATTAAATGGTTTGGTTAAACCATTTAAGTCCGAGACCAGATGTGAAGAAGCCATTGTTCAGATGAGTTTACAATCTTGCGCAGTGGTCCCCAACCCTGGTTCTCAAGTGCCCCTAACAGGCCAGATAGCTGAAGCACAGTGCAGGCTACAGTTACAAATTTGTATAAAGTGCTGACAGGTTCCGTAGCACTGTACAATGGGTGAGACTGAATAAAAAAAACAAGTTACACACACAGAACAGTAGGAGAGCGGACCCTGCTTGAGAGCTTACAATCTAAGAGGAGAGGGATGACACACTGGGTGAGGGTAAATAGAGAATCTGAAGTAGCAGGTACATGAGGGCTGGGTGGAAAACTTGTGTAAGAAATGTACAGTTGGGGAATCATGGAGTGAGCCGAGTACAAGTAGATGATAGCATCAGATCATTGGTAGAGCAAAGTGGTTGGGACGGGATGTACCTGTTAATAAGGGAGGAGATGTAGGTAGGGGTGCGGTTATGGAGAGCTTTGTATGTGAGCACCAGTATTTTGAATTGGATTCTAAAGGAAACGGGGAGCCAGTGTAGGGATTGACAGAGTGGTGAGGTGCGGAAGGTGGATGAGCTTGGCACAGGCATTCATAACAGACTAGAGGGAGAATCTGGAATCTCTAAAGGCCAGAGAGAAGGAGGTTACAGTAGTCAAGGCGCGAGATCATAAGAGCTTGGATGAGTGTTTTAGAAGAGTCCTGATTACAAAAGGGGCAGATGCGTGCAATGGTTTTTTTAGGTGGTAATAGCCGTTGATATGATTTGCTGCTCAGTGATTGCAGGATTCAGTCTGCATTTCCCCAAGGGAATCTTTTAAAATGTGGTTTGTTTAGTGGGACTTGAGGACCAGGGTTGGGAAACACTGTGCTAGATTGTTCAGATGATCTTGCAAATCTAGCACAGTGTTTCCCAACCCTGGTCCTCGAGTTCCCCGAACAGGCCAGATTTTACGGATTACCCTGGGAAAATGCAGACTGATTCCTGCAATCACTGAGCAGCAAATCATACCTGTGCTGTGCTTCAGATATCTGGCAAACTTGGCCTGTTAGGAGGACCAAAATTGGGGACCACTGGTCTAGAGGACTAAAATGCAGGAACGTTTGCACAGATTCCATAACTATAGGTCAAAATTTGGATGACCTCGGAGACCATACAACTACAGCCTAGAGGAAATCAAAGAGGTTTCAACTCCAAAATGCCATTGCAATTTAAAAACTGTACTTTGTGTGTAGGAGACTGATCCCACCCAAAAGGATAACCCAGAAACACCATGCCAGTCAAGCTTCCTCCACGAGCGCTGCAGAAATTCTGATGGTTTCTTTTTGCCTTTGTTGAGCCTACTCAGATACAGAGGATAATTCCCCAGGCACAGCGTGTCTTAGATTATTTATTTATGAAGCTCCAGCATATTCCGTAGCGCTGTACAATGGGCGCAATATAGACCGGGTTACAATACCTTGAATAACATTTTGACAAACCAGTACAGTAGGAAACGAGGGCCCTATTCCCGTGGGAACTCACAATCTAGAAGGGTTGGGGGTGGAAACAGGAGAGGGCTGCAAGGTGAGTTGGGTGGTAGGCTTCCCTAAATAGGAATGCCTTATGGGAGCATTTGAAAGAAGGGGAAAGTCTGACAGGATGGGGGCTGCGCTTGAGAAATCTTGCAGTCTATCATGGGAAGAAGCTAGGCGCAGGTCACGGTTTGATCATAGGGAGTGGGCTGGGGTGTATTTGGTGATTAATGAGAACAGGTCAGGTAGTGGGGAGCTGAGTTAGTTAGTGAGAGCTTTGTAGATTATTATTAATTACCCTTTAATTTATGGAGATCCTAGGAATAGCCAAGCCAACCAAAATTTATAACAAAGTATAACAGCTGAAAAGTACTGTGTGTTGTTGTTTTGGTGGGTTCCAGCACAAAAGCCACTATTGCTCAAATATGCTATTTGCAGTTCACATTGATCTGAAAGCACGGCACAGGATTTACACAGGTGGATGATAGAAATCCTTTGTGGAAAATACACAAATCTGTTTAAGCATAGTTGCATAAGGAGGAGATACTAATTCCTTGAATACGTTTTTTAGTGATCTTTATAAACACGGAATTAGACTTAGTTGTCTTTCAGATTTGACACCCTGTAACTGTGCTATTGATATCTGGTTTGAAAGGAAGAGAAAAAAAGTGTGGGGGGGGGGGTGGGGGCTGCAGTTGGGTTTATTTATAAAGTATTCTACCAGGAAGGATACATTGAGGGTTCTGAAGCTGCTTCTATCTTATACACCATACAAATGAAGCCTAGTTAGAAAAAGCGGTGTAAAGTACCGCTATGCATTGGGTTTTCCCACATTTTGATTAATTTTGCCACCACTTCTCATGTTATTCTAAGTTTACTACAGTAAATATTTCAATAGAACTTTCTTTGCAATTGAAAGGTTTAATAAAGCTCAGATGTTGCCTGTGGATAAAGGGCCCTATTACAATCTTCGCGCATACGCCGGCGCAAAAACGCATTAACACGAGGGGCAAAACCCTTTGCGCTGAACGTCGTATTACAATGTCAGCGCAACAAACGCGCGTATACGTCTACCGCGGGTGAACCTGCATGAACGCTGCGCGAGTTTACTGTACGTCCGCGTCCTATACTTAACATTGTGAGCGCAAATGCGTTTGTGCGCTGGTATGCGGATGGTATTACAATCTATGCGCAGTTTGTAACGCACAGCCTTTGCGCGCATAATTTTAGCAACTATCAACCTGGCCGAAACCAAATACGCAGCAAAGTATAGTTACACATTCTACACATACCAAACAATAAAATTGAGAAGTTGTGTTTGCATTTATTATTGATGCAGCATATATGCGCAGTTTGACTCACAGGCCCAAAAACTTAACGTAAGGTAGTTGCGGCTCTTAACCCTTTCACTGCTGAAGACGTGTGGGGCACGTCCTCATTGATGCACGTTACATGCTGAGGACGTGCCCCACACGTCATCAGCTGTGCGGGACCCCCGGTGGAGATACTCACCTCTCTGTCTGGGGTTCCGCGGCGTTCTGACTTCTGAGGACGCTGAAGTCAAGCTCCTCCCGGCGTAAATGACGTCATCGCGCCAAGCGCAATGTCATTTCCAGGCGACACCCCCCCCCCCCCCGCAATGCCGGGAGATAGCCTGGAAGGGAGGGGGGGATCTGTTCGGATCCCTCTCCCTCCCGTTCGGAAAGGAGCAGCGCCAAAAGCGAGGCACCGCTTAAAAGGGGAGAGTCTCCCCTTTTAAGCGGTGCCTGGCTTTAACCCCTCAAGCGCCGGGTTGCACTTCAGTGCCTTGCGGCGCTGAAGTGCAGCCTAGCTCCGGTGGGGGCCGCCATCTTGGATGGTGGCTCCACCCCCGGGTCTCCCCTCGCTGCCTGCTGTCATCATGCATAGCGTGATGACGTCAGATAGCCGGGGAACCCCTAGCTGCCTGGGGATTTCCCAAGGAAATCCCCTGGTGGAGATAGGGGGTTTTTGTGAACCCCGATATCTCCAGAACCGTGGCACCTGAGCATGGCCTTTCGAATGATACCCAACATGACTAGGTACAAAGTAAAAAAAATTATAATAAAAATAATAAATTTAAAAAATAAATAAAAAAAAAACATGGTTTTTTTTGTGTGTTTTTATTAATGCAGCAATATTGTTCACATTTCAATTATAATGTGAACAATGATGCTGCACTAATGATTTTTTTCTATGGGGTGCGTTTGCTAAAAATCACGTAATTCTCCCCACAAAATGTAACAAGTCCCCATTTCAAATTTTTGTACAAGCGCACCCCATAGAAAACATAACCGCAAACGCTCATGTGATAAAATGTGAAAAAAAAACACTTTACACACTGCAGATGATTAAAAATTCAATTTTTATTGTATTTTTTGTTGTTCTATACAGACAGGACATGACGTATACATATAAAAATGATATATTATGAATCTGCGGAGTGTGCCGGAGAGAACGATATATAATGTCTGGGTCATTTATTAAAATGTGGCTTCAAATCGCGTTTAACCCTTTCGCTGCTGAGGCTTTTCACACCTCTGTGCTGAGGTCATTTTTACCGGTTTTGCTCATCATGTTTAAACGTGTTTTGAAGGCTTATTTTAGTATATGACCCAGACATATTATATATCGTTCTTTCCGTCAGACTCGGTAGATTCATAATATGTCATTATTATATGTATACGTTATGTCGTGTCTGTATATTATAACAAAAAATGCAATAAAATATGTATTTTCAATAATTTACAACGTGTAAAGTGTTTTTTTTCACATTTTAACATGCGAGCAATTGCGGTTATATTTTGTATGGGGTGCGCTTGTTAAAAAAAATAGAGATGGGGTCTCGTTACATTTTTGTTTTTTGGGGAAAATTACACGATTTTTAACAAACGCACCGCATACAAAAATCGTTAGTGCAGCATCATTGTTCACATTATAATTGAAATGGGAACAATATTGCTGCATTAACGAACCCAAAAAAAGAAAAAAAAAATGTTTGTTTTTTTTTATAATTTTTTTTTAAATATTTTTATTTTTAATTTTTATTTTTTTTAAAAAAAAGTTTTTCACTGTAGTGTTTGGTATCGTTGGAACGGCCATGCTCTGGCCGATCCAACCATACCAAACTTTAACCCCTAGCTGCCACGGATCGGGAGATAGGGAGTTCATTGGAACTCCCTATCTCCACCGTTGGTGGCAGTTAGGGGTTAACTCTAGGACTGGCGTCATCGTGCTTTGCACGATGACGCCAGTCCTCAGGGGGAGTTCCCGGAGGCTTGGCCGACATCCAAGATGTCGGCCAGCTCCGGGAAAGGATCACGAACCGGCGCTTTTCAGCGCCGATTCGCGATCCAGCTCCCCAGGGGTTAATGCCAGGCACCATTTGGAAGGGCAGGCTGTGCCCTTCCAAATGGTGCCTGGGTTAACCCCCGCAACGCCGCCGTTTGGGAGGGAGAGAGGTTCCCCCCCCCCTCCCTTTCAGGCGCCTCCTCCGCACATGCGGGGGGGGGGGGGCGCCTGAATTAGGTGTCATCGCGCTGCCGCGATGACACCTAATTTCATCGGCGGCGGTTCCGGATGCTGGGCTGACATCGAGGATGTCAGCCCGCACCGGAGGGGCCAGCGATCGGCCGGAACCCGGCCGAACGCTGACCCCAAAGGGAGGACGCGCTGAGCGCGTCCTCCGCACAGCGGGAGCGCTGAGCGCGTCCTCCGCATGGAAGTGGTTAAACATGATGAGCGACAGCGGTAAAAATGAGCTCAGCACACAGCGGTGAAATGCCTCAGCAGTGAAGGGATTAATTCTGATTGGCTGAATCGCGTGAAAAAATGTCCGCACGCTGATTTCTGTGTGCGACGTTGCTGCGCGCACGTTTGTGCTCGTCCGTTTTACGCGCGTTATTGCTTGACAGATGGGAAAAATGCACGAGGATTGTAATTCCAGTGTTGATTTACGCACATTAACGTTTAACGCTGGGCGCACAAATTCACGCGTTGCGCGAGCGTTTTAACGCAAAGATTTGTAATAGGGCCCAAAGGCTTTTCTCCATTGTGTGTATGTGTATAATTGTGTAAATTCTATAGATAGTGATACATTTTAAATATTTCTTTTTCAACCTTTACCCCAATTTAGGCCCAGAGAATGAGCAGCAGACCTTATCTTTTAGAACACGTGTTTAATGAAATTGAGAAAAGCATTTCATTTCAGAATAGCACCTCTCTGTTTATGGCGTTGGATGACTTATTTAATATGGCATCAGAAAATGAAATGGTAAGATTATATCTTAAAAATAACAGGAATCTCTAATGCCCTGGTCTAAACAGAGTCTATACGGTGTGCTAGCAAAATGTTTATTAAATAAGCTGTCACTTCTTCTCGTGCATCGAGTTCTACCACAAAGCGGCTCGGAGTGGCTGCAGGCACACTGACTCTAGTGGACTGCGCTCTGTAACATGACGTCTACTCTAGCCCTGATGGCTTGGAGTTCTGTTATGCCCTGTGTATATCCTAGAAAATGTGAATGACTGGTTGACCATCTTGTTTCACAGCAGCTGGGTGGCCACATTCCTGAAATTGCTGATTTTATTAAAATGTTAATATCTAGCTAGCATGGACAGTTGTTATCGCATGTCTCTGGATTGAATACCCCTTTAAAAAATGCAGAGGGATTCCAAAGGCCGTCTTTAAATTAGAATATAGATCATTCCAGTGCCAAAATGATATGCCATTTAATATTAGAACATGTAACGATTACTGAAACAGACTACAAAATGATGTGTTTTAAAAATCACACTTCATCCCATCCTTCGATTGGCAGAGACTGGCTGTGATCGACTACACCGGGCAATATTTCTAGTTTAAAGGCTCGATGCTGGGAGTGTCATTACTTTGCACCTTCAGTCCCTGAGTCTGTGGAGGAGCCTTTAAAATGAGAGACATTAGGCGAGAAAAGATCGGAATGGGAACTCCTTAGGAGCTCTGGCAATAGAGGGGGAAGCGGAGTTTTATAGAATCCCACAGAATCTTTAGAAGTTCTCACATGTCAAACATTCATCCTCTCGTGTATAGAGCTGTTTATTTTTACAACCACGAGCATCAATGCTTAGACATGGGCAGACGCGCCTCAACTAATGGACATTTTGAGGCCAACACATACTGATCGTGTATGATGTGCCTATTAGGCAGTGACTATACCCAGTGATCATTTTAAAAGGAAAAGTATGTGTGTGTCGCAGCAAGATGAGCTGATGAGACAGGACATGGAGGAACGCTAAACTCTTTGCATTTAAAAAAGAAAATTGATTATAGAGTGAGGAACGAGCTAAAAATGAGTTGTATTTATTAAAAGCACAATAAGGCGTGGGAGAGACTTTGTATGGATATACGGTGCTGGATTAATGCCCCCCCCCCTTCCCTGTAACCTCTTGTCTAGTGTTTGTATTGCATCTTGTGAGGAGACCTTGTAAGATGAGATTTTCCTCCTCCTTTTTTCTTTTCTTTGTTATAGTTGGGTCTAAGTTGTTTTGGGCACTACCGGTTCACTTTAAACCTCCTAGGGTCTTCTCTTTGTTGGTGTCTTCGGCTGGGGTCAGACGAACGCAGTGCAAACGCGCGTGCAGCCGCACTTTATTATGGCCGTAGTAGCAGGAAATGATGGGCAATATACGAAGTACGGCTGCACGAAAGTGCGGCCGCGCAACGCAAGCGGCAAAAAACGCATTTTTTAGAACATGATACCGCTTGTACTGACGTACAGAGTGCGCTGCGTCCGCTAGCGGCATGTGTGTGTGTGATTAGGAGACGTCAGACGCTGCTCATGTCCGGCCAACATAACGTCCAGACGTAAAAAGGGTTTTATTGATGATTTGTACAAAATCACGGACGAAAATGCACATCGTATGACCGCTATCGCGTATTCCGTGAAAAAATATGTCCATTCGTTCGAACCACTTTTTCACGGACGATGCAAAAAATGCGTTCGTCTGACCCTAGCCTTCACTGGACCGAAACCACAATTCAGAAGGCCTATCAGTCCTCCCTATATGTGTATATAACCATAGCATGGCTTCGTTTTCAAGAATAAACCATTATGCTTGCGTTGCTGGTGCAATGCTTCCTATACTATTAAGATGTTCCGTAGTGTATAAAGCACACTTGTGTTACAGACACAGCCATGAACAATAACTCTCCCCGCTTCTCCTAGTCATGTCCTCATTGCAATTTGTTTACGAGCAGCAGTGCATCTTCCCTGTTTGTCAATTTGCTGTCATTTTATTCTCTCTGTCTCTTTGGATCCTATGCCTATTGTCTGATTTATATTCAGTAGACTTTGATTCAATATTTAGCGCTTACTGTGATTGTTATTGTTTATTTCTGGAGACTCGGCTCGCGGTTGCGATGAGCCCTAGTTATTACAGTATAATGTTGATGTCCATGGATGCTTGAACTTGCATTGGCACTCTCTGCTGTCACCAATTACTTACGGAGCATAGGCGTGCGTATGTAAGGAACATTTATTACTCAGAAGCTGTGATCTGTCACTTTTCATAATCTTTCTCATGAACCAGTTAAGGAACATTAAAAATTGACGAGGTCGTAAACGGTGGACCGTTATGATGGAGACACCATTGGCACCCCCTCTGCGCACACCTATAATGCTGACATGTTCTGCCGCTCGTCCTTTGCCAGCTACTATTTACAATAATCTGAGACTGTGTACATTTGTTCCTTCTCCCGGCACTTCAGAACTTCACCTTTTTATGTAAGTCCTCTCCATTGTGGTGACTCTGCTGTCACCATTACACCTGCAAGACATGCTCTGCCGATTTAGAGAATTGAGGATGTGAGGTTTGTAGTATTGGTGTAAAAAGAAATCATATAGTGGTGGTTGGGGAGTTTGCAGTTGTAAGTGCCCTCAATAGTCCATGAACCTATTTGTGCCGAGTGTTTTCAGGTGAACGAGTTATTGCTGTTGAGGATTTTTCCCCCTCGATTGTTTTGTATCTTTTTGGTTTGTATATTGTTGTTGGATTTTATTGAGTCGTGTGTGTGTGTGTGTGTGTGTGTGTGTGTGTGTGTGTGTATAATCTATGTACTGCCCCATTTGTTTTTTGATTGCAAAGGTTTTCCATCACGAAGTGATCATCGCCACATGGGTCTCATGGGACCTGCAGGTTCTACAGAAACACTGTTACTGTTTCCAGGTGAATGGTGACGTGTTTGCTTTGTACTAAAGACAATGTGAAACCTTAAGGAAACCTGCCACTGACCTAATACACAGGAGCTGCAGCCCACGGGGGGACGGACAGACAGACAGACTTGTACCTGGACTAGTACTGGATCTAGTGAGCAGTGATCCCATGGGGCTATTGGTCTCATGAACCCAAATTGGCCAACGATTAGAAATGTGCATCATTGTGTCTCATTGTATACCAATTAGTGACCGTGATTGTGTGTATATATGTGTAAAGTGTATATTGAATTGCTAGATACAGTGGTACCTTTTTTAATTGACCAAATAACGCACATAATAAAGTTTATTAAAATCTCATCAAGGGAATGTTTAATGTTTGCTGTATTGTTTGGACACGTCTACATGAGTGAAGGCGTTAACATGGGAAGGAAAGTTTCAGGCAGATGTCTGTGTTAGGTGCTGACAAAAGTTGAAATATTTGAGTAACAAAGGCTACTGAAAGTGCTTAACATTTGATTTTTTTTTTTTTTATTGTGTTTTTTTTATTTCGGTTGGAAACTGCTCTGACGGGGTTCATTATGAACAGTTTAATAGTAAAGTGCTAGACCTGCAAACACTATCACATGTAGTGGTGCTAAATGAGTGTGTTGTTTGGTATTAAGAGGTATTCAGGAGTGTGTTGTTTGTTTTTATTTTATACAGCAAACGCCTAGCCTTAAATTTCCACTCTTCAGTATCCTTTCAGTTTCCAAACCCTTTACCGCCGTTCTTGAGGTTTTTCCCTTTTTAGTTACCTTTAGTACATTGGTTCAATATTGTTTGTTTTTGATGTTTTGTTTAGTTTATATCTTTTATTAATGTATGTAGCCTGGGATATTCTGTTGCCTGGGAAATCTGTTTTTAAATGTATCTAGCTTTTCTTCTATTTATGATGTATTAAAATATGCATAATGTAAGTGACTTTTATTTTGTGCTATAAACCGATTTAAAACCCATTTATTTTTGTTCTTTGTATAACACTGCTGTTTGGTAGGTGTCGTAGTTGTATTTTTCATATTTGCAACTACAAAATTCTGTGTGTGCCTCTTTGCCCAGTGCTGGAATGACCATGTGTTTTTATTTCTGCTGCCGAGTGGAAATAAAACCTGTCATAAGTCACACCAGGTGGTATTTACAAGACTCCGGAGTACTCGCCCTCCGTACATTATATCCTGGCCAGAGACCGCACCTGGGCAAATAATTGTTGCATTTGAGCACTGCTCTCCCGCACATGTGTGCGAGATTAATATGTAGATGTATATTAAAGGATATAGTCATATAATTTTGGCACATACATGTAATCACATGATGTACATGTCTGCTTTTATTATTCAATATATGTTTAGAAGGAAAAAGATACTTTTAATAGTGTCCCAGCAAGATGTGTGTATTTTAGATTTTTTTTTCTTCTACATTCTGACAGCGCTCTGTGCTCCTTTTTTTTTTTTTTGTTTCTACCTGGAGGGGTTTTATAAGTGTAACACTGCAGGGATGCGAGTTCTGTAGATACAATGAAAAGAATAAGATGAATAAAAATCCTGAGCCCGCATTGCAACCTGAATTATTGAGCAGGCGGGCTGAATGGCTTAATCATAGGATTGTTCCCGAGTGAATATGACTTTGCAGTCATCTGGCAGGAAGGCTCCTGTGTAGAAATCTGTGTGTGTGTGTTTGTAGAAGATGGCGTTTCCCCCGTCTGGAAGCCGCAGCAGCTCCATGCTCGCCCTGCTTCTGATACAATGCTGCAGGATGACATTCATAAGCCTCATCCAGCGGGCAATTGTACGGTCCGTGTGATGACATCACTGGGGATGGCTTAGGGGAGTAAGTGGATTCAGAGAGAAGGAATAATGACCGGTTGCCATAGAAATGCTCTCCTCACCAGCTGCTGATTTGTTATTTGAACATAGGGTTTTACGTGCGAGATCCATGCTCTGCGTGATAAGCTGTGGACCTTCCTGCTTCACTCTTTTTACGCTGTTCGGCACACGGAGGGCTGGAAACTGATGAGGCCAGACGATCAACAGAAAATCCAAGCAGGTACGTTGGCCATCTTTGAATATGATACAGCGGGTACGTTTATATGGCAGCTCGTTACTTGAATGAGGATCCATTCATCAGATGTCTGCTGCTACTGCTGGCATCTGCGTTATCTGCAATGGGTTTGTTTTGGTTTTTAAATAAGGGGACGACAACGTTTCTTTTAAAATAAATAACATTTGGCTCCTACTGTAACAAGTTAACAAGGCGTGTGTGCTAGAAATACATAATTTAATCATTAATGCTATGCCTTTTAAATTCTTAACACTGCTCTGGTGTTGACGAGGTTAATCACTGTGTGTGGGTGTGTATTTTTATTATTGTATATCTTCATTTATACATTCATACACACACGTACATCAGGCTTATTAGAAGTCACCCCAGTTTTTGTGTCCTTTTTGTTTTTATGTAAATATAGTTGGGGTTTTTTCGGGGGGGGGGGAGTTTCTCCCCTGTCTAGTGTCAGTACATTCTCTGTACAAATAGGCTGCATGGAAATAATGCCGGGAGCCTATGCAAAAGCAAATTCTAAGCTGCTGGCTTTGTTCTCGGTTTGGTATTGAATATAAATCGTGTTTTTGTATATCTAAATATATTTGCTCTTCAGATGCGATTTTAATTTATTTCTATACATTGTGTGTGTATATGTCTGCATAAGTGTGTGTGTGTGTGTGCACACACTGTTTAGAAATAAAAAAAAAAAATTAAAACCCATCTGCACAGCAAAGGGAAAGCTATATATTTATATTCTTGTGTGTGTAAAATACATACATACATACATACATACATACATACATTACATACATACATACATACATACATACATACATACATACATACATACGTATGTTCCTCCTTGACTTGGCGAAAACAAAGGTGCTGCTGGGGCGCTGCAGCGGCCAGTATTTATAGTACTGACCTGCAGAGGAGACAATAGCTTATTTAATTATGTTTATACAATACGTTCAAATGTAAACAACATAATATATTAAATAAAACAGAATTTACACCTTGCCATTTTTTATTATTTATATATATTCCCCATACTTTCGCTTCTGTGAGAACACGAGCTAACAATCGTTTCAACGTCTTTGTTGAATCCCTCTTCATAATTGCTTTTAAGACTCTTAATTATTTACATCTGCGAGTCATTAGGCCATATTTTTTTTCTCTTTCTTTTCATAAATCAGAGCTCCATGTTTGCACTTCCATTTTGATGCAGTCGTTTCCCAGAAGAAATCTTAGGTAATGCTGTCTTCAGGAGCCTTTTAATGCAGCAAGGTCTGACCGTGTGTCATGCACACCATTACGGAGATCATGTTTCATACATGTGTCCGTGTATATAGCTGCTTTTTCAGGAACCTCGTTTCAGAGCATTAAAAGGATTTATGCAAATCCTGGCGCTGATCAGAAACCTCCACAGCCTTGACATCCTATTCTGATTGTGCAGATACACAGAATTACCGTGTTCATAAATGTAAGGTTGCATTCGAGGGACGAACAAAGTCTTATCGCTCCATGGCATTTTTGCTTTTGCTCCTTCTGCTGTCAAACGCTGTGTATGCCTCTCATTCTATTATATAGCCGCTGTTGACAAGGGTGATGATCGAAGACTCACAAAGAAGCCAATATTCACAAGTTCACAGGTAAATATCTATTGATCTGTAGGTTAACAATCTCATATCTGTATCTGTAATTAAAAATATGATTTGTCGTCTCAATACAATGGTTATTTGAAAGGCCCATGAGGTATAAATCTGTGCAGGGAGAGGGGCCATGCTGGTTTTAATTTGGATTGTTGTATTATATGCATTGTAATCCCCTTGTGTCTCATTGTGTAGGATGTCTAGGAATAGCTTACCTTTAAAACACCTGTCAATGGCTTTTAATAATATTACTAATGATTCAAATAAAACTTCAATGTCTTTAAAAAAAATATATATTTTTTTATTTTCCTTTTTTTTTAGCAAAGTCGACCTAAAATAGCCATCCTTAAAGAAAATTCTCTGTCAGCTGCTGAACATAAAAGACTTTCTGAAGGTGATTTGTCCCGTCCTAGGAAGATGAAATCAGAAGCGATAGGTGCTCCCGGGCTCTCCTCGAACGTTGGTAGAAACTCCTCTGCAAAGGGAAAAGATGATGACGTGAAAGGGAAAGACAGTAAGAAAACGATCACGAAAGGTACGAAGGATCCAAAGCCAGTAGAGAAGGCGGCCGTCGTTAAAGCCAAAATCACGACAAAAATCAAACTGGAATCCAACAGCAATGCAAAAACTGACTGCTGTGCTTCCAAAGGAGAATCTGCCGGGGCTGCAAAACCTCTCTCCTCTGGACGATTGGGAGCTAGGCCCAAGGTTTCTAATGGTGGTTTAAACTCACAGGCAAAGGTGAGATCTGTGAAGAAGACTGTGACCAAAGAGCTTTCTTCGCCTGTTAAAGGTCCTGGGCCAAATGTGAAATCTGTGCTTTCCAATGGAGAACATTCAAGTTGCAACATGTCGCTGGAAGAATCGAACCACGACGCGGCCACCGACGAGCTTCAGAGTTCGGCCAATGGCTCTCCGCAGAGCAGCAAAACCGTGAAGAATACCGTGGATGGTTGTAAAGAGTCAGATATGTGTAAGTAAAGTTTAATGTCAAAAAGATATTCATCGTAATTATATTCTTTGTTATTGGCTAACCCCACAGGATAAAGGTAGGAACGACAGATTTGATTGTTAAGCAAACTCTTATATAGAACAAGTTCTGATTCCCTGCAGTCTGGTCTGGAAGATGGTCCGGAATCCCCAGTTGATTGGTGACGTTATATTTTTTTGGAGGGGCTTTTGGTTATGATTTCTGGTTTGAAAATCCTAATTTAATCCTAAATTGGCTGACACCCCCCCCCCCCCATATGTACAAAAATATTGGATTTCCTGTCTTAAATTAATTTGCACTTGCCTATTTAAGCTTGAAGGCAGTTCTGTTTTTCTGTTTGGAACTAGTTTTGCATGGGTGTAAATTTATCCTAAAATTGTTATAGCAGTATAAATGTGTTCACAGCCGGTACATCAGCAACTGAGTAGTGTATCACAACTGTGTCTCATTTGTGTTTTCATTATTGGAATATGCAGAGGTTAGTGGAAACATGGCCAAGTGTCAATCACCACAGCAAAAAAAAAAGGTGGTCACCTGTGCTTACCCCTATAGTTTCAAGCGAAACAGAACTATTCAGAGGTTTTGGTTTACTTGAATAGCCATTAAAGTGTAAGCTCACCTGCCACATCACGGCAACATCTGGTTAACCCCTTAGTGACCGGGCGGTTTTACACAAATCCGTCTTTTAGTGACCGCTGCTGTTTTTACGTTTCTGCGCTGTTAGTGTTTAGGTCAAATTTTCCTCTTACTCGTTTATTCAACCCACACATATTATACACCCTTTTTCCCGCCATTAAATGGACTTTCTAGAAATACCATTCTTTCCATCATATCGAATAATTTACTATAAAAAAAATATGAAATATGATGAAAAAATGGTAAAAGCACACTCTTTCATAATTTAATCCCCAAAATCTACAACCACCCAAAAAGACCCCGGCTAAGGCTAGGGACAGATGAGCGCATTTTCTGCAGCCACCGTCAAAATGTACGTCGATGCGTGCGCACGCATTTTTTCACGGAATACGCTTAAGTGGTCAGACGATGCGCAATTCTGGACGTATTTCATGACGGTGGGGTAAAAAGAATTCTAGGGAAATCCGGCTGTTTGAGCGTTATGTAGGCCGCACACTAGCAGCGTCTGACATCTCCTAATCACGCACACACGCTGCTATGCGGCCGCAGCGCACTTTGTACGTCAGTAGCAGCGGTTTAACGTTCTGATAAAAATGCGTTCATTTGCTGGTTGCGTGGTGTCGGCGCACTTTCGTACGCACGTACTGCGTATATTGGCCGTCATTGGCCGTTATGTGCTGCTACTGCCGCCGTGATTTAGTGCGTCTGCACGCGCGTTCCGACTGCCCCACTCTGACCCTAGCCTTAATAGGTTCAAAATTTTGTCCCGAGACTAGAAATACCCAATTTTTACATGCTTTTGCTTTTTAACCCCTTCACTGCTGAGACAGTTCACCTATGTGCGCTGCGCTCATTCTGACCATTTTGTGCTAATTATTTTTAGATGACAGCCTAGGTCCTATTTAATTAAACTCCCCCCAGACAAAAAAAACTTTTAAATAATTTTTTTTTTTTTTAAAAACAAAACCTGGTCATGTTTGGTATCATTGGAAAGGCCGTAATCAGGCCTTTCAAATTATGTCAAATATGACCATCTAGCTGCCATGGATCGGGAGATATGGGGATCCTTAGGATCCAATTATCTCTACATGGCAGCTAGATGGTTAACTGGCCCACTGACATCCTCACACATATGGTGAGGTTGTCAGTGGGTGGGGGGGGACCTGGAGGCTTGGCTGACATCCAAGATGTCAGCCCCCCTCCAGGTTCGAATCGCGTTTTGGTGCCGAAACGTGATCCGGCGGCGAAACAGTTAATGCTATACACCGCTGAAAAGGGGAGACTCTCCCCTTTTCAGCGGTGTAAAAAGCATCTCCCTAGCTGCAATGGTTGGGGATGGAGGGCTCCGAAGGAGCCCCCCCTCCCCTCCATTGCTTTGCATGGGGACGCCTGCTGATGACGTCACCACGCAGCGTGGCGACATCATCAGCCTCGCCTGCCCATGTAAATCACATGGGCAGGCTTCCTCCCTGCCAGATCGCCGAGGGATCCAGCGAGGGAGGTGAGTATCGGGCGGGAGGGGGATTAGGCACCGCTGACGTACCCTGTACGTCCGCGGGTCTAAGGGAGACCTGTGGACAGGACGTAGAGGGTACGTCAGGGGTCCTTAAGGGGTTAATGTGGGTCCTAACTTTTTAATTAAACAAAGAGCTGCTTTTCTAAGCAACCACACATTCTCATGCTGCTTTTTGGCTAAGAGACAAACTGGTAGGTTTTATTTATACCCTCACCAGAAACCTTTCCACTTTGGGAATCAAAAACAAAAACACGGAAAGGGACAGCCGCAAAAATGACTTGGCTGGGTATACAATAAAATATACATACATGCAGAAAAAAATGGTTTTGCGCCTATTGCTACCAGGGCGGCTGCGTCAACCAGAGGTATCCAACCCACTTCACGTATAAAGCATAACAAGGAAAAAAAAAAATTCTGCATGTATGTCAATCACCACAACAGGGTACAGCTATTGGTCCCCAAATGTTAGTAACCCAAGAAAAAAGGAATGCTGGTCACACTGCAGGGTTTGATAAGGTGAATATAAAGTAAAAGTACTTGATAAAGACTCGTGTATATAGCCGAAACGTTGCATCTCCTTATGCCTATTAACCTCTGTGGCGGTTATCCAGAGTGTGGCTCACGGTTAAATTTCACCGCTGAAAGCGGTAACCCCGAGCCACACTTGGGATGACACTGGATACTTTACCTGTCCCTGTGCTCCCTTCACTGCCCCCCTGCATTCTCCTCCGGTAATCGTGGCGTTTTGTACCTGGTTCCTGTCTCACCAGGAAGGCTAAAGCAGCCATATCAAATCCTGCAGTGTGACCAGAATTTCTTTTTAATTTCCCTCTGCTTTCATTCTTGCGACCACACTTTTATCTATACATTAACTGTTGATATAGCCTGAAATCTATTCCAAGCCGGAGATGATCTGTCATGCAGTCTATTTAACATGCCGGGAAAACGCCAGTATGTGTCATGCAGTCTATTTGATGTGCCGGGGAAAGGCAGGGAATGCAAAGAGTGGAAGATATGCATTACTCCGGCGCTGCAGCGCAACTGCTGACATGTATTTGGAAAGACCCCCACAAACGATTATGACCCATCCCATAATGTCTTAAGACAAAGACCGGGGAAGCTGAGCATCTTTGCATTATAGTGAATACATCTGGTGTACCAAGGTTGGCAAAACCATGGATCTATGGCACTTTTTCCTCCAAGATGACAGGCTGGACTTTGTTTGAATAGATACAATGATTACATTTCATTTGATGTTTATAAATAATCTTGTGAGCGTTAGGACTATTTTGATGCCACATATATCCACCTGTTGCATTGTGGGCAGTCGTGCCATGATTGGAGGTGCCAGCTTCCTTTTTTCCCTTAAGAAAATCAAATGAGACGTGTCTAATTTTTAAGGTATGGAAGTTCAAGGATGACCGAACGTATGGTTTTCTTTTGATGTGACAGTGTTAAATGGGAAGCTGTGAACAATTTAAGTCCCTTGACTGACGGCAGACGTGTGCCAGCAACAAGGTGAAGTCAGAGGAAGCTGTAGGGATTAACGAGTAGGTACCTCAAAATAAAAAGCAAAACCTAGTGTAGACTGTCTAGCAAATATGATGAAATATTCAGTATATCTGTACTTATAGACCTAAAACCGCAATGAGCTGTATCGATAGATTGAATAATTCATCATCTATTTACTGCAGTCTACAATACATCCATTTTTCTTTTTGATTTGAGATACTTGCCATCCCATGCATGAAATTCCACCATTGAGCACTGCATAGGAGAATGTGTTTGCAGCGTATGTATAGTGGTGTTTAATCTTGCTTTTGGTTTGGTTTTGGACTGTTGTCCTTTATTTGCGAACTGGGGATCAATGGAGGGTTGTATGCACAAGCGCTATACCACGTTTGTTCTCTGCGTTTTATAATATCTCGTGTGTGTGTATGTGAGACTCATGATCTGGTTTTGTGTTTTGTTTTTTTTTCTTGGTTTTTTATTTTACCTTTTTTTTAATTTGTCTTCTCTTACAGCTGTGAAGTCAAAATCTCCAGCAAAGGTGACCAATGGGGCCCCTATCAAACGAAAGGTTAATGAAGCTGAATGTCGCACGGATGCCAACAGGTCTGTCCAGCGGGATCACTTACATGCAGATTATTTAACGTTTTGACAAGTCCAAATTAACATTTCTGGGAGGGCATTCCATTAAAATTCAAGCGAACCTCTAGACTGCTCTACTATTGTTGCAGGTTACTAGAAGATTAAAAAAACTCCTTGTCTTCGCATTCTGTTTATTAAATAGAAAACCAGTGTTTGTTACATTGTTACAGGAACAAGGAGTTTGGGTCGTCCTTTGGTTTTAGGTGGGCAGAAGTTAATGCCTGCTTTTCCGTCAGGCACTGAGATGTGACATAGACTTTCAGGGTTATTCAGAGAGCGTGAAAAGCAGGAGAATGACTGGAGAATGAAAAATTCTAGGTCAAAATAGCCAAACCAGAAAAATTCTCCCTTTCATCTCACTTTCCAAATCATCTATTTTGACCTAGAATTTTTCATTCTCCAGTCATTCTCCTGCTTTTCACGCTCTCTGAATAACCCTGATAGTAACAGTCATGGGCAGCTAGTTAGAACTGTTTCTATATACCCCACGTCTTTCAAAGGCCCTTACAGGTCCTTGAAAACTGTACGTCAAAGTTAAAACACAGTAAAAAAAATCTCTTGAACAGACTACACTTCTGTAGTAGCCCTGCATGGTTTTGTGTAGAATAGTCCAGAAATTGGGGCTACCTGGCTCCTAGATTTGTCAAGCCCTGTTCTAATACCTTCATACCAGCGCTGTGGAATATGCTGGAGCTATATAAATAATAGGGATTTTTCTCAAAGCTCTGGTGTTGCAATTACTGTCAAAAACTGCTGGTATTGCAGAGTCTCCTTTTGCTCTTTGGATTTTAGTTTTGTGAAATGTCGGCGTTGCATTACTGGAGATTTTTAACAGTGTTTGCAATGCCAGCATACACGGGCGCTTTGTGATTAACCTGTCATGTTTGGGTAGAAAATGTAAAATATCACAAAATTCCAATTCTGACTGTCGTGGTACTTTTTTATGGATATAATGTCTGTATTTCAGTGTGTGTGTGTCTATAGGACTAGAACATTTTTTATATACACACACAGACTCACACGGCAACACTCAACCTTTACTAAGCATAACGGATGGATGCCTTACAAGGCAAATAGACACAGTACATAAAGGGGTAAGCATTCCTTTACAACTACACCATCAAAGCTTCACAAAATTTAAAGACTTTCATGGTTTTCAAAGAATTAATTACCGTGTGTGTATGTGTGTATATATATATATATATATATATATATATATATATATATATATATATATTCAATTTTTTTACATTTTTATACTTCTTTTTACGCAACCTAACTTGGTAATAAATGATAGTTTAGTTTACAAAATATGAGATCTTACTTAAGCCTGTCACAACGTCAATGTGTCCCATTGAGCTAGGTCCTACTCTAAGACCCCTAATGACTGCATTTATGGGATTAACTCACGGAGGACAGAATCCTTTCTGGGGCTCCCAGCGAGTTCAAGGTTAAATAGAACCTGCAATAGAACGCCTGTGGCAGGGAGGGGTGCATGCTATAGGGATTGTCGGCTCTTTTCAACAGCATACCCCAGGAGGGCATACCCCAAACTTTACTAAGCATAACGGGCGGGTGCTTTTCGTGACCAATGGATACAGTATACCAAGGGGAGAGCACTTGAAAACACCAACATTGACTCTGTGACAGGCTTAAGCAAGATATGATCATATTTTGTGAACTCCCATCATTTATTACCTAGTTACATTGTGAAAATTTTTGTTTAAAAAAAATAAAGTTGAATCATTAAACCGTAAATGTCTTTTATTTTGTGAAGCTTTGCGGTGGTGTATTTTTAATTATTTTTTTCGTTTTTGGAATAGAGTGTTGTCCCCTATGTGTATGTATCTATAGAAGCGCGATTATTCTATTATTCTATTAACCCCCTGACGGTTTTCCCGAGTGTGGCTTGGGATTAACTTTTCGTACCGAAAGCGTTATCCCCGAGCCACACTCGTGCTGTATACTTAAATGTCCTGCGCTCCCTCACTGATCCCCGCAGTCTCTTCCAGTCGCTCACAATGTCACCCTGCCTGGATCTCTTCTCGTGAGGAGTGAAACCAGGAAGTGTGATATCGCGATCGGCTGCAGTATGACTGCGGAGACAGCAAGGGAGCGCAGGACATGTAAGTATCGGCCCGAGTGTGGCTTGGGGATACCGCTTTCAGTATTGAAAGTTAATCC
This sequence comes from Leptobrachium leishanense, assembly GCA_009667805.1. Taxonomy (NCBI): domain Eukaryota; kingdom Metazoa; phylum Chordata; class Amphibia; order Anura; family Megophryidae; genus Leptobrachium; species Leptobrachium leishanense. The sequence goes on along the minus strand of CM019070.1, from coordinate 52,979,575 downwards.
CTGAGCCACCCTAATACCGCTAGGGGGCAAAATAAATAGGACCGATTTTATATAAAATGTCAGAATCGGACCGCCAGGGAGGTTAATTAACCCTTTACCGGCGGGTACTAGTATGTCCGCTTGCCAGCTGCTGCAGCGGGTTTTGCCTCCTATGCAGCTGACGCACGTCGCTTGTCATTGGCTGCAGGGGACAGCCTGAGTTCAGGCCATCATGCAGCAGCCAATGATGTGCGCCAACTGGCGGGCAGGCCTGTCGTGGCCCATAGGAGCCAGCGGGGCGTGCTATGCCGCCCTGCGGCACTCAGTCCCACCCGCCGCGAGGATGGCATAGTACACCTGCCGCGGGAAAGGTTCTGTTCACTTGTTTAGATTTCATTATTAGACCTGTAAAAAGGGATATTCATTTATTTTTCTTATCTCAGCTCATCAACAAAGAAAATCCCAGTTAATGGAGGCGCAGACCCTGGTCTTCAGAAAAAAAGGGTGGTTAAATTGAGCAGTTGTGCTTCTCAGAGGCCAAAAAGTGCCCCAGCTGCCCTCTCGAAAAAACAAGGTACATGTCTCTCTCAATTATGGAGATTATCAAGTGAAATTACTTTCACCCTGCTTTAAACCAGACTGATTTATTTTATGTTTGCAGTGCGTAGGACTCAGGATTTTAAAGTGCTTGTCCATAAACATATCTGCGACAATACAATCATCTTTAAAATGTCATGTGTATGTTGTAAGGTGACTAAGGTGCAGTCACACTTTAAACTCTGGCTCAGAGCTCTACGGATAAATTGCTGAGAATTAATCTTCTTAATCTGTTTAAATGCTGCAAATGGATTAGCTGTGTGGGAACACAGCGAAAAATATTCCTTGTGGAAATACAGATTTCAATTTGTCCAGTTTTAAAAGCATTAGGCCAACGAGAATCTTGCAAATCGATAAAAAGAATTTCCTTTTTTTTTTTTTTTCCCCTTTTTTGCACCAAACGAAATAATATGGTTAACAAAATAATAACACAGCAGTTTAGTCTTTCAAATCCAGTTTTTTGTCCTATGCCCTTGAATGATCTATAGAATGTTTGCTTGGTCTCTGCGGTGCACTTGATAATTACATATACGTTTTGTCCATATGGAAATACTGCACTTGACGGGAACCCATGTGGAAGCTGGTACATGGGTACACTCCGACTCGTGATGTATTTTCAGAATGGAGAGCACTTGCTATTTTATCATAACCGCTTCAAAAAATGATGCTGTCTTTTGTTCTCTGAAGGATCTTGATAAAGGTCTCTTAGAATACTGAAACATTGACCTTTGCAGTAGGCAGTTTGTTCGGATTAAATGAACACTGCTCGTACTCTGAAACATATTTATGTATGCAAATAAATACACATGTGCGTAAACATGTGTACTCCTGAATCTTGTATATATTTACATTCTATATATTTTTGACTATATACTGTACATTCATAAACCGCAGTGGGCCATGTGCTTGTTCTCTTCACAATGGTTTGGCTGGTGCATGACATAGAGCAGGGGTCGGCAACCATGCTCCCACCTCCCAGATGTTTTGGAACTACATCTCCCATGATGCTCAGTCACTATTAGACTGGCTGAGTCTCATGGTAGACATGGCAAGCCTGGTTTTGGAACTGACCCCTAGAGTATTCAGTCCTTCTATTGAAACAAAAGAGCAAAAATGGCACCAGGACTCCCAAAAATAAGAGGGTTTTTATACGTTCTTTAACAGCTGTCCATGCAAACTTACTTGCTACTGTCAATGCACATTTCATACATAAATCACATGCTCGCTACTCACTTTGATTTGCTATTGACTTTGACACTGGGATCAGTCTCTCTTTAAAAGCCCCAGAAAAAATAAACCCCGGGGTCGAGTGTCTATAGCACCCAAAAAGGTATTAAACCTCTACTTATCAGCTGCTGCTGGAATGATGAAATCCCTTTATGTACATTCCCATCCTCAAGGAAGAAAAAAAACAGATCATCCAGCGCTGGGCACTATGCACTGAGGAAAGGGTTGTATCCCTGAAACGTTTGCCTCTTTCTCTAATAGATGTGGTTACATAGTTACATAGTTATATAGGCTGAAAAAAGACATGCGTCCATCGGGTTCAGCCTCTCCCACATAACCTACTGCTGTTGATCCAAAAGAAGGCAAAAAACCCAGTCTGAAATGCTCGCCAATATGCAACATACTGGGAAAAAATTCCTTCTTGACCCCAGAATGGCAGTCAGATTTCTCCTTGGATCAAGAAGCTTTTACCCACATATTAAATATTATAACCCTTAATATTCTGTGTCTGCAGGAAGTCATCCAGTCGTTTTTTAAAAGTCTGTACAGTCTCTGACCCAACCACCTCAACAGGCAGAGAATTCCACAGCTTTATTGTTCTCACCGTAAAATAACCCTTCCTATGCTTTAAGCTAAATTTTCTTTCTTCCAGTCTAAATGGATGACCCCTTGTCCTATGTATAGTCCTGTTAATGAATAGGTTATCAGACAATGGTTGATAATGGCCCCGTATATATTTATATAAGGTTATCAGATCCCCTCTAAGGCGCCTTTTCTCTAAACTAAACAGGTTTAAGCTTGTTAGTCTTTCCTCATAACTTAACCCTTCCATCCCCCTTATTAATTTAGTTGCCCGTCTCTGCACTTTTTCTAGCGATATAATATCTTTTTTTAAGACCGGCGCCCAAAATTGCACGGCATATTCAAGGTGCGGCCTGACCATTGATTTATACAGAGGCAAAATTATGTTTTCATCCTGTGAGTGAACTCCCCTTTTAATGCATGCCAGTACTTTGCTGGCCTTGGCGGCTGCTGTTTGACATTGCACATTGTTACTTAGTTTGAAGTCTATGATTATTCCCAAATCCTTCTCCTGCTTGGATTTCCCTAACTCCGTACCATTTAGGGTATAAATTGCTTGTGTGTTCTTCACTCCAAAATGCATAACTTTGCATTTATCTAGATTAAATTTCATCTGCCATTTAAGTGCCCAGTCCCCCAATCTATCTAAATCCCTCTGCAGCGAAGTAACATCCTGCTCACATTGTATTTCTTTTCCTAGCTTTGTGTCATCTGCAAACACTGATACATGACTTTCAATGCCTATCTCAAGGTCATTTATAAATAAATTGAATAGTATTGGTCCTATAACAGACCCCTGAGGGACACCGCTTACCACTGGTGTCCATCTTGAAAATGTACCATTTATGACCACTCTCTGTACCCTATCTTTTAGCCAGTTTTCTATCCAAGAACAAGTATTTTCATCTAGACCATTTTTTCTTAATTTAAATAGTAACCTTTTGTGTGGAACTGTGTTGAAAGCTTTGGCAAAATCTAAGTAAATCACATCCACTGCGACCCCCTGATCTATACTTCTACTTACTTCCTCATAGAACGTAATTAGGTTAGTCTGACATGATCTGTGTTTCATGAAACCATGCTGATTTTTGCCAATTACATTATACCTCCCAATAAATTCCTGAATATTATCCCTTAGTAACCCCTCAAATACTTTCCCAGCCACAGATGTTAAGCTCACAGGTCTATAATTCCCAGGCACAAATTTTAAACCTTTCTTAAATATAGGGACCACGTCAGCTTTTCTCCAATCCTCTGGTACTATTCCTGAAATAAAAGAATCTTGAAAGATTAAGAACAGAGGTTTACATATTTCAACACATAGCTCTCTCAGTACTCGCGGATGAATTCCATCTGGCCCTGGGGCTTTATTAACATTCTCATTGTTTAATTTCTGTAAAACCTTGTCCTGAGTCAACCAGTCACTTTGTATTAGTAAGTTTTTATTAATGAATTTCATGTCTCCTGTTATAGGTTTCTCTTTGATAAATACTGAAGAAAAATAATCATTTAAAATTTCTGTCTTATCCTGATCTTCAGTTAACAATAGCCCTGACTCAGATTTTAGTGAACCTACATTTTCACTCTTGGGTTTTTTAGAATTTATGTACCTAAAGAATCTTTTAGGGTTGGTCTTGCTCTCTTTGGCTATTTCTTTTTCATTATCTAGTTTAGCCCATCTAATCGCATTTTTACATGCTTTATTGGCTACCCTATATGCTTTATAGGATGCCTCAGATTTATCAGATTTAAAAACTTTAAATGCCTTCTTTTTACTTTTCATTTCCTTAGTTACCTTCCTACTAAGCCACATTGGTTTCAGTCTGTTTCTTTTATATTTATTAACCAGTGGAATATATTGTGACGTGTACTTTTCTAGTGTTAGTTTAAAGATATTCCACTTATCCTCAGTGTTTTTCCCGTGAAAGAGTTTCTGCCAGTCAATGACATTGAGAGCTTCCTTTATTTTAATAAAGTTGGCCTTTTTAAAATTATATATTTTAGCATGCCCCTTTTATGAATGTTTTTTTGAGTTTATTTCAAAAGTCACCATATTATGGTCGCTATTTCCCAACTGTTCCTTTACATTAATATTTGAGAAAAGATCCACATTATTTGTTATAACCAGGTCCAGACAGTTATCCTCTCTAGTTGGTGTTTCTACCAGTTGTGACATGAAGGTATCATTTAAAATGTTCAGGAACCGGATTCCCTTTGCTGAATTACTAGTCCCACTATCCCAATTAATGTCCGGGTAATTAAAATCTCCAATAATTAAAGTGCTACCAGAATGTGCAGCCTTCCTAATTTGCTCTAACAGTTGTTCTTCCTCATCATTATCTATATTAGGTGGTTTATAGCATATGCCAACCAATAGTTGACTTCCCTGTTTATTCCCCAACGAAATATTTACCCATAAGGATTCCACATTTCCCTCATCGCTTTCCAGTTGTGTAATATTAGGCTTTAAATCCTGATTTACATATAAACACACTCCACCCCCTTTCTTATGTTTCCTATCCCTTCTAAACAATGTATAACCGTTTAAGTTTACAGCCCAGTCATGCGTTTCGTCCCACCACGTTTCTGTTATTCCAATTATGTCGTATTGCTTAGTGTATGCTATTACCTCTAGTTCCCCCATCTTATTATTGAGGCTCCTTGCATTAGCGAGCATACATTTAATGTTGTCTCTACCCACACATGCTGAATGCGACTTTACATTACATGCCTCCACTGTTCTTACATTACCCATCCCCCCGACTCCACCCCCCTTAGTCTGAACTGAAACCCTTCTGCTATCTGCTCTGTCTCCATTTTGTAAGATACTGTATCCCTCCCCCCTTCCACTAGTTTAAAGTCTCCTCCAACCTTTTAACCATCCTCTCCCCTAGCACAGCAGACCCTCTTCCATTCAGGTGCAATCTATCACAACTATACAGATTGTACCCCAGTGCAAAATGAGCCCAGTGCTCTAAAAACCCAAAGCCCTCCTTCCTGCACCAAGCTTTAAGCCACGCATTGACCTCCCTAATCTCCCGCTGCCTTTCCACTGTAGCACGTGGCACAGGTAGGATCTCAGAAAATACTACCTTGGAGGACCTCTTCTTCAGTTTACTTCCTAATTCCCTGAAATCATTCTTCAGGTCCTTCCATCTTCCGCTTACTTTGTCATTGGTACCAATATGGACCATGACAGCTGGGTCATCTCCAGCCCCTCCCAATAATCTATCAACTCTGTCAACCACATGCCTAACACGGGCACCCGGCAAACAGCAAACTGTCCGGTTAAGGCGATCAGCGCGACAGATTACCCTGTCTACTCTCTTAATAATAGAGTCCCCTACCACCACAACCTGTCTAGGCTTACTTGCCCTCTTTATCCCTCCCTTACTTGGTGGGCTGATCCCCCGGCTGTTAGAGGGAGCAGCCTCCAGTACTGCTACACCTGAGCTGCTGCACCCAACATCTTCGCTCAAGGGGGCAAATCTGTTGGTGTGCGCAAGATCAGGACTAGCCAACCTTTTCCTCTTCCCTCCCCCCCTGCTACCACGTGTCACTGACACCCAGCTACCAACCTGTTCCCCGGTTAACTCCACTCCTCCCACACCCCTAGATTCCTCGACTATACTTTGCTCCGTGAGAAGCAGGCTCCTTTCAAGATTGTCAATCTGCCTCAGTGTTACGATTTGCCCTTCCAGATCTCCAATACGACACGAGTGCACCTTGCAAAGCCACGCTGGATGATCTGTTTTTTTCTCTTTAAACTCCACCAATCAACTATAATTGGGCTTTGCAGGTATCTGTGATTTTTGCCCGATTTAATCGCTATCAACCGCAATTTTGCTCTTGGGAAAATTTAAGGACTCTGGATTTGTTACTCAGACAGAGCATCAATCAATTATCAGTTAGCAGAGCTGACAGATTTATTGGACGCCTCCCCGAACCTGTAGGCTCTGTTCTGCTGATGATTGGACAGAGCGTCCGTTAACAAATCTGGATCCTTCAAAAAAACCTCCCTCTTAAATGAGGTGAATTGTGGATATCTCCCAGCCTTACTTGGGTGATGAACATGGAGATGAGCAGCTACGCAGCTACAGTATGGCCCAGGCTTTGAAATGCAATACGATATAAACGTAGTTAAAAATTAAACCTCAATTACCTCTGTGCTCATGTATTCTCACGATGTTTGGATGGCTGCCTGGAGGACTATATTCATCCCTCTGTATATAAACAAACCTTATCTCTGCTCTTTATCACAATTCCCAATATGCAATTATAAAACATAGGTGTTTTAAAAGCACTGTTAATAATAAAAATGTTGGCTCACCTTCCAACATCACTAGGCCACTTAAGGCTAGGGTCAGACGAGCGCATTCTGTGCGTCCCGTACTTTCTGGCCACACGGACCATTTTTGTGACTGACGTTTTTTTTGACTGATGTAGATGGGAAATAAAATTTATTTGAAAAAATATTTTGTCCGTCAAAAATGCTGGACGTAAAAAATGCAGTCCGTCTGACTACGTTCCATCACTCTCACACAAAGCTATGCGGACGTGGCATACTCCACACGTCCGTTCTAGCGGTTTTACGGTCTTGCCTAACTTGCATCCGTTTGCCGCGTCTGTTGTGCGTCCACACTTCCGTGCGGACGTACTTTGTGTGTGGGGTCTCTATTGATCATAATTGTATGCTACCACAGACGTTAAAATGTGCGGCAACACGGACGTTATCTGTGCGTTTGTCTGACCCGAGCCTAAATGTACTTGGAGCCTTGTGGGAGGAATAAAATTATGTCTGATTCTATATTTTTAGCTTTTGTATTCCCACCTCTAAAACTTTCCTGTAGAATTTTTGGTAACTTATTTGTTATGGTCGATTCATTCATTTGATAAGGAACAAAAGGTTTTATTTACTTGATTTCATTTAAAATGTACATTCTGATTTCTCTTAAAACCAGGATCACAATGTGATGGTGCCACTCCATCAAAATCTATTGGACCTTCCAAGCAACCTGAAGCCAAACCTGATGCAAAGTTGATGAACCAGTCAATGTCTGCAGACAAAGCTGGACCGGCAAGCAAAAAGAATGGAAAAGTAATGCATGGGTCAACAAGTAAAACTGGTTCTCAAGTAGCAGCATCCACAAAGCAGGGTGCAAGTGGAAATAAATGTTCTACAGTGAGCCCTAAAGATCCAAAACAGAAAGTGTCGTCTGGGTCACACTCTTCTAAAGTGTCAAATCTAAAGCACAAGAAGGAACGAACTGGTTCTCCAGCTGCTTCGAGATCTGGCCATGACCAGCAATCCTCGTCTTTGGAGCAGGCTCACCAGCAAGCAGGTGGCTCGAAGAATCACGTGTCTTTGGAGAAAGATTGCAAGCTGTCAGGCCTTTCAGAACAACAGTGCTCCGAGGACCCCTCATTAACTGTGTATGAGGGCTGTCTGGAAAATTCAATAGGCAATCAAAATCCTATGATACAGAAGCCTAATATAGAACATTGCTCCTGCCAAGAAAACACCATGGCAGCATCTGCTGAACTTTATGCTTCCGATTCAAAACGGGGTTTGACAGATGTTAACGACGTCACTTTGGCTGAAGAACACAGTGTTTTGAATATATTAAACGATCAAAAGTTAGATGGTAAAAATATCTGTGATTCAGAGAATTCGAAGTGTGCCGACAGCTCGAGCGAAAGCGAATTGTGTTCAGTAAAAGAAGTAGAGAGGAATATGAAAGAGGAAGGCACAAGTAGCCCCGTGCATACTTCTAAACAAAATTCAGAGTCGCCTCCGGCTGGACGGAATAATAGGGAACATTTTGTGAACTGTGTGTCAGAAAGATCGTTTCCAGAGTGTCCAAGGGACTTGAACATTGCAGAAACTTATGAGAACCGTGAAAATGGCGACCTTCAGTTCACAAGTCACTGGAATAACCACTCGGGAACACTCCATGAAAGAGAGAGCCCAGAATCAGAGAGTGGTAGCGCCAGCACATCCTCTGATGACATCAAGCCGCGATCGGAAGATTACGATGCTGGTGGTTCTCAGGATGATGATGGTTCCAACGAAAGAGGAATTTCCAAGTGTAGCACTATGCGTTGTCACGATTTCCTTGGAAGAAGCAGCAGTGATACAAGTACCCCGGAAGAGCTCAAGGGCTATGATGGCAGCTTAAGAATCGATGTGAAAGTGAAAAAAGAAAGTTCTGCCGACCTGTTCCGCGTGAATTCCACAAGCGATGATGAAGCGCCACGGAAAAGATCGGAGATGTGGTTACATAGAGATGCTCCCAAACATAGTGTTCACCCAAAAGCTCTTTGTAGCAGCATACAGTTTCCTCAGGAAATGGAGCATCTTTCCTCGTCTGCTGACGAAACGGAAGACGAGAGGTCTGAAGCTGAAAATGCTGTGGACAAAGGTCTGGAGGATATACCGTCTCAGCCTTTTCAAGGAATTGTGAATTTGGCCTTCGATGACATGGCTGAGATCGAAACCGAAGGCCAGGTTGTTTCGAGCAATAAGATGTTTACAAGATCACTTCTGCTCTCAGTAGATGAGTGCGAGGAGCTGGGATCAGATGAGGGAGAGCCCAATCCGTCACAAGCGCGCAAAGGAGCGTCCTTGACACCGGCCGCCGACGTGTTTGAGAAAAGTCCTAATGAACATGCTGAAACCAAATACTCGGAGTGTTCCCAAAAAGAATGTGGTTCCACTGAGCCCAAGTTGCCGGATGCTGACAAGCGGTCCGGAAAAGGAAAAATAATTTCGGATGTAGAGCCCAACAGTGGAAATCTCATGGGAGGTGTGGCACTGACAATGGAAAGACCGCTAGGGAAGGATCACAATCACTCAGAGGTTCATGATGTTGCAGAATCATACATGTATAAGGGCTTCTACAATCATTCAGAGGGTGAATATAAGTCCCAGACAAGACCCTGTCATTTGGATCTTTACACAACAGAGTCACCATCTGCTATGCAAAGGTTTTGTCCTCCTAAAACTCTAAATGCTTGTAAGAATGATATTCTTGACTATCAAGGGAAGGAAAACCACGAATCTCCCACTGAAAGCTTCAATACTGCTTTACCCCCAGGTAACAATCCTTAAATATCAAAAATAAAGAATTTATACATTAAAAATATATGTAAGAAATATTAACACTGAGTATTATATTAAACCCAAACTGTGAATAAATTTACACTTTTCCCTTTTTTTTTTCCCCCGTCCTTTTTTTCCTTTATTTCTTTACAAGATTTTGAAATCAAGGTTTTCGGAAATATTCTTGATCTAGAAACTGAAAACCTTTCCTGGGGACATAGGAGAGCAGGGTGTCTGTAAATTAACTTTGGCTTCATTATTTTAAGGCCACCTTACCCCCATATTTTTTTTCCTGCTGCATCATTATAGGACTTTTTTTTTTTTTTTTTTTTACTTTTTATTTTTTTTACATTATTATTTAATGGCATTGAGTTTTTTTCTTTATGAAATGGCGTTCAAATACGAAAAGTGTTATATAATCGGGAAAGGTACCTTTTTTGTTAGAGAAACTTTTTAAATTATTTGCTAAATTCAATATAATTAAATATGCAAGCATCTTAATATTTGAAAAATGTATAGATTTTAATTACTACACATTAATATTAACCGTTGTGGATTTTTTTAACGTATAGGTTTTATCAGTAAATGTCTAAATTCATTCTATATAAAGTATAAAAACAGGCATATTTATATATATATATATACTCGTGTAAATACAAATTACAATGAACTGATGTTCAGTAAAATTATCTTTTTGAAATTGGAAACTGATTTCCAGAGCGAATTCAAAAATTCTTTGTTTTTGATATGAATCTGTCAGTCTTTGCAACATGCATGTTTACAAAATGGACGCATTTTTAAAAGCTGAATTTGATGGAACAAAAGTGTTAATTGTAACGGCCAAAGGGATGTCAGTATGTCTAATTGTTCTGTATGTTTAAATGTTGAAACGCCCCATTTTCTGTATCAGAAATTTTATTTTCTCCATAAAAATATGACATTCGGAGATTTATTCACTGTCGCTAGTAGTACGCTACATAATTTCTAAACAGTAATCAAACTATTTATTTTACTGTGTAGAAATGCATATTTTGTTAAATGTCTTTGTACGCTGCTGTTTTTGCTTTACCTCGTTTATAGTTTGTTCGTCTTTCGGTGCCTACGGGCGCAGAGCATAAACTGTTTTACAATGTGCAGTGTTATGAATTATTTCAGGACACATAGATGGTTTTGACTCATTGGCACAAACCTGCATATATGAACATCGTCCTTCAAATTCCCTTTCTCCCATATATGAGATGGATCCTAGAGAAGGCATTGAGCAGCTGGTGAAGACCCAAGCTAAACTTGTGGACTTAGAAATCGAAGACCAGCAGTTTGTGGACGGAGATTGGACACTTCTGAGACAGCTGTTAGAAGAGCACGGTTCGGATGTGGACGTGATCAATTCCGTTCCGGAAGACCTCAGTTTAGCACAGTACCTTATCAATCAGACTTTGCGTTTGTCTAGAGAGAACTCCAAATCTCAGGGTAAAGCACATGTCAACACGTCGAGTAAATGGGGTGACTTGTCTTCTCCATTTGATGATTCTACAAGTGCCACAATGACTAGCTTTTCTCCTGATGACTCGTCACCACACGGGGAATGGACAATTCTTGAACTAGAAACACATCATTGAGTTGGTTGTTTACATTCACTTTTGAGGGTCCCCCCCCCCCCTCTAATTGGTTTGGTTTCCCGCTGGTTAAGTTTGTAGGACAAAATAACTTTTGTGTAGGTTAGGAGCCAACTGAAGCTTTTTTCCTAATTCAATGAAGAAACATGCCAGGCATGTTGTAATAATAGGCAATTAATGCAATGGTGTAATTGTTTTTCTATTCTTTCTTCAAAGATGGCAGGTACCTTCGTATAGAGAACTCCTAGCGAAGCCACAACCACACAACGCAGGGGTGTACAAACATAGTCTATTTTCCGAAGTGCTGAGAACTGTAACAATGTGGCTACTAACCTCACAAAAGATCTTAATGTTTATATTGAACATACCTAGTTGAACATATACAACCTTTTGTTAAGGACACAATTTTATTTATTTTTATTACTTCCAAAATGTTGATTACCGTTGCTGCTTGAGCAAGTTCAAAGCATGTGATTTTTCTTTCTTCCTCTGTGATTTATGTTCTTAATAAAACAGTCTGTCTTGCAATAACCATTTGTTTGTTCTTCATTTTAAATGTACGCATGTCTTTGTACATCTAAATGTATAGAATGGTTGCCACAACTTCTAAAAATCACAAACAATATATCCTAGTGCTGTACAATAAACATAAGGTGCACAATTAACCCCTGCAAAAAAAATACATACAAGATAATGGCATGTAATGTGTCCATGGATCAAAATTCAGCCACCCGGGAACAGGAAATGCCACCACCTCTGGATCTCGTTTGGACCAGTCGTCTGACCTAGCTGAACACCGCAGAAAAAACGTGGAGTGTTGTGCATAAGTTAGTGTGTCTGTATGTGTATATAGAGACAGAATGCCATATAATAGTAAAAACACGTTTTATTTGTATTGATGATGAAAGGATAGCAAGATATAATTGGTAAGTAATCCAACATATCAGGCCGCTCCCAAACGAATTCCTCAGGGATATCCTTGTTAATTTAAAATCCTGTACTTATAAGAAACTTGTTTTTATCATTTATGAAAAGTGTCTCTCAGCTAACTGGTTAAATTGCACCTTGTATTGGAAAGTGAACCCTGATCAGGGTAAAGCTTTCAAATGAAAAGCAGTGGATTCAAGGCTTAGTGATGAAAGGGTTAATCTTTATTCCACCATAGAAACTTGGGCCAGGAAGGCTAAAACATCTTAGTCATGCCATCTTTTCCTATGGTGAAATAAAGATTGACCCTCTTGGCAAGAAGCTTTGAGGCCACTGCTGTTCATTTGAAATCACAATTTAGGAATAGCGGCCCTCCTGCAGTGGAGCTCTGCAGTACCTCAACGGGGCGATAGGGGGCTTTCATAGGTTCACATGTCCTCTATTGTCTAAAGGTGAAACTTTGATGGCAGAGCCCCCACCATGGATATGAATTTAGTACAATGGAGTACTGCCGCAAGAGCCAGCAGAGGCTATGCTGCTCTCTCATAAAGCACTTGATAATTGACATCCTCCTTGATCTCTGTTATTTCCTTGTACGTAGTTGAAGGTCGTCGTTCACAGCATTTTAGCTAATGCGTAGCTGATCAGACTTTCTCCAGACACTTTAACCTTTGAAAACCAGATACTACTGGACTAGCTTTGCTACATGGATAACAAGGCAGACCCGGCCCCTCCCTGACTAGACCCACATTTCTCTTGGCCAACCACATGCTCACGCGCACCCCACTTGTACCAGCATGTTGAAAAATCACCGAAATTTTCTTGGTGAGGCAGTGTGACCCACTACCTAACCATCCCTTTCATTCCTAGCCAGAGAAGCCCACAGCTATATACATACACAAAATGCACCATAAATTAAATCCTATTGGTCCAGTAGTTTTGAGTACAGGGTGCCTTGCATATGAAATAAGCCAGGGAGGTGGCGGCGGCTAAACTGATTTCTAGTGTTCAATAACTGGGTACTATGTGAGTGCCTTGAAGGGCTCTGCTACTGCTAGCTGTTTATGTGCCACACCCAACCTCGCCTTGCACACTGCCACCACACAAAACAGTCACATGTCTCCCCTCAGCCAGTAGCAAAGTGAGGAAAGGTCCTTGAAACATGGCGTCGTGGGAAGGCCCAAGTCGAGGCTGGATCACCACAGCTATAGTGAGCTCTGCCTTGATGGTAAATCGCAGTCTAACTTAACTCTAAAGTGGATTCTTTGTTTTTACTTCATTGGAAGGAGCTAAGGAGACTTTACATAACATTTGCTTTTCAGCTTCCGCTTAACGCATCAAGTATTTACTATATGGGTAACTACCCCAGCCCACAAATGACATCCAGAGCTTTAGAGTGTGTTTATGTGTAAAAAGTGCAATATATACATATGGTGCATTTTGTGTATGTAATATCCAGAAATTAAATCCTATTGTTCCAGTATATGTAGTTAAATCACCTGCAGATTTATTTATGACCCAATCATAAGATGAAGTTTTTGCAGCAATGCGTGAGGTGAAAAATGTCAGACACGCCCTAACATTTTAAAATTTCCAGAGCCCCAGGATTACATTTACTTAGTAATAAAAAGCTGGACAATTTTTTTATATAGCGCCAGCATATCTGGGAAAGCTGCTGTTCTAATTGTTGATTTTCTTGGTGTGTTTGGAAGGGAATGGGCCTGGAGCTGTAGATCCAACAGCCCCTATGTTAATCAGTCCTTGTCTTTGGAAGATTATAATCGCACACGATGTCTAAATCATAAATATTTGCATGGATGCCAGAGTACAAATAGGGATTATTCCCAGCTGTATTTTCTTCTCTCTGCCTAGGGCCATGAAGTGACCACTTATTTGCAAAGCCAACAACATAAAGTCCGTTTCTCTGACAGTGTGGAAAATGCATCCATTATTTTTCCTCTTGCAGGTAAAGTTGTGTTATGCTGGAAAACATGACTTTTTGATGTCCTGTGTTTTGATAGTGATGTTTTCTTCTGTTTCACCTGCTACCCCTGATAAAGTATTTGAACACAAATAAATGCAATCAAAAATGGTACCTATATGCAACAATTGAAGTATCTCTGGCCCTGTTACACCTAGAAATCAATCGGTAGGAGGAGGTAAGCCAGCTGGTTGAACCAGCAAACTCCTTCTTGATCTTGTACACTAATGTACTGGTTGAACATAAGTGCACCCAATGACTGAAGGGCTGGTGGCTGCTAACTGATGCCTGGACAGACAGGAGATGTCTCCTTTGAAGAGCTGTTGCGTCGTGGGACAATTGGTTGAAGCAGACTCTTGACACCGTGATCATTTAAATTAGGTGAAGAGGCCATTCTGGCTGGATTGCCCCTTTAAAGCAGGAATCTAAAACGCTGGCCTTCCAGATGTTTCTTAACTACAGCACCCATGATTCTCTGGCCATCTTTTGCATTCAAAGAATTCTGGGGATTGTAGGTCAACAACATGGGGGTCTGAGATCCCCACTTTAAGCCACACCTTTTTGCCAGACTCGAAAATGAGACACGGTTGTCCTTACTTTGACATCTGTATACCCTTTTGAGTTAGTTATTTATTTATTTATTTATAAAGGATTTTACCAGGAAGGATACATTGAGATTTCTCTCGTTTTCAAGTATGTCCTGGGTTCAAGAACATTGAAGTGTTACAGTTACAGAAATACAAAGTAATACAATGCAAGATATTCTAAAAACAACACAAATATACAGATTAACAGAAAAATATGTAGGAAATATAGTCACTAGGTTACATGTTTACAGGTACATTCTGTATTGAGGTATCTTAGTAAGGAGCTTTTGAGTGACTTAAGACTGGGGGAAGATTTGATGGTGTCTGGGAGGTTATTCCATAATTGTGGTGCTCTGTAGGAAAATGAGGACCGAGCCACTGTCTTTTTGTATTGTGGTCTAGCAAGTAAGGTGCTGCTCCTGGATCGGAGGTTATAGGATGAGGGAGCTGCTGGGGGAAGCAGTCTATTCAGGTAGGGTGGCAGCTTCCCAGAGATGCTCTTAAACACCAGTTGTATAGAA
This sequence comes from Leptobrachium leishanense, assembly GCA_009667805.1. NCBI lineage: Eukaryota > Metazoa > Chordata > Amphibia > Anura > Megophryidae > Leptobrachium > Leptobrachium leishanense. The sequence goes on along the minus strand of CM019070.1, from coordinate 52,964,456 downwards.
ACATAGAAAAATGTCAGCAGATAAGAACCTTTCTGCCCATCTAGTTTGCCCAATTACATGGATTTATCTTTTGTTTCGGATAGCCTTATGCCTTTCCCATGCTTGCTTAAATTCAATCACTGTTTTGGCCTCTACCACTTCAACTGGAAGACTGTTCCATGTATCCACCACCCTCTCAGTAAAATGCTTCCTGATGTTACTTATAAACCTTTGCCCCTCTAATCTAAGACTATGTCCTCTTGTTTTGCTACTTTGTTTCCTATTAAATATACTCCCTTCCTCTACCTTGTGGATTCCCTTTACGTATTTAAATGTTTCTATCATATTTCCTCTGTCTCGTCTTTTTTCCAAGCTGTACATGTTAAGATCATTAAGCCTTTCCTGGTAACTTTTCTCCTTCAAGCCGTACACCATTTTAGTAGCTCTTCTCTGAACTCTCTCTAAGATGTTGAGTTTCTTGGTGTCAAACATTTGGCTGTCGCTTCTAAATTACACTGGTAGTCCCATAAATTTAAGGAAATTCATCAGTAATCTGGAGACTTTCTAACAAGATAAATTCAAACCCGAGGCAGAATTTATGAACACGTAAAAGCATATTGATTAATTTTAGTATACAGGACCTAAACTAAACACTCGTAGTTAGTTACACCAGTGAATGTTTTTCACCCTAACATTTTCTCACCATTTTTGTAAGTCACTCAAATAAAATTGGTGATGTAAGGAGTTGGGGTACTATCTACTAATCTTTTTGTTTTGTTTTTTGCTGGTGGAAAGTCATTAAAAAAGAAAAGTTTGCTCCATTTCTCTGCCTCATGTCAGTAAGCAACAGTAAAAACGGAGCTTGCCTTATCTATAGATTTTATTTAAATCTGCCCTGAATGAGAGCATTTTACACATGCTCAGTGTGCACCTTGCAAAGATTTATGAAGTCACCTATTCACTCTTATGGATAACTAGGCAGACGTGTTTGAGAAGAGAGGGCTGTAAGGCACTTGTTGGCTGAAAAACATTAAATGATGACATTTTTAAATGTGGCCAATTTTATGTAGTTGGCCTGAATATGAAGGTAACCAATCTAACTTAACTATGCGATGCATGGATCAAATAGCTGTAGAGGAAGGAGGTCAACTCTTCAAACGGTAGGTGAAGTCAAATTTTCTACCATCAAATTTCTGCAGCTGCCACTGTATGTAGCAGTGCAAAATAGTTATAGCAAAGATCTCAAACTCCAGACCCCAAGATGTTGTCTACAAATGCCAGAATTCTTTTGGATGTTATAGAGGTACAGAGAATCATGGGAGTTGTAGTTCAGTAACATCTTGGGGGGCACAGTTTGAGATCCATCATCTAGAGTAATAAACACGAAGAAAAATGAACAAATATCCCTCTCCACACCCCACCTTAAAAGCTAAATATTTATCTTAATGCAAAAAAAGTTATAAGCAGCCAGCCTTGCTATTAAAATACTCCCCAAAAACACAAAAGTAATTCTGTACGATTAATGGAAACCTTAACTGTGATTACTTTACATTGTAGCAAACCATAAATTTGTGGTACATCCATGTTTCACAGTAACCCTGTTTTTTAGCAATTTTGTTTTTGATTTTTATTGCTTAAGGTGTTGCTTTCTTATTGGACAATGCCCAGGAGCTCATTGCAGCTTCAAGCTTGGAATCCAGCTTTGACAGGATACAGAAGTTCTTATCTGTTCATCGAAATAGCTTCTTAGTAATAGAGGCTGCTCTGCATGGAGCAGAGGAATGGAATATAATGTTCAGCATTCAGCAGAGGTATATTTATTTTTAAATCGTAATATATTCTCCAACTAGAGTAGGTATCTTTAAAAAAAAATGTATATCATTTTCATTTAAAAATATATATATATATATATATATATAATAGTTCTTGTAGTGGTGGGTGGTGTTAAGGTTATATGGAATATTATTTGTCAAAAAGGCAACATATCCCACAGGGCTTTACAAATTATAAACAAAACATCACTTGCAGACATTCTTTAACACACAAGTCAACTGGTACTTCGTTGTAAAGCATCCAGCAAGGTCTTCCTAGGATGAACAAAACCAAAATCCAGCGCTGACTCAACATATGAATATTTTTTTACATTGTTAATGTTGGTTGGTGGCACCCACAGTAAGGAAGGTGTATTATAGTCACTGCTGTGCACTGGTCTGTGAGATGTTCAGTTTAAATGTAATAAAATGGGATTATGCCCTCTGCAATCTCTATACATTATATTTAAGATCAGTTATATAGTCAGCAACATTGTTTCCTTAAAGCTAACCATTCCCAACCCGAAATCATTGTCCGCTGCCCCCTAATGAACCTTTGACTTTTAGGTTGAGGAGACAGACCGCCAATCTAACCCCTTTTAAAGAGCCTTTATAACTTTTTGAATGTAAAAATAGCATTAGTGTACAAAAAAAAAAATCACACTTTTTTGCATCCTCAAAATAAAAATATTAGAAAACTGTTCTTTTGTGAACAGAAAAACGCTGAAAAAAATCCAGAAAAATGTAAAAAAAAAAATAATATAATAAAAAACCTTTTCATTTGCAGCAAAAAGTCTTTCACGGTTGAATAAAAACAATTTTTTTCCCCCATTGACACCTATGGGATTCACCTGTTTAAATCTGTCGAACTGAAGCACCGAAAATATGGTCATTTCGCCAACTCTTCGGTGCAGTTCAGCATTCTCGGAATATGTTAACCATTACTTTTCTATGGGAAAATTTCATTGCCACCAAAGGTTGCTGAATTGCAGCGATTGGAGGCAAACTGCTTCGTATTTTGCTAGCAATTCGCCACTATTTGGCAAATTGACAGCTTTCTGAATAGTTGAACGGTCACGAAATTGCACTGTATTCTTAGTAAATAACCCCTCCAGGCTGGTGGCAGACGAGCCTTCTGGCGTCCGTCACAGCATTGAGATGATGCACGAATTGCGCGTGCAACAGCGGCCGTGCTGCATCTGTGCAACAGCCCTGTCACAGTGCTAGGACGTGCGTTGGTGCAAAGCTCAATCCTCCATAGGAGCGAGCCTAAGTGCGCTCAGCGAGGTGGCCAGACGGGCGTCAAGTGGAAAGAATGTCCACTGTCACGGACGTTCCTTCTGCTCTTCAAACGCCAGCCTTAGGCCCCGTTCACACTGTGCGATTTGAAAATCGCACGATTTTCATATTCGCAACATAGTGCGATAATGTCGCGCAACGTCGCGGTTTTGTGCGATTTTTGCAAAGCACCACCGATGCAAATCGCAAAATCGCAGGTAGCAAATCACAAAAAAAGGGTCAGGTACTAGCGACATGCGACATCGCGCGGCAAGATGTGAACAGCTCCATTGAAATGCATTGAAGAAGCTACACAGCGCGATGTCGAGCGGATTTTGCTACGACGTCGCGGCAAAATCCACACGATAAATCGCACGGTTGTTTTGTTGTTTTTTTTGCATTGGCTTGTTTCAGGTATAGAAACTCTATCAGGGTTATCCAAAGAGATCCGAATTGCTTGAGAAAGGTAACCGAACGCTGAAAATCAGCATTCTGTTGCCTTTCTTGGCCATTCGGCTATCCAGAGAGCAGGCAATTCGCCAAATCCTGGCGAATTGCCTGCACATACGGTGCCTGTTCGAGGGCAGTGAAATCCCCATAAAAAAAGCACTGCTTCGGCTATTCAGAGAACACAAACCAGCAGTGAAAGGTTCCCGAAATGCCCTGCCATTCGGTGGTTTAATTCGACAAGTTTATTCAGGAGAATCCCATAGACTTCAATGTTAAAAATATTCCCGTTTTAAATCAATATCTAATAAACCGTTCATTATAAAATTCTGCAGCAAAAAGTCTCTTTATTTATAGATTTTTTTTAGGATACTTTAAAAAAAAAAAAAAATTAAGAAAAATACTTAAAGTTTACTTATTTTTTCTGTAACAGCCCTCTTTATTATCATTCCCTGGACCTCCTGTGTAAATTTCAGACATTTTCGCTCAGTAGTTTCTTTGCAAACAGCGTTTCATTTTCACAGATTCATACAAACGGTTTTGCGAATTTATTCACTGCCTCCTCTGCGTCTCAGCTGCTTCGGCTCTGTGTGATCGGCTCCTGCTCCGGTTTTTCCGAGGGTTAATCCAGATGTTTTTGCTTGTTTTCTGCGTGCATTCGGTGGGTTTTGCGGTTAGCTTTCGTCAGGTTTGCGGTGACTTTTCCCTGCAATTCGGGGACCCTGTGGTGTTTGCTGAATACACCACAGGGTCACCGAAATGGGATCGGCAAAAGGAACCGAAATGAAGAGAACGAAAAGTCACCGAACGTGCGGTGACTTTTCGAATCTCTTTGAATAACCCTGTATGGGTAAATTTAATTAAGGTTGCACCGATACCATTTTTTAAGAACGAGTACCAATACTTTTAAAGTCAGGTGACCGCTTTCCAATAAATAATTTAGAATTTTGCTGAAAGCCTGTCCAATCTGTTATTATTGAAATGTATGGCCAGACACCCCATTTACCCACTGCTCAGGCCTGCACAAACACACAGACCTCAGCTCAGATATATATGTATACTCACATCTATACTCACAGACCTCAGACACCGGGGCTGCTGGCAGAATGCATTAACAGCATTACGTCAGCATTCCCCTCCAGCTGGCCGCATTACAGAGCGGTCACCAGGTTGTGAAGACTGTGACGTGATCTCGCGACACCCGCAATTTCATGGCTGAAGGCCGCTTCACAGCTTTCACACGTCGGCAGCTGCCCGGTAACACGGCCACCCGGAGGGGAATGCTAGCAGAATGCTGTTAAATGCATTCTTCCCCCAGCCCCAGCCCCTCGGATACCAGCAAGCCAGCACAAATACTCGTGCAAATGCCTGTAACGGCACCGATACTAGTATCGGTATAGCCCTAAACTTAATCATAAGATTAAAAACAGAGAAAAATAGTCTTTTAAAATACTACAACTAGTGAGATATTTCCCAAAATGAGGTTTTAGTCAGTAAAGTAGAACGGCCCTGCTCTTTAACTTAATGGCTTGTTTGGAATAGAGCCGTTGAGTTTCATGTCTGTAGTTAAGTTTATTGTGACAAAACATTCAAACTTTAGAGATAGCCAGAAAATAAATACACGTCCAATATATGTGACCTGTAACTGGGGAAACCATGTGTATGCTTAAATAAAATTATACTTTCAGGAGAAGCAACCTTGGCTCACCAGATGTTTTGGAAATACATCTCCCGTGATGTTCAGCTACTCATTATATGAGCTAAGCCGCATGGGAAATGTAGTTCCACAGCATCCCTGTCCTACACTGTAAACGTTTTTAAATCTCACCTGTTCTTATCTGCAGATTCCTTGGTACTAATTTACGAATCCTTCCAGTTCACAACAATGCCGATGCTGTGAAACTAATGCTAACTATAGCCAAGGTAAGCAGAAGAACAAAAGATTAGATGTGGAGTAAACATTTTCAAAGTATATAACTTTGGATATGTATTTCAAATTGGGATTAGTTTGGAGGTTGTTTGGCCTACAATTTCGTAGCGCACGCTCGGCAACCTTGGCCTCCAGATGTTTTGAAACTACAATTGCCGTGACGCTCAGAAAACCTAATGAATGGCAAAGCATTATGGGAGGTGTAGGTCCAAAACAGATGGAGCGCCAAGGTTGCTGTTCTCTCTATAGAGCAGAGGCTGTCAAAGTCACAGCCCCTCCAGATGTTTATTACTACAATTCCCAGAATTCTTTGAATGCATTAAATGGCCAGGGAATCATGGGAGTTGTAATTCAGAAAACATCTAGGGGGCCAAAGTTTGACAGCCCTAGTCTAGAGGCTCAAGACGTTACCCGTTTTTTAGTTAGTTGACCTGACTCCATCTCTGTGATGATAACGAACACATTCGCCACGATTGTGTAGACTGAAGCTAGGCATTATGATAATAATTACAAGATCACTTTATTAAGCAGAATGCCGCAAACACACTGTATAGATACTATTCAGTAAGACGTTAAGATGGCAAAGACCGCTACATAGAAACATAGAAAAATGTCGGCAGATAAGAACCTTTCGGCCCATCTAGTCTGCCCAATTACATGGATACTTTACCTGGATTTATCTTTTGTTTAGGATAGCCTTATGCCTATCCCATGCTTGCTTAAATTCAATTACTGTTTTGGCCTCTACCACTTCTACTGGAAGACTGTTCCATGTATCCACCACCCTCTCAGTAAAATAATGCTTCCTGATGTTACTTTTAAACCTTTGCCCCTCTAATCTAAGACTCTCTTGTTTTGCTATTTTGTTTCCTTTTAAATATACTCCCTTCCTCTACCTTGTGGATTCCCTTTACGTATTTAAATCACTGAGAAACATGGTCAGTAATAAGGTGGTGCCAGCACCATGTAGACATTCAGATATATCTATTGATTACAGTTAATGGACTTTCAAGAAAGCAGCATACAAAATAATAATAATAAATAAATCCAGCAAACAACACTTCAACATGTAGGACGCCACATTCATGGAGGGTATTGTCAAGGCTTGTCCAACCCAGTCCAAGCAATACAGATAAACATTTTAAATAAATATATATACACACACAACAGTAGCGTAACAGGATTTATTGGGAACTGTATTAATCCATGTCATCTGTCCTGCCTCGTGTCAGCGGTATTATCTGTCTTTATCCGAGCTATATAGAATTCCAGTTAAAAATGTCATCATTTACTTTACGCAAGCCTTTAAATCGCATTATAATGCAGTCTAGACAAAATATTTAGGGTTCAGTTAAACGCTACAAGAATATCCCTTTATCCTGATCAAGTATTAGAACACATTTTTGTTCTTTCTTTCCAGGTGACTTCCAAACCACATAATGAAAGCGTAAGGGAACGGCTTTTGCAGGCAAAAACACACATTGTTGAAAATAGTCCAGTTTGGAAAACCCTTGATGAGATTTGAAAGCTAAAAGCTTGTATTTTTCTGTGAGCGACGCCATGTAGTGTTAAAAATTGTATTTTAATATATGGCCACAACTGTATACTGGTATGACAATAAAACCTTGAGACAATGTCCTGTCCTTAGAATTGTGTCAACGAAAACACTAAGGCCCCGTTCACACTCAGGGTTATTCAGAGAGCGTGAAAAGCAGGAGAATGACTGGAGAATGAAAAATTCTAGGTCAAAATAGCCGAATTGGAAAGTGAGATGAAAGGGAGAATTTTTCTGGTTTGGCTAGTTTGACCTAGAATTTTTCATTCTCCAGTGTCCTGCTTTTCACGCTCTCTGAATAAGCCTGACTGTGCGATTTGAAAGTCACGCGATTTTCATATTTGCGATAATGTCGCGGTTTTGTGCGATTTTTGCAAAGCACCACCAATGCAGATAGCAAATCGGAAAAAAAGGGTCATGTACAAGCGACATGCTACCGCGACATGTGACGTCGCACGGCAAGATGTGAACAGCTCCATTGAAATGCATTGGAGAAGCTACGCAGCGCGACGTCGAGGCAAAATCCGCGCGATAAATCGCACCGTGTGAACGTGGCCTTACATGGCTTAGTGTGGTATTAGATACCGAGTATGGCCTCATACTACATACTTTTGAATCTCATGCACTTTACAGTTCTATTTGTGGACAGAACTGCTTAAATGGTATAAATAAAGATGACTCTGTGCAGGATGCTCCCCAGGACTCCCATAAGGCTAGGGTCAGACGAACGCATTTTCACGTTGTCTGTGAAAAAGTGCGTTCGAACGAATGGACGCATTTTTTCACGGAGTACGCGATAGCGGTCATACGATGCGCATTTGCATCCGTGATTTTGTACGGATCATCAATAAAACACTTTGTGCATCTGGACGTTATGTTGGCCGGACATTAGCAGCGTCTGACGTCTCCCAATCACGCACACACGCCGCTAGCGGACGCAGCGCACTCTGTACGTCAGTACTAGCGGTATCACGTTCTCGAAAAAATGCGTTCATTTTCCACTTGCGTTGCGCAGCCGGACTTTTGTGCGACCGTACTTCGTATATTGGCCGTCATTGCCTGTCATCTGCTGCTAGTGCGGCCGTGATCAAGTGCGCCTGCACGCGCGTTCGCACTGCGCTCGTCTGACCCTAGCCTAAGCCAACGCCAAAATGTATCTAGGTAAAGCAGTGCAAGTTACACGGCAATACACCGTTGAAACATCACTTGAACTAGGAACAGTGCGCTGGCGTGTTGTTTTTTCCTGTTTGTGAACCATGGCAATTTTTGTCTGCAACCACTTGCAAATATATGGATGGAGCATTTTAAGAGAGTGAGCCATTTATACAGGCATCTAGATTTTTTAAACGTAGGAACGTCTGTCTATTAGCAGAGCAGAGGCGACAGTTTTGTCAGGGCCCTGCAGAACCAGTCAGCTTTGCGGATGCTCAGACGTTCCTCTCTGACATTTAATTATCCAGATTCCTTGATTTTCTTGATAGTAAAACCAAGGTCAACCTTAAACTATTTTAATCATGAAAATTCTAAAGAATCGCCCAGCCCTATTTGCAAGGAGGTCGCTGGTCTCCATGCACTCAGTACCTATTCACTGCAGCAACAAGGTCTCGAGTCGTATAGCGCACAACTGCAGCCACCACCTACTGATGTGACCCGGCAATGAGCAGGAGAGTAGGAGATATCAGGTTCATAAGGTATGTAGTAGACCTGTACTGTGGAGCAGATTGAAGGTCCAGGCAGGCAGCAGAGAACAATAGTTCAGGAATCAAACCGAAGAATAGATGGAGGATATTGGTTTGGGATAAAAGGCAGGTTCTTCGGGTCTGACCTATGATCCAGATTCATACACAGGTATAAAACAAAGAGGCACGAGACTGGAGCATCCAAATAAAAAAGTTCTGGCAGAAGAGTTTGGTGGAATGTCCTCTGAGCAACAGAGACCCTCTGGAGTCATCGCAATCCTTCCTTCATAGACATCACAATATATACTAAGGCTTCTAGTGCCCTAGGTGTCAAATCAAAAGATCGTGTCAGGGAAGAAGGTAACCACACGGCAGGAAGCCATAAGGAACTTGAGTGAAACATGGGCAAGACTCCCCCCTTGGCACTCTGCAAACTGTATAGAGCATATTTTTGATTCTTTCAGACTTTTTATAAACCCTTAAATCATTTATTTATTTATAACGTATTTTACCAGGAAGAATACATTGAGATTTCTCTTGTTTTCAAGTATGTCCTAGGTATCATGTCATGATGATGTCATAATATAATGTCAATAAGTATACAGAATGCGTTAGTCCCATAAAAAAACCTAATAAAAGTTGTATAATCCTAAACCGTTATGTGCAAATAGAAAAGGGTTTTTGAAGGCAGTTAACAAAAGTCTTATTGTCAACATTTTGCAAATTATTTATTGCCTAGAACATAATTATAAATAAAGAACATAAAAAGCTAAACATCTTTACTTGACCCAATTTTCTCCTCCGATGCAGATTTTAGTTTCGCTTCAACGAGTTCCTCTACTCTGGCAAGAACACTTTCCATTAAATCGAATGTGAAAAGAGCTGACTGTAGAACCTAAAACGTCAAATACAATTAATGTTGTTTCGATTAACTAGTCTACAACGGCATTACACGTTTCTGCATAAATAAAAACATAGCTTCGAAAAACATACAGGATTATTCAAAGAGATCCGAATGGCTGGGGAAAGGTAACCGAACACTGAAAATCAGCGTTCGGTTACCTTTCTTGGCCATTCGGCTATTCAGAGAGCAGGCAATATGCCAAATCCTGACGAATTGCCTGCACATTTGGTGCCTGTTCGAGGGCAGTGAAATCACCATAAAAAAAGCACTGCTTCGGCTATTCAGAGAACACAAACCAGCAGTGAAAGGTTCCCGAAATTCCCTGCCATTCGGTGGTTTAATTCGGCAGGTTTATTCAGGAGAATCCCATAGGCTTCAATGTTAAAAATATTCCCGTTTTAATTAAATATCTAATAAACCGTTCATTATAAAATTCTGCAGTAAAGAGTCTCTATTTATAGATTTTTTAGGATATTTTAAGCATTTTTCTGGATTTTTTTAAAAAGTCCGAATTTTTTTTGGAATTTTTTCTGTAACAGCCCTTTTTATTATCATTCCCTGGACCTCATATGTAAATTTCTGACATTTTCGCTCAGTAGTTTCTTTGCAAACAGCGTTTCACTTTTCAATCATTCATGCAAACGGTTTTCCTAATTTATTCACTGCCTTCTTCTGCGATGTTAGCTTTTGTTGGCTTTTTCCGGAGGCTTCGCTGTGTGTGATCGGCTCCTGCTCGGGTTTTTCCGGCGTCTTCGACAGGTTAATCCAGATGTTTTTACAGGTTTTTGGCATGCATTCGCCAGGGTTTCGGCAGCTTTTCCCTGCACTTCGAGAGCCCTGTGGTGCTTGCTGAATACACCGCAGGATGGCCGAAATGGGAAAGCCGATTTGCATCGAATTGAAGAGAACGAAAAGTCACCGAACGTGCGGTGACTTTTCGATTCTCTTTGAGTAACCCTGATAGTGTGAAATCGCATGTTGAAAAGATACGGTTTCATATGTATGGATTCAAAACACATACCTGGAGCTGCATTTCTGGGGTCATGTCCGGTAACATTTCCCCTCCAGCTGTCACTGTACAGACTGGCTTCTTGGAGTGGGTGCCTTAAACAGAATACGTGTGTTTGAGATCATCGAGAAATAAAAATAGCCTGCGTTTAACAGATTTCTGTTTTTGAAAAGGTGCAAAAATCTGTGTTTTAAATGACTCATTTCTCACCTTTCTTCTTTTCATTTGTGCTCCTTAATTCTGCTTCGTAGTGGGCTCTGGACAGATTTAGCCCTGTGTGAAGAGGTTTTAGAAAGTCTTGTTCAATTCGATGAAGTTCTGTCCACACACCAGTCTGTAAAGAACAAGCAGAATATACAATAGGTTTTGTAACCTTCATTTCAAATGAAATTTTCATTATTCTAATGTTCTTCCAGTTAAGGATTTTCTTTTAATTGTACTGAATTTAACCCATTCGAGTATACTCAATCATCAAAAGCTCCTGCAGCTACTACCCCGGACTGGGCCTTATTTAACAGTCTTTCTGACCATGAAGCAAGTACGTTGTCCAAGTGCTCTCTCTGCAACCGCTAAAAAAGCCATTCTAACTCACTCGATTTCCCCCTCTCCCCCTACATTTTGCATGTTTTACTCGCACTTTTATGCCATTTTTAAGCATGATTGGGTGGAAAACTAATTAATAAGGAGGACAAGGTGAAGAAATTCTTTGATGTATGGAAAACTTTCATGTTATATTTACTGGACCATGTTCTCTCTAAACTATATGCCGATTTTTGAATATACATGTTGGTATATGACTCATTCTTGATCAGGTCCTCCACTATTGCCGCCCTCTCAACACTTGACTTTGTTACAATTTTTGGGGTCTGTCCCTGAGTGACATTATGAACCTCTACCCCTAATGTCATATTGCCGTATTGCTTTGCTTCTTTGGTCTACTGTTTTCTTTATAAGGGGAGCACATTGCTGTTACTTATGTTTGTTTATTGCACTGGTCATGTTGCCTGAATCTGTAAATATAAATAAATAAAAAAATCTCCTACAGGAGCCCGAGATCGAGTAAATTTGATGTGGTTACAGTCTAAAACAATGCAAAAGAATTTAATTTTTTGCAAACTAAATTCATTTGCAAATGGGCTCAATAATGTTTCTAAACCTTTAGCACATCTGTCAGAAGATGTGCTGGAACTGTTTTGAGCAGCTTGGAATTCTGTTTTTACGACAGTAGACACATGGGAGCCCAAGCTGAATTATACAAGCAGTCGCACTTTTTGCCCAGCAGAGGGAGCCCTGCCTGTCAGACAAGCTCACCGACTGTAAAAATGCAATGTATGGATGCTTCATACATTTTTCAAGAGTGTGTAATGGAAAGTGTTTTTCCATAAAACCATTAGATCCTGACAGGGGTTTGGGGGGGGGGGAGAAACCAACAAAGTAGTGAATACAGTTTACGACTCAAAAATTTTAATTTTTTTTTCTTTTTACACAAAAACAACAAAGGAGTGAAGGAATGAGGAATGAATGCAGATTAAGACTCAAAACATTATGTGAAAGAAAAACAAATTTAAAAAAAAAATACCTGTGAGGGTTTTTGCATATATTCAGATCTTGTTTTCGTGTCCACTGGTTTCCCCAGTTACAGTATTAAAAGAAATATATGAAAGCAATGCAGGGTGAAAGAAAAATCACTTACTTCATTGTCTACCTCTTTGTCTCTAATAAATACGTATCTCAACAGGTTCAGGGACGCCATTATTCTTAAACAGAAAATGAAAACCGATGAAGGAAACAGATTAAGTATTGTGTATACAGACATAGATCATTCATAACCAATGTGAGTTTAATAAAACTGTCCAAGCATCTCAATCCAAATAATAGAGTCATGTTTCTGCTGTGTATACAGTCTCCTGTATTTTGCGTATGCATCATGCTTTGCATTTGTCCTCTTACCTTTATGCAGTGGGATATGGGGTGGACTTATATGTGTAAGCAGCGTTTACTTGTAAAGTGGACAAAGAGATTCTTTAGTAAAAATCTGTTCCCAAGTAATGGGTGGACATCACATATGGCTGGCAGGGTCAGAAATAACCGCTCAATGAAAGCCACGTTCATAATCCGAAAGAGTCCCCCAGGCATGCTCGATATTCCGTAATAGCCGAGCTGTATCTCCAAAGCTAGGGCTTTCATATAAAACGCTTTAAAGGACGCCAACAGCAGAAATAAAATCTAAGCTTCCCAACTGGCTTTAATTCTCTCATCTCATGAGCTAAATGTCCGAGGCACACAGCTCTCCCAGCCAGCACTGGACTGAAGGTGAGCGTTACAAAAAAATATGAGGTTAAAACAAGAGGGTAGGTGCAAAGGGGCGTGTGTCAAGGGGGGGGTAATATTTAATCCCTCCACTCGCAACAGTATTAGCCCCAGAGCAGGGATGTCAAACTCCGACCCTTACCCCACCCCATCACCCATTGTTGGTTGCCTACACTTCCCAGAATTCTTTGAATGGAAAAGCTGGCCAGAGGATCATGGGGATTGAGAAAAATAAGGAATCGCTGGTGGTGAAATAGTGGCAGCTTTATTAGTTGAACATTGGCAACATCGTTTCGGCCAGATATGGCCATTGACATGGTTTATCACTGGAATTGGCCCACTGGGACTCCCCTGGAGCCACGTAGGTTCCTGGTGGTTTCTTGAGTGCCTTGCCTCATTTCTCTTTGGGAGAAGCATGGAAGTCATACAGGTCTAGTCACTAAAGGGTGACATCAGAGGAATTGGCAGGAGAAGTGAATATTCTAGGTCAAAATAGCCTAACCAGAAAAATTGACCCATTTATCTCACTTTCAAAATCATCTATTTGGTCTAGATTCTCTTCTCCTGCCAGTTCTCCTGAGTCTCACCTTTCTCTGAATAACCCTGATAGTTCAGCAACATCGGGGGGGGGGGGGGACAACAAAGTTTGCCATAACAGCTGCCATGCCAAACGCTATCATTACCTCGTCAATTCCCATTGCTATAGGAGCATCGGACCTTTAACGGTTTAGATAAAACCAATGATACGGAATGGTTAATGTTTTATGCATCTGCTCTGTTTAGGTTGATGGAAAGGAGCCAATAAAAGGGTCAGAAGTCACTAAAAGGTCTTTCCAGTAACACCTCACAAGCTCTGAGTATTGATTGATCAATGGGAGATTAGAATGCCAGATGCTATATAGGAAACTACACAATACACCAGCTCCATGGTCTGATTCCGACAAACACGGAGGGTGCTGCGAGCATCTTGTTATGGCATGCATCCAACCTCAAGTAGCGAGTACCTCTCTGAGGACATTAGTTTCTTTGACACAGTAGGTAGTCACAGACTAGCTTCAGAGAAAAGGAGAATTTCCTATATGCTGGCTCTCCAGCTTTCATTACAGCCAGAGGAGCAGATATGGCGATACACTGCACCAGCCAGGGTTCCAGCAGCCCAGGGTCGCCAACCCAGGAGTAAATCCAATAGCAAAGAAAATATAGCCACACCAGGCATGGCATGCTATGGAGCGTTTAATAGGGACAGTGGCAATGTTTCGGTCTAGCACAGGACCTTTCTCAAGCAACAATGGTGTGTGACCAGTCTTTTCTTTAGTATTGGCTCTCCAGCTTTACTCAATCTCTCTCTGCTGCCACAGTGGTCTGTTAAATCTTCTGTGTCTAAAATTTGACTGTGAGGTGTTTGTATGGGAGAGGGGGTCATACTTAGCAGGGACTTACTGTACATGAGCTAGCCGTTAGAGACTTAAATGTAATCTATACATTGTGTAAACCTATCAAGTCAACGTTCATTTAGGGCATAACAGAGTCACTTTAAATACATTTACAAAATGACACTAATGCATAGGAAAGGTTTTGTTTACAGTGAGAACAATAAAGCTGTGGAATTCTCTGCCTGTTGAGGTGGTTGGGTCAGAAACTTTACAGACTTTTAAACAACGACTGGATGGCTTCCTGCAAAAACATAATATTAGGGGTTATAAAATTTAATATGTGGGTAAAAAAAGGCTGCTTGATCCAAGGAGAAATCTGATGCCATCTGTGGCCAAGTAGGAATCTTTCCCAGTATGTTACACTTTAGCGAGCGCTTCAGACTTTTTTTTGCCTTCTTTTGGATCAACAGCAGTAGGTGTTGTGTGAAAGGCTGAACTCAATGGACGCACGTCTGATTTTGGCCTATGTAATTATATGACACAACAGTGCCTAGCAAGACGGCTTTCAAACCATCCTCTTACCGGTCTGAGGTTTGAAGGAGGTCTGTTTCTGCTCCATCTGGTAATGACAGCACGATGTGGAGAAGTGGAATCAGTCGAGGTCCCACAAAACAATTATTGTTGGTTCCACCCTGAAAATTGTAGAGAAAATGATGGTTTAACTCCGAAGCAAAGTCTCTGCAAAATATATATTTTACTTTATACAGCTTTGCTTTTACAGAAATGATGGCATCTCACCATGGGAAGCTTCTCTTAAATGTATTCCTATGGTAAGTATGGAGGCAAGACGCATGAAGTCTCACCTTGAGTGCAATATCTATCTGATTCTTGATATTCTGAATGACGTATCCTTCCACCCCGGCGTGGCTACTCGTCTTTAATACACACCTACAGTACAAACAGGATTTTAACCATAATCAATCAAAACACCAGAAAGAAAAGCATTTGAACATTTGCTGAGCATTTCAGCTTAATTGACAAGAAGAGCAAAAAGTGCTACTGCATGCGATACAGTATCAGGGTTATTCAAAGAGAATCGAAAAGTCACTGCATGTTCGGTGACTTTTCGTTCTCTTCAATTCGGTGCGATTTGGTAATCCCATTTGGCGACCCTGCGTGTATTCAGCAAGCACCACAGGGCCGTCGTAGTGCAGGGCAAAGCCGCCGCAAACCCGCCGAACACTCACTGCAAAACTTGCCGAACGCACACCAAAACCCGCAAAAAACATCTGGATTAACCGCACCGAACACGCCGATGAAACCCGAGCAGCCTCCGATCACAGCGCAGAGCAGCCGTCGGAAAAACCCGACACCGCAGACGAATGGAGTGAAAAAAAACCAAAAAAAGCCAGTACACTTGAATGTTTGAAAAGTGAAACGCTGTTTGCAAAGAAACTACTGAACGAAAATGTCTGGAATTTACATATAAGATCCAATGAATGATAATAAAAAGGCCTGTTACAGAAAAAAAAAAACGCTTTTAAAAAAAAATAAAAAAAAAGGGAAAAATGATTTTTTTTTGCAAAAAAATCTCGAAAAATGCCCAAAAGATCTGAAAAAAATCTAACAATGAAGAGACTTTTTACCGCAGAATAAAATAATGAACGGTTTATTAGATATTGGATTAAAACGGGAATATTTTTAACATTGAAACCTATGGGATTCTCCTGAATAAACCTGTCGAATGAAACCATCGAATGGCAGGGCATTTTGGCAACTTTTCCCTGCTGTTTTGTGAATAGACGAAGCAGTGCTTCTCTATGGGGGTTTCACTGCCCTCGAACAGCCACCGTATGTGCAGGCAATTCGCCAACATTTGGCAAACTGCCTCCTCTCTGGATAGCCGAATGGCCAGGAAAGGTAACCGTACGCTGAATTTCACTGTTCGGTTACCTTTCGCCAGCAATTCGGATCTCTTTGAATAACCCTGTGTGTATCTTAACAATTTGTATGTGCCTGAACCAATAAAAACATTTTGAAGAAAAAAGAAAAACGCTACTGCTTTTATAATAATACAGCTGGAGCTCAGTGTTTCCTAGATGGAAAAAAATGGAACCTCAAGCTGTTCAAACATGACATTTCCAAAGAGCTGAAAATTTGTGGGCATATTATTATTATCCTTTATTTATATAGGGTCACAAATTCTGCAGCGCTTTACAAGATCGGTATAAAGGAGTTGAATACCACACAGAATACCACACATGGATAATGACCTGATTTAGGGGGTCCCTGTTCCCAAGGGAATTTACAATCTATGAGATGTACAAGTAATTTTGTGAGATAGGTGCATCCATATCGTTGGGTGTCTTGCCCAAGGACACTCGCTAGTGGTGTCTTCTGAGTGGGATCGGGTCGTCTTTCCATGATTGTAGATCAGCGACCTGGTGGTTATGTTGATCCCGCTTCTCGTAAAGTCGAGACTTGCTTCTCCACAGTGGTATTGGAGGGATGTGCTGAACGGGATTTGACTTTCTTCTCCATGGTCGAAGAGCAGAGACGTTAACGCTGGACTCCACAGCCGATATTGTGTGGTGCGAGTATGTACCGTTAGGTGTCTTGCCTAAGGACACTTACTGGAGAGGTGCTCTGGCCGGGATTCGAATCTGGGTCTCCACGGTTATAGAGCAGTGATGTTACCTCTACTCCATCCAGCCAGTACATTATGAATCCAAATTTGCAAATAAATTAAAATTTCCAGTAGACAAAATCCCTTTGCATTGCTCCATAATATGATCAGATCGAGTTTACACAATGTTGGGTTCCTGCAGGATTTCAACATCAAGTATACTCAACCATGGTTGCGAAGGAGCCAATTCAATACCCTTGCAGTGATAGACTATAGACCCAACATCCAAGGAAACTGAGATCATTGGAGCATTGAAGATACAATGAAGCCACTGCAGGTAACATGGATGCACATTTCTATGCACAAAGGTCACGTGAACGTACTGTGTGGAAGCCTGTGTAATGTACAGTTAATAGAGTTGACAACAATAACATTATGCTTTAATTAAAATGTACAAATGTATTTTATGGTTTTGGTTTTTTTTGAGAAAGTATTTTACCAGGAAGGATACATTGAGATTTCTCTCGTTTTCAAGAATGTCCTGGGTGGCGAGTATGTACCGTTAGGTGTCTTGCCCAATGACACTTACTGGAGAGGTGCTCGTCGGGATCGAACCCATGTCTCCACAGGCTCTCTCCATGCAGAGCAGTGATGTTACCTCTACTCCACCCAGCCGGTTCTAGTACTTAACGAGAATAATCCTATTTGCAAAGCCGAATGATTTACCTGAATAGTGTGTACTTTCCTTCAGCCCCGAACTTATCAATCAGTAATTGTAACATCTTTAAACTCGTCTTTCTCTACAAAACAGAACACATGTTGTAAAGATTTGATTTGATTAAATTTCAATTTCTTACTTTTAAATTTTGCTTACCAAATTTTCAAAGGGGCAAAGGGTCATCACTTTCACCAAGCTCTGGGGGGAGAGAAATATCATTAACGGCAGTATTTCAAACACTGTATTCAATAAATACATATTCAACAACAACGTTATTGACAAAACCAGCAACGTTTAGCTCAAAATAGCTGGTCTAGAGAACTATATTAAAACACAGCTGTTCCAGGCTTCAATAGATATAATAGTGCAGGGATCTCAAACGCTGCCTGCCCCACCACATCTTGATTGCCTACAATTCCCAGAATTCTTTGAATGCAATTAATGGCCTGAGAATCAAGGGAGGTGTAATTCAGAATCATCTGGCGGGGGGGGGGGGGACCAGAGTTTGAGATCTCTGTTCTAATGGGTAGTGAAAACTGACAAGTTCAACTTCCATAGAATGTATCATCAAAACTCAAAGGGTGCAAGCAAATGTGTTTTTAGCCTCCGCCACGTTTCGCAGTGCGAGAATCTCCTGTGTGCTCACTATATACACACTGTCACGTTAAAATTATATGCTCTATTGAAAGATGAGAATAACTCTCCAACGTGCCGCATCCACCACTCTATAAATTATTTAACGAGGAATTTTCTGCACAATATATCGCTAACAAGTACGACTAATTGAGAAATAAACACAAAGCATTAATACGGCAGATGTCAGCTGTGGTATTTATGAACAACTGCTTGTAACGCGACGAAGATTCTCTCCGCAGGAAACTAGGTTAGAGAGCGGCCTGCAGCAATCCCCCATAAAGCAGATCTGCGGTTTGTATAATCACCTATGAAAGCAGCACAGCTCAGCCCTCCCTCAAACTGAAGACACACGTGATTTTAAGAGATTATTATTACCTTTGAAACATTGACAGCATTCCCGGATATATTTTTTTGAAGTTTGGATACAGTGCAGATACTGTAACAATAATTTCCTGTAAATTAGCGATTTCTATTCCCTCAGATGGATCATGCACTGCCTTTAACCCTTTCAAGGCCTTTTTGCTGAAAATGACATTTATTTGAAACACATGTTGTGTATTTATACAGTTGTGTTCAAAATTATTCAACCCCCACTGAAATTGAGTGTTTTGGCCAGTTTGACATTGATTTTGATCATTCAGTCATCTTGCTTACAATTAAATCAAAGAGGCACGTGTAGGTCAGACAAATATAACATAACATTTATAATGAAATAACCACAAATGTCTTTTCTGTGCTCACATCATTATCAGTTTTATTCAACCAACAAGTGACATTCAATCTTAGTACTTAGTACAACATCCTTTTACAGTTATAACAGCTTTTAAACGTGAAGCATAGCTTGACACAAGTGTCTTGCAGCGATCTACGGGTATCTTCGCCCATTCGTCATGGGCAAAAGCCTCCAGTTCAGTCACATTCTTAGGCTTGCGCACTGCAACTGCTTTCTTTAAGTCCCACCAGAGGTTCTCAATCGGATTTAAGTCAGGTGACTGCGATGGCCACTCCAAAATGTTCCAGTCTTTAATCTGCAACCATGCTCTAGTGGACTTGGAGGTATGCTTGGGATCATTGTCCTGTTGAAAAGTCCAACGTCTCCCAAGCCTCAGGTTTGTGACGGACTGCATCACATGGTCATCCAATATCTCCTGGTACTGAAGAGAATTCATGGTACCTTGCACACGCTGAAGCTTCCCTGTACCTGCAGAAGCAAAGCAGCCCCAAAGCATGATTGACCCCCCCCGCCATGCTTCACAGTAGGCAAGGTGTTCTTTTCTTCATAGGCCTTGTTCTTCCTCCTCCAAACATAGCGTTGATCCATGGGCCCAAACAGTTCTAATTTTGTTTCATCAGTCCACAGAACACTATCCCAAAACTTCTGTGGTTTGTCCACATGACTTTTGGCATACTGCAGTCGACTCTTCTTATTCTTTGGAGACAGCAAGGGGTGCGCCTGGGAGTTCTGGCATGGAGGCCTTCATTACGCAGTGCGCCGTATTGTCTGAGCTGAAACTTCAGTACCCACATCTGACAAATCTTTTCTCAGTTCCTCAGCAGTCACACGGGGACTTTTCTCCACTCTACGCTTCAGGTAGCGCACAGCAGTCGAAGTCAGCATCTTCTTTCTGCCACGACCAGGTAGCGTTTCAACAGTGCCCTTTGCCTTGAATTTGCGAATGATGCTTCCTATGGTCTCTCTTGGTATGTTTAACATCTTTGCAATCTTCTTATAGCCATTGCCCTTCCTGTGAAGAGTAATCACCTCTTCTCTTGTCTTCCTGGACCATTCTCTTGACTTCACCATGTTTGTAACCACACCAGTAAATGTCTAGAAGGAGCTGAGTATCACAGTCACTTTAAAGCTGCCTAATTGGTGCTTATTATGCTTTATTGCTGCTCCGTGACATCCACAGGTGTTTTCAATACCTGATTGAAAACACTTGAATGAACCTCTGTTCTTCAGAGTGGTAGTCTTTAAGGGGTTGAATAATTGTGTCAATGAATTCACAAAAGAAACATTTACTACTGTATTACAAAACCAATTGATGTCATTTTAGTTGCATATGGTTCTTTAAAAAGTCCTTGTAGGATTTCATTCTGAATACAATTACAAATGTACACTAAATTCCCTAAAACCCTTTACAGCATTGGGGGTTGAATAATTTTGAACACAACTGTATAATCAGTCATTTGTAATTTTTCGTGCATTCTGTTATCCTTTACAGAAATAATGCTGGGATGAAAGGTTCTAAACTCTAGATGGTGTCACTTTTACTGCAGTTTCTAACGGGATCTGCATTACCAGCATACGGGAAGAAATGGCCGTTGTGTCAACTCCAATAAATGTGATGGATATAGCTAATAAGAATGGTTAAATATCCTGCTCATGCAGATTTGTAGTGATCATAATGAGATTATTAGCAATGCAGCTTCCAAAAACACCAATAGAATATAAGAATAAGATCTGTATGTGGCATAATGCATGTGTATAGACATGAAAGTAACATGCTGCATCTGTACTGTACAGGGGTTTCAATTATTACAACCCCCTGAATCTTATCCTTATATAGTACTGAGTGGTACCAGAGCTCTCCCTGTATTCTGCCCTCTCCCTGGCTGTTCTAATGAAGCAATCGCGTTTGTTGAGCTTTTGGTTACAGTGAGGGTGGGGATTGCTCCTTGTGGTTTCTTTACAGTAATGCATGGTGGAAAGAATCAGCGATTTTTGTTTCTCCCCATGGAGCACATTAATTTGATATAAAAAAGGTATACAAATGAGGTATTATATGCTAGGGTTTTTCATTGCATTGCATTACCCTGTATACAAGGTTTTTTTTGTAATAAAGGGTTAAAAATATAATATGTACACACACACAAAATATATACTGTGACATAAGGAAAGGGAAGGTCATTGAGGGGCGATATATTTCCCCTCGGTTTCTGTCCTATGTACAGGACTAGCGGAATCCAGACCAGGTTTTCGGGCCGACTGTGGGGTCTGATTAATCCAGCTCAGGTTTTGTGTCTCTCCCCTGGATAGTTAATTGCTTAATTGATGCTTATCCAGGTGAGATAAAAGGGGAAGCTGAAACATGAGGTTGCTCTGGCCTGGGACTCAGACTGCATTCTGAGAGAGCTACAAGCTGAAAGTGTGGGAGTAAAAGGTTGCCTAAAGTACTTTTGTTTGGTGAGGTGGCGGAGATAAACTCACCATTTGCTAGATAGGAAACCTGCCTGTTTAGTCAAGATTTATTTTCTGTCTTATTTTGTTTTATTGTAACCTTTTAAATAAAAAGCTGCACAGAGTTAAAAATAACTTTTGCTGCTTGGACTACCTTTTTCCCAGGGAAGGTAACCTCCATTTGAGAGATACCCCCACAATACATATATATAAAAATAATCCCAAAGTTTCAGCACTCACGCCGCGCAGGGAAATCCATCGGTGCTTTGCCTCGGTGCTGCTATCCAGCAGTATGTATGCTGTAAGGTAGAGGGGATGCACACGGACTAAAAAAAAAAAAAAAGTGTATCTTTTATTACCTTCCGTTTTTTTTTTAATGTTCTAATAAAGGATATACTTTTTTTATTAACCTCCCTGGCGGTGTTCCCGAGTGTCTCGGGGTTAAATTTCACTGCTGAGAGAGGTAACCCCGAGACACACTCGGGCTGTATACATTACCTCTCCCTGCGCTCCCTCACTGATCTCTGCAGTCTCTTCCGGCAATCGCGGCATTTTACTTCCTGGATTCCTTCTCGTGAGGAAGGAACCAGGAAGTAATGAGGTCGTGGTCACCGGAGGAGGCAGCTGGGGACATCGAGGGAGTGCAGGGAGAGGTGATGTATCCAGCAGCATCCGGAGTGTTGCTCGGGGTTACTGGTTCCAGCATAGGAATTTAACCCCGAGCCACACTCGGGATACCGCTGGGGGGGGCAAAAAAAAATATAAAAAAATGGACCGTTTTCAGACAAGATTTTTCACAATAAATAGACCACCAGGGAGGTTAAAGTCCTCGTGTGCATCCCCCTCTACCTTAGTTACATACATTCGATATACAAATATTTTTATTAAGGTCAACATTTCAGTCCAACCAAGATTGTCTTGAGAAAAGTCCGGTTGGACTGAAACGTTGACCTGATATATTTATACAACTCATCAAGAAGTCTCTGAGTGGCGGAATATCGAGAATGTATATGTACTAATATACTGGTTCCAGCGCCGGATCAAATGGTCTTGGATACAGGATGTGCTGGGATCGAGGCACACACACACACACTTTGCTCTCATGGAACACGTCCTTTGAAATAACATTCAATACTTCACTATGGCGTTACTAAAGGGACACAGACACTATAATCTCAGTCACCTTGTGATGAAGCGAGTAGCCGACAGAGCAGGATTTAGGAGATAATATGCTGCACATCCCTTTTAGTAACGCAGCTTTAAAGGTGCCGGTTTTTACTGCAGAGACTTCGCTTGTGTTCGTGAACTGAGAAGTAGCTGGATGTGGAAGCGAAGCAGTTCCAGTACCTTGAGGCGGCTTTCTCTCTCTATTAAGCACTGGCAATATATTTATTGTTCATATTTAGAGACGGCGGCACACAATCATTTTTATATTTGTAGACAGATGATGTCTTTTTTACGGATTTATCTCCTTGCAGACCCTCCTCGATAGCGGCTTCCCGGATAACCAGAAGCTCTATGCAGACATTGATTGATGAAGCATCATAAGCCTCCTCTCCTTGCGTTAATGCTGTATTTACAGTTTCACATCCAGGTGCCTGTTTATCTCTTTCAACATGGGGATTTTCTGCTATCTTCGCTGCTGAATAGCCCTTTAGTGTCCTGTTAATCTCAGATGACTAAACGTCCTTTCTTTCTCCTTGCATTGTAAGGGTCCTGAGCACACAGCACCAGTGTTTGTATATTGCACAGACACACCGATCACAGAATGAGGCAGTTCTACATTTAAACAGTTAAAAGATTTTAAGAAAAGCAAGGAATCTTTATGTTTTTTTAAACAGTGGGCTACCCTTCTTCTGTACATTAGCGGAGAAGAACTAACAGGCTTTGGATGGTCCGCCATTTAAAAAAAAAAAAACCTTGATTTTCATAAAAAAAAAAAAAAAAAAAAAAATTGATTTTTATTTTTGGGAAAGTATTTTACCAGGAAGGATACATTGAGATTTCTCTCGTTTTCAAGTATGTCCTGGGTGGCGAGTGTGTACCGTTAGGTGTCTTGCCCAAGGACACTTACTGGAGAGGTGCTCTTGCTGGGATCGAACACATGTCTCCACAGGGTCTCTCCATGCAGAGCAGTGATGTTACCTCTACTCCACCCAGCCGGTATTTGACCTTAAACTGCTGAGCCATTTCACGGCTTAAAAAAAAAACAAAAAAAACATTTTTCCTTTTTTTTATTATTATTGTTGTTATTTTTGTTGTTTACTTTAAACATGGTCATGTTTGGTATCATTGGAAAGGCCATGCTCTGGTACCAATGACACCAAATATGACCCTGTTAGCTGAAACAAGTCAGGAGATATTGGGGTTCAAAGGAAACCTTATCTCCACCCCTATCTTTCCTTAGGAGTCAATGAGGATGTTCCCCAAACGTCCTCAGCAGTAAACGGGTTAAACTCTGTGTAATCGGGGAAATAAAGCAAAATTTCACCAAAAGAATCATACAGTTACATTTATTAATTGCAAAAAAAAATTATTTTCCCAAAAATGATTGGACGCTGCCCCAAATGGCCCTATGGATGAGCCTCCACTCTTTACATATATAATGCTTAAGTCATAAGGGGTTATTCATTAAGTGCCATTGTTTGCTGGTGTGCAGCGCCAATAAACACCAGTATTTTAAAAGACTAAAATCCCAAAAAATTGCTTAAATAATAATAATTATATATATATATTAGTGACATAAGGGAAGGTCATTGAGGGGCTATACATTTCCCCTCGCTTTCTGTCATATATGCAGAAGTAGTGGAATCCAGACCAGGTTTTCAGGCTGCATGTGGTGTCTGCATATCCGGGTTTTGTGTCTCTCCCCATGGTTGTTAATTACTTGATGTTTATCAGGGGAGATAAAAGAGGAGGGGCTAAACCAGGAAGTTGCTCTGGCCTGGGACTCAGAAAGCCTTCTGAGGGAGCTGCAAGGTGAAGGTGTGTGAAAAGGTGGCTTAAAGTAATTTTGTTCATTTGAGGTGGCTGAGGTTAGCTCACCGTTTGTTAGAGAGGGAATCTAACGGTTTAGTAAGAGCCTGAGCGGCAAGGGTTTATTTTCTGTTTTATTGCAACCCAGGACATACTTGAAAACGAGAGAAATCTCAATGTATCCTTCCTAGTAAAATACTTTGATAAATAAAAAAATAAATTTAAATAAATACTGTCTGCTGGACAGATTTCAAAGAACTTTTACTGCCTGGACTACCTTTTTCCCAGCAAAGGTAACCTCCGTTTGAGCTATACCATATATATATGTCCCCACCATAGACAACAGGAGCAACAAACAAAAAAAGAAGAGAATAGAATTAAGATGGTTGCAAACACGATCCAGAAGCAACCTCCAGCACCATCTGTACGGAATAAAAAAAAAAAAAAAAGGAACCGGCGCTCCAAATCTTTCTTATACGGCAAGTTTATTGAAGGTACATTAAAAGCAATGTTTCGGCTTTTCTCGAGCCTTTAACCCTTTCACTGCTGAGGACGTGTGGGAAATGTCCTCATTACTCCTAAGGAAAGATAGGGGTTTCCTTTGAACCCCGATATCTCCCGACTGTTGGAAGCTAATAGGGTTATGTTTGGTATCATTAGAAAGGCCAGAGCATGGCCTTTCCAATGATACCAAACCTGACCATGTTTAAAGTAAAGAAACAAAATAATAATAATTAAAAAAAAAGAAAAACGTGTTTTTTTTTAAGATGTGAAATGGCTCAGCAGTGAAGGGGTTAATATACTCCCAAAAAGACTCGGGTCAGACGAGCGCAGTGTTCACATCCGTGTTGCCGCACATTTTAGGCTGCTGTCAGACGAGCGTAGTGTTCACGTCCGTGATTGCGCCTAAAAGTACGTCCGTGATAGCATGAAAGAAAGTCCATTGGAGCCTGACACACGAAGTACGTCCGCACTGAACTGCGGACGCATGACGGACGCTGCAAACGGACGCAGGTTAGGCAAGAACGTAATACTGCTAGAACGGACGTGCGGAGTGCGCCACGTCCACAACGTCCGCATAGCTTTGTGTGTGAGTGATGGAGCATGGTCAGATGGACTGCATTTATACGTCCAGCATTTTTGACGGACAGAATGTTTTTTCATTGTAATTTATTTTTCCCTCCTACATCCGTCAAAAAATAACTTCAGTGAAAAAACGGACTGTGTGACCACTACTGCGTCATCCGTACTGACGATGTCCGTACTGCACGGACGTACAGTCCGTAGAAATCACGCTCGTCTGACCCTAGCCTTAACGTCCGTGGTAGCATACAATTATGATCAATAGAGACCCACACACGAAGTACGTCCGCACAGAAGTGCAGACCCACAACGGACGAGGTAAACGGACGCAAGTTGGGCAAGAACGTCAAACCGCTAGAACGGACGTGCGGATTGCTCAACGTCCGCATAGCTTTGTGTGTGAGTGATGGAACGTAGTCGGACGGACTGCATTTATACGTCCAGCATTTTTGACGGACAAAATGGTTTTTCAGATTAATTTTATTTCCCATCTACATCAGTCAAAAAAAACGGACCGTGTGGCCACTACCTTGTCATCAGTCAGAAAGTAATTCCGTTGTGCACGGACGCACAGAATGCGCTCGTCTGACCCTATCCTAAACATGCGCTGCAGGAAACATTTGGAGTGCCCGTTCCTTGTTTCTTCTATAAAATACCAAAAAATTGACAGGACACACTGCATAATTAAGCTTCTCAGGTCACTATATGGATTGAGTTTTGGAAAGCTGACACGCATTGGCGCTTTGTGAATAACACACACACACAACAACAACAACTTACCAGTACAACATGAAGAACTGCCTTAATCTCAAACAAGTCCTGATGAAGGCTGTCATTTTCTACCCTTAGCAAACTGCTCTCCAACAGTTCCTACAAACAGAGATGGTCAGGTCTGGTGGTATTTGGAGAGGGGGTGGGCCAATATAAAAATATATGTATGAGAACTTACAAGTCCTTTGGTCAATACAGATTCCTCGGTTCTGAAAGCAAACACAAGTTCTCGGTATAACTGGATTTCAGAGTTTGCAGAAATGCCAATGTATTATAATGCCTGCTCACTGACTTTGACATGGGAATAAAAATCGTTAAAAAGGTTATCAAAATTTTCATGGTTAAAACAAAGAACAACTACATACTCAACCTTATTTAAAGTTTATGCTCGTCTGTGATAGCCATGAAAAGGGCTAGTCAACACATCACATATACACACTCTGCAGGGCTGCACGGGACTAGTAAGATACTAGGAGGTCCCGCAATAGCAAATGTTGCATTTGTTTTCTCATTTTATTGCTGGATGTTGTTAAGGGGACTTCAGTATTATGTGCAGAAACAAAAACAGTTTTGTGCCTATTCCCCAACAGGGCGGCTGTGGAGACCAGAAGTATCCAGCCTGCTTCATGTATAAAACATAGAAAAAAAAGGGTTACATTTGCGCTCACTCCTGTAGCTCCATGCGAAACATAACACAATCAGAGGTATTGGTTTACTTGAATGGCCATTAAAGTGTAAGCTCACCTGCCATGTCACGGCACCTCTGGTCAGGTTAGTCCTACCTAAAGAAGCCAAGAGCTGCTTTCTAAGCAACCACATATGCTCCTGCGGCTTCTCAGTCATGACAGAGACTGGTGGGTTCACATTAGAGGACATAGTCTTAGATTAGAGGGGCAAAGATTTAAAAGTAACATCAGAAAGCATTATTTTACTGAGAGGGTGGTGGATACATGGAACAGCCTTCCAGTTGAAGTGGTAGAGGCCAAAACAGTGATTGAATTTAAGCAAGCATGGGATAGGCATAAGGCTATCCTAAACAAAAGATAAATCCAGGTAAAGTATCCAAGTAATTGGGCAGACTAGATGGGCCGAAAGAAAAATGTCAGCAGATAAGAACCTATTTTTCTATACTCTCACCAGAAACAATTCCACTTGGTTTCGTTAGGTTGGACTCACCTGACCAGAGGTGCCATGACGTGGCAGGTGAGCTTACACTTTAATTGCCATTCAAGCAAACTAAAGCCTCTGTGTTTTGTTTTGCATGGAGCTTCGGTATTCTGTATCATGAGGGTGAAGTTGCTGACAATTAGCTCACATTTACAGTTTTCATTCATTTCTTGCAACACGTGCAATCAAACTGCAGGGCTGCAACCAGGATTTGTAGGTACACAGGTGATATTCAATTTTGCTGCCTTGTTATGTGTGTGGAGACTGTATGTGCAGGATTATAGATATATGTGTGACTGTGTGGGGGAAATATAGGTGTGTGAAGGATTCAACAGCATAAGAATAAGTGGCAACTAACCCAAACACTTCCATCAATACGTCAACGGAGTCACCATATACCGAAATCGGCAAATACCTAGAGTACTTAACTAGTCGAGAAGGAGTCAAAGACACCCAGAGCTTCTCAATCAAAGCAGATTTTATTGGAGTTGCATCTGGACAACGCTTTGAATCTTTGAGAAGCATGAAGCGCCTGTATCACCTTGACTAGATGTGTGAAGGATTGCCGTGTGGTATGGGATAGTGTGTAGCAGAGCAAGATGAAAATGTTAGGCGGGATGGGACGGGAGTATGTGTTCGAGCGGGACGGGAGAGAGTATGTGTTCGAGCGGGACGGGAGAGAGTATGTGTTCGAGCGGGACGGGAGAGAGTATGTGTTCGAGCGGGACGGGAGAGAGTATGTGTTCGAGCGGACGGGAGAGAGTATGTGTTCGAGCGGGACGGGAGAGAGTATGTGTTCGAGCGGGACGGGAGAGAGTATGTGTTCGAGCGGGACGGGAGAGAGTATGTGTTCGAGCGGGACGGGAGAGAGTATGTGTTCGAGCGGGACGGGAGAGAGTATGTGTTCGAGCGGGACGGGAGAGAGTATGTGTTCGAGCGGGACGGGAGAGAGTATGTGTTCGAGCGGGACGGGAGAGAGTATGTGTTCGAGCGGGACGGGAGAGAGTATGTGTTCGAGCGGGACGGGAGAGAGTATGTGTTCGAGCGGGACGGGAGAGAGTATGTGTTCGAGCGGGACGGGAGAGAGTATGTGTTCGAGCGGGACGGGAGAGAGTATGTGTTCGAGCGGGACGGGAGAGAGTATGTGTTCGAGCGGGACGGAGAGAGAGTATGTGTTCGAGCGGGACGGGAGAGAGTATGTGTTCGAGCGGGACGGGAGAGAGTAGGTGTTCGAGCGGGACGGGAGAGAGTATGTGTTCGAGCGGGACGGGAGAGAGTAGGTGTTCGAGCGGGACGAGAGAGTAGTGTTCGAGCGGGACGGGAGAGAGTATGTGTTCGAGCGGGACGGGAGAGAGTATGTGTTCGAGCGGGACGGGAGAGAGTATGTGTTCGAGCGGGACGGGAGAGAGTAGGTGTTCGAGCGGGGGAGAGAGTATGTGTTCGAGCGGGGGAGAGAGTAGTGTGTTCGAGCGGGACGGGAGAGAGTAGGTGTTCGAGCGGGACGGGAGAGAGTAGGTGTTCGAGCGGGACGGGAGAGAGTATGTGTTCGAGCGGGACGGGAGAGAGTAGGTGTTCGAGCGGACGGGAGAGAGTAGGTGTTCGAGCGGGCGGGAGAGAGTAGGTGTTCGAGCGGGACGGGAGAGAGTATGTGTTCGAGCGGGACGGGAGAGAGTAGGTGTTCGAGCGGGACGGGAGAGAGTAGGTGTTCGAGCGGGACGGGGAGAGTAGGTGTTCGAGCGGGACGGGAGAGAGTAGGTGTTCGAGCGGGACGGGAGAGAGTATGTGTTCGAGCGGGACGGGAGAGAGTAGTGTGTTCGAGCGGGACGGGAGAGAGTAGGTGTTCGAGCGGGACGGGAGAGAGTAGGTGTTCGAGCGGGACGGGAGAGAGTAGGTGTTCGAGCGGGACGGGAGAGAGTAGGTGTTCGAGCGGGACGGGAGAGAGTAGGTGTTCGAGCGGACGGGAGAGAGTAGGTGTTCGAGCCGGACGGGAGAGAGTAGGTGTTCGAGCCGGACGGGAGAGAGTAGGTGTTCGAGCGGACGGGAGAGAGTAGGTGTTCGAGCGGACGGGAGAGAGTAGGTGTTCGAGCCGGACGGGAGAGAGTAGGTGTTCGAGCCGGACGGGAGAGAGTAGGTGTTCGAGCCGGACGGGAGAGAGTAGGTGTTCGAGCCGGACGGGAGAGGTAGGTGTTCGAGCCGGACGGGAGAGAGTAGGTGTTCGAGCCGGACGGGAGAGAGTAGGTGTTCGAGCCGGACGGGAGAGAGTAGGTGTTCGAGCCGGACGGGAGAGAGTAGGTGTTCGAGCCGGACGGGAGAGAGTAGGTGTTCGAGCCGGACGGGAGAGAGTAGGTGTTCGAGCCGGACGGGAGAGAGTAGGTGTTCGAGCCGGACGGAGAGAGTAGGTGTTCGAGCCGGACGGGAGAGAGTAGGTGTTCGAGCCGGACGGGAGAGAGTAGGTGTTCGAGCCGGACGGGAGAGAGTAGGTGTTCGAGCCGGACGGGAGAGAGTAGGTGTTCGAGCCGGACGGGAGAGAGTAGGTGTTCGAGCCGGACGGGAGAGAGTAGGTGTTCGAGCCGGACGGGAGAGAGTAGGTGTTCGAGCCGGACGGGAGAGAGTAGGTGTTCGAGCCGGACGGGAGAGAGTAGGTGTTCGAGCCGGACGGGAGAGAGTAGGTGTTCGAGCCGGACGGGAGAGAGTAGGTGTTCGAGCCGGACGGGAGAGAGTAGGTGTTCGAGCCGGACGGGAGAGAGTAGGTGTTCGAGCCGGACGGGAGAGAGTAGGTGTTCGAGCCGGACGGGAGAGAGTAGGTGTTCGAGCCGGACGGGAGAGAGTAGGTGTTCGAGCCGGACGGGAGAGAGTAGGTGTTCGAGCCGGACGGGAGAGAGTAGGTGTTCGAGCCGGACGGGAGAGAGTAGGTGTTCGAGCCGGACGGGAGAGAGTAGGTGTTCGAGCCGGACGGGAGAGAGTAGGTGTTCGAGCCGGACGGGAGAGAGTAGGTGTTCGAGCCGGACGGGAGAGAGTAGGTGTTCGAGCCGGACGGGAGAGAGTAGGTGTTCGAGCCGGAGGAGAGAGTAGGTGTTCGAGCCGGACGGGAGAGAGTAGGTGTTCGAGCCGGACGGGAGAGAGAGTAGTGTGTTCGAGCCGACGGGAGAGAGTAGGTGTTCGAGCCGGACGGGAGAGAGTAGGTGTTCGAGCCGGACGGGAGAGAGTAGGTGTTCGAGCCGGACGGGAGAGAGTAGGTGTTCGAGCCGGACGGGAGAGAGTAGGTGTTCGAGCCGGACGGGAGAGAGTGTGTTCGAGCCGGACGGGAGAGAGTAGGTGTTCGAGCCGGACGGGAGAGAGTAGGTGTTCGAGCCGGACGGGAGAGAGTAGGTGTTCGAGCCGGACGGGAAGAGAGTAGGTGTTCGAGCCGGACGGGAGAGAGTAGGTGTTCGAGCCGGACGGGAGAGAGTAGGTGTTCGAGCCGGACGGGAGAGAGTAGGTGTTCGAGCCGGACGGGAGAGAGTAGGTGTTCGAGCCGGACGGGAGAGAGTAGGTGTTCGAGCCGGACGGGAGAGAGTAGGTGTTCGAGCCGGACGGGAGAGAGTAGGTGTTCGAGCCGGACGGGAGAGAGTAGGTGTTCGAGCCGGACGGGAGAGAGTAGGTGTTCGAGCCGGACGGGAGAGAGTAGGTGTTCGAGCCGGACGGGAGAGAGTAGGTGTTCGAGCCGGACGGGAGAGAGTAGGTGTTCGAGCCGGACGGGAGAGAGTAGGTGTTCGAGCCGGACGGGAGAGAGTAGGTGTTCGAGCCGGACGGGAGAGAGTAGGTGTTCGAGCCGGACGGGAGAGAGTAGGTGTTCGAGCCGGACGGGAGAGAGTAGGTGTTCGAGCCGGACGGGAGAGAGTAGGTGTTCGAGCCGGACGGGAGAGAGTAGGTGTTCGAGCGGACGGGAGAGAGTAGGTGTTCGAGCCGGACGGGAGAGAGTAGGTGTTCGAGCCGGACGGGAGAGAGTAGGTGTTCGAGCCGGACGGGAGAGAGTAGGTGTTCGAGCCGGACGGGAGAGAGTAGGTGTTCGAGCCGGACGGGAGAGAGTAGGTGTTCGAGCGGGACGGGAGAGAGTAGGTGTTCGAGCGGGACGGGAGAGAGTAGGTGTTCGAGCGGGACGGGAGAGAGTAGGTGTTCGAGCGGGACGGGAGAGAGTAGGTGTTCGAGCGGGACGGGAGAGAGTAGGTGTTCGAGCGGGACGGGAGAGAGTATGTGTTCGAGCGGGACGGGAGAGAGTATGTGTTCGAGCGGGACGGGAGAGAGTATGTGTTCGAGCGGGACGGGGAGAGTATGTGTTCGAGCGGGACGGGAGAGAGTATGTGTTCGAGCGGGACGGGAGAGAGTATGTGTTCGAGCGGGACGGGAGAGAGTATGTGTTCGAGCGGGACGGGAGAGAGTATGTGTTCGAGCGGGACGGGAGAGAGTAGGTGTTCGAGCGGGACGGGAGAGAGTAGGTGTTCGAGCGGGACGGGAGAGAGTAGGTGTTCGAGCGGGACGGGAGAGAGTAGGTGTTCGAGCGGGACGGGAGAGAGTAGGTGTTCGAGCGGGACGGGAGAGAGTAGGTGTTCGAGCGGGACGGGAGAGAGTAGGTGTTCGAGCGGACGGGAGAGAGTAGGTGTTCGAGCGGGACGGGAGAGAGTAGGTGTTCGAGCGGGACGGGAGAGAGTAGGTGTTCGAGCGGGACGGGAGAGAGTAGGTGTTCGAGCGGGACGGGAGAGAGTAGGTGTTCGAGCGGGACGGGAGAGAGTAGGTGTTCGAGCCGGACGGGAGAGAGTAGGTGTTCGAGCCGGACGGGAGAGAGTAGGTGTTCGAGCCGGACGGGAGAGAGTAGGTGTTCGAGCCGGACGGGAGAGAGTAGGTGTTCGAGCCGGACGGGAGAGAGTAGGTGTTCGAGCCGGACGGGAGAGAGTAGGTGTTCGAGCCGGACGGGAGAGAGTAGGTGTTCGAGCCGGACGGGAGAGAGTAGGTGTTCGAGCCGGACGGGAGAGAGTAGGTGTTCGAGCCGGACGGGAGAGAGTAGGTGTTCGAGCCGGACGGGAGAGAGTAGGTGTTCGAGCCGGACGGGAGAGAGTAGGTGTTCGAGCCGGACGGGAGAGAGTAGGTGTTCGAGCCGGACGGGAGAGAGTAGGTGTTCGAGCCGGACGGGAGAGAGTAGGTGTTCGAGCCGGACGGGAGAGAGTAGGTGTTCGAGCCGGACGGGGAGAGTAGGTGTTCGAGCCGGACGGGAGAGAGTAGGTGTTCGAGCCGGACGGGAGAGAGTAGGTGTTCGAGCCGGACGGGAGAGAGTAGGTGTTCGAGCCGGACGGGAGAGAGTAGGTGTTCGAGCCGGACGGGAGAGAGTAGGTGTTCGAGCCGGACGGGAGAGAGTAGGTGTTCGAGCCGGACGGGAGAGAGTAGGTGTTCGAGCCGGACGGGAGAGAGTAGGTGTTCGAGCAGGACGGGAGAGAGTAGGTGTTCGAGCAGGACGGGAGAGAGTAGGTGTTCGAGCAGGACGGGAGAGAGTATGTGGGCTGGTTAAGTGAGATGGGAACATGCAAAGTAGTCCTTTTCTCATGATAATTTTGCATGGAACGACCCAATACCATTTTACCAGAGGATGACCAGTCCTTTATCCTCCCCTAATCTTCCGTTCCACACCCAGATTCCATATGTTAAGGTTTAAATTGCCTTCTTTTGTTTCACACTGATTTATGGAGTTCTTCATGGCTCATCTTGATTTGATCATGGCAAACAATATAAGCCTCTGTATTTACAATCTGCTGCTCGTGGATGGACAGCGACGAGGCTATATTGAGCAAGTTTAGGTTAATTTATATAACTAAGTTTTTATAGAATTCAAAAAGATCAAGAAGAGAACATTTGATTTGCAAAACCATGTTTAGAAGTTAAAACATATCAAGTATTGCTTGGAAGTCCAGCTTAACCCTTATACACAATGAGCAATTCTTAGATGGGGGTCAGAGACGGATTAAAAAAGGGCTAAACGATTTGGGTCTTAAAAAGGGACACAAGGTAATTAGTGCCATTTGCATTCCTAAAACGTATGATGTGTCTTACCTTTTCAAAAGAACATCTATGTGTTCCATGTTAGATTTTACAACAAAGGAAGGTCTAGAGAAAAAAAGGGAAAAAAATAATAAGTAATAAGACGCAGCCGTAACTACACTTTACTAACAAAACATGGCTAAAGAAATCTAATAATACATGACTGTCTCTTACCCAAACACATAAGGGAAATCATCTATTCCAATATGATGCACAAACAGGAGGTACGAGAGGCAGGCCAGAGACTCGTCAGCGTACTTTTCTTCTTCTTGCGGAGTTTCTTTGCTTTCCAGATTCTGAATTACATCTACTCGCTTCAGAAACGCATTGGGCAAAGACTCGCCTAGTAATACCAAATAGCTCTGCCATAAAAAAAAATAAAAAAAAACTATCAATACAAACCTACACACGTATATAAAAGTCAGCAGTGATCAGAATTATGTAGGTTTAAGGAGCATCAAAGTGGAAACCAATGGCAAACCAAATAAAGATCTTCAAGATACAGCCCACACTGACTCTGCACCTCTTTATTCACACAGCGCTGCCACAGCGCCTGCCCTCCCCACCCACCCAGTGCTGGTCTAAAATTTGTAGCTTACTTTCCAGCTGCTTCCACTTTGCAAATCACCCTAATTAACCCAAGGTTCTAGCCTTTCCCATGATATGTTAATCTGTGTTTTGTTTTTAATATCTTGCATTTATTACTTTGTATTTCTGTAAAAATGTCAATGTTCGTCAAACCAGGACATACTTGAAAACGAGAGAAATCTCAATGTATCCTTCCTGGTAAAATCCTTTGCAAATAAATAAGATGTTAAAAATAAACAAAACAAAAAAAAACAGCGACCACAGAGGGTTCTTAAAAGACCGTACGTTTTTGAGGGAAATCCAAACGAAGGAAGGAGGGGCTTCGGTCACGGCTAACCCCCAGGGCGGTCAGCAGCACGACGTGATGAAGCGAGGCCATCGGATTTAAAAAACAAGCAGTGAGTGAATCGCATTGCCCGGTCGTCATTAATACATTTTTGTTATTCTTGCTATTGATTACTGTGTATTGACTCTGGCTTTGTTTCTGGCATTAACCCTTGTTCTTCCTGAATCATAGTCTATCAACCTTGGCTCCATTTTCTCCAGTAAGAGTACTTGGGCAAGACACCAAACGGTACATACTCGCCTCCCAGGACATACTTGAAAACGAGAGAAATCTCAATGTACCCTTCCTGGTAAAATCCTTTCTCAAAAAATAAAAATACCGATGCTCTTTGATTAACAACCCCCCAGTCTCAGAGTTACATATTTCTAATCCATTGTCATATCAGTCAGTATATAGGGCAGCGTAAAAAACAGAACTCCAAGGCAAGAGCAAACTGTATATAGATATGGTAAAGGCATCAATACACCAAGAGGAAAAGACTATATCCTCTTTGCAATGTAATGAAATACGTATCTGGTCAGCGCGAAATGGTAGAACGCAAGGGATACGTGGGTAGATCTTGTTGTAATTTCATCCGTAGAAATTCGACATATGAAATAGGAAAAAAACTATATTTGTGCAGTATGTTATAACTAAAATGTAACAAGATGTACATAGAGAGAATTTTCCCACTCACAAATCTGGAGCCCCAACACTGGCTCTGAGTGGGGAAGTGCCTCTGGGTTATTTTTCTGAAGGTATTCTCAGGAAACCCACTCCTTTTGTTCACTGTTATTCGTGGTTTTCTCGATAAGGTAGATATAGAATAAAGACACAAAAGAGATCTCTGTGTGTATCTCCCCTGCAGCGTGTCCGCGCACACAGGCTTCCTGTGCCTGGCAGCCCGTCTCCTCCACCCCTCTGCGTGCAGACAGCCTGGACCTCTCTGTGACAGCTGTCACAGAGAGGTCCAGGCTGTCTGCACGCAGAGGGGTGGAGGAGACGGGCTGCCAGGCACAGGAAGCCTGTGTGCGCGGACACGCTGCAGGGGGAGATACACACAGAGATCTCTTTTGTGTCTTTATTCTATATCTACCTTATCGAGAAAACCACGAATAACAGTGAACAAAAGGAGTGGGTTTCCTGAGAATACCTTCAGAAAAATAACCCAGAGGCACTTCCCCACTCAGAGCCAGTGTTGGGGCTCCAGATTTGTGAGTGGGAAAATTCTCTCTATGTACATCTTGTTACATTTTAGTTATAACATACTGCACAAATATAGTTTTTTTCCTATTTCATATGTCGAATTTCTACGGATGAAATTACAACAAGATCTACCCACGTATCCCTTGCGTTCTACCATTTCGCGCTGACCAGATACGTATTTCATTATAGTATTTGTTCTTGGTTTGGGGGAAACCACTACTTTCTGGTCGAGCTGGGTATTGGGTATATCACCCTGTTCTGGGCGCTTACCATTTCTTTTCTCAACCTCTTTGCAATGTATTAAAATAATATAAAGCCAAGTATTTAGTATCTACATTGGATGACTTTATAATATAAATACCGTAGATACTCGAGTATAACGCGACCCGTAGAGATTCATTATGGAAATAAGAATATTACTCAAGACTCGAATATAACGCTAGGAGCAAAATTATGAAAGTATAAATTTTCCAAAACACGACAAAAGTCTGTTAAGTTACTGTTGTTCCATGTTTTCACTTCATGTTCATTCCACCCAACTCTCACCCTCGTTCCTCCAATGGTTGTTAGAGAGCAAGGGTGCAGAGTGAGAGGTAATGCTTTATCGTGGCTATTTTAGAATGGTGATAGATGTAATTGAGCGTTTTGATTGCTTGGAATATAATTCTCTTATGATAAAGTTCTGCTCATGAAACTAAATAAATAAAATCCGTAAGCGCAGGTATGACATAAGGGCACATTTTGTAGATTTAATTATTGCAATTGCATTAATAAGATTATATAATGTTAGGAACCTATGCATATACTCATGCACTACAAAAAGACACATTTTGAAATTGATAAAAGCTTGCTTTACCTTGAAAAATTAATATTGTTTATATGAAGCAGAGTATATGATAAATTTGATAAATTGTGACATACAGAAATTCTTTATTAATGTTATTGTTTTTTATTGCAAAGGTTAATGTAGGTTTTTGGATTGAAGGGTTAATAGAGGGCTGAATAGTATTGGAGATGTTTTGTACAGGGGTGCTTGAGGGCTGCAGTCATTAAGGGTTAATGGTTAAAGTCAGGGCTGCAGGGTTAAATTGGGATTCCAGAGAATGCACGTGTCAGATAGCTCCTGGAAGCTATCAGATCTTCACTCCCTCGCAGCTGTCCCGTGTATAACGCGACCCCTACAGTTTTAAGCTTGATTTATTGCTCAAAAAACTTGCGGTATACACGAGTGTCTACGGTACTGAATATTATATACACACATAAGGAAACAAACAAAAAAATACTAAATCCTTTTTAATCCGTATATAGGATAGGTCATGGTGCTGGTCAGGTGACCTTAAAGAGGGATGCTAGAGGTCCTATTGTGACAGCGCTGCGGAATATGCTGGCGCTTTATAAATAAATAATAATAATAATAATAATAATAGACCATTTCATTTTCTCGCAAGGAAGACGGTGTCCTAACGAGCATTGCAACAGCCGAGCCCTGTATCGCCTTGCAATGCTTTTGGAATGGAGAGACATCGGATTAGCTGTGTGCTCGCAAGTTGTGCGCATGCCTATCGTCATGGGCCCAGCATCTAGCTACATCACGTAGATAGATGGCCAGGTGTCAGAAAAAACAGTAGGTGTCAGCATGGGACAAGAGGTGATCATTAACATATTTATTTTGTTCTTTCTCCGTTAAAGTCACCCTTTGATTGACAGGTGACACAGCGTGCGTGCGTGCTGGCTGTATGGAGGGAGGGGAGAAAAATGGCAGTTACTAATAACCGTGTGTAAAATACTGACTCCCGGGGAACTGGAAGTGAACCACTATCTAATTTGTTAATAAAAGGATCTGGCTGCTTCCACTGCACATTATAATGGTGTAAACACTGACTTCCTGCTTCACCTAGAATAACCCTTCACAGATGGCTCCATGGACTCAGCAGCTTGGCGCCTTATGCCGTTCAAACATCACTCCTAAACGTAACCCCAGTACAGTGATGGTGAACCTTGGAACCCCAGATGTTTCGGAACTACATGTCCCATGATGCTCATCTATCCTTAAGTGTAACCAAGTATCATGGGACATGTAGTTCCGGAACATCTGGGGTGCCAGGATTCACCATCACTGCCCTTGTATATACTGTATAATCTGCAGATACCTACAGGCATATTGTGTAACAACTGCTGATGCCTCAGGGGGAAACCGCAGAGTCAGTCGTAACAGGGGGATTTTAAGACAGCAGCAGAGAGGGGAAACGGACGGAGAGCCCTGGTGTAAGATTTCTGATATTAACCGAAAATATATACGTGCATTAATAAGAATTTCCATCAGATTTAGACTCTTAGGGGGTTATTCAGAGAATGTCGCCAACATTTCAGTACGCTCTCGTTCCCCGCACTTCGGGTGAATCAAAGTTCCCCAGCCTGCGGTGAATTCAGCATTCCCTGCAGGGTCGCCGGAGTGCAGGGAAAACCCGCCGCAAACCCGCTGCGAAAAACATGCCGAACACATCACAAAAAGCCGACGAGCCGCCGATCACAGCACAGACCAGCCGCAGGAAAAAGCCGAAAAGCTAACGAAAGGGGTAAGAAAAAGAAAAACACGCTTAAAAGTGTCAAAATTGAAACGCTGTTTGCACAAAAAACTACTGAACGAAAATGCCTGGAATTTACATACAAGGGCCTATTTTATTATTATTATTCTTTATTTATAAAGCGCCGGCATATTCCACAGCGCTGTACAATAGGCACAGTATAGACAGGGTTACAATACATTGAACAACATTTGACAAACCGTACAGGAGGAGATGAGGGCCCTATTCCCGTAGGAACTCACAGGCCTATGAATGATAATAAAAAGGTCTGTTACAGAAAAAAGAAAAAACACTCTTAGGGAAAAAAAAAAACAATAAAAGAGACTTTTTACTGCAGGTTAAAATAAACGGTTTATTAGATATGGATTTAAAACGGGAATATTTTTAACATTGAAGCCTATGGGATTCGCCTGAATAAACCTGCCGAATGAAAAGAGTGAACAGCAGGGCACTTTCGCTGCTGCTCGGTGTCTCTGTATAGATGAACCATTGCTTCTCTATGGTGGATTTCACTGCCGTCGAACAGGCATCGTACTTGCTGGCAGTTCACCAAAATTTGGTAAACTGCCTGCTCTCTGAATAGCCGAATGGCCCCGTAATGTTCCCGTACGGAGAAATTCCCTGTTCGGTGACATTTCGGGGCCAGGTTGGCTCTCTCTGAATAACCCTGATACACTTACCATGATCTCTTTAGCAAATGTATAGAAAGGATTAGTATCATCATCATCATCATCATCTGCGTCATCATCATCATCATCAGAATCAGGGGGTATACGCAGCGGTGCGCCAAGCAAAGGCTGCTTTAAAAAACTGTAACAACTTAGAGAGATTTAGGAATAAAGAGAGTTACAAAATGCACAAAGACACCCATACAAACCAACTCGTCCTTTTTCATTACAAACATTCAAAGCTGGATAGGGCAAGCCACAAATCAAACCAAAAGTGATGGAAAACACCTGCAAGGTTTATAAAAACCCCTTTACCATTCTCTTTACCCCCGTAAAGACACACACACTAAGGGCTAAATTACAATCTTCACGCAAACGTTTGCGCCGGCGCAAAAAAACATTAACGCAAGGGGTAAAACCATTTGCGCCGAATCCCGTATTACATATCAGAGCAATCGTCTACCGCGGGTGAACCTGCGCGAACCCTTTAAGAGCTTACAGTACTGCGCGCGTCCTATACTTAACATTGTGAGCGCAAATGCGAATGTAATACAATCCTCGTACCAACGCACAATCTATTCGCGGTAATTACCGTATAGCCTTTGCGGACATAATTTTAGCAACAGCAAAAAGCTGGTGGTAACGGCAAATCTGAACAACCTGGCCGAAACAAAAAAAAAAAAAAAAACGCCCATAAAAAGGAATGTAACAACAATATAATGGATGATGGCAGGTGTGTGTGTGTGTATTACTGTAGCATATGTGCTCATTTTGCATCATAGACGCAGAACCCGTCTCCGATGCCTCTGGCAGGCGCAATTCAGTTGCGTTTGATAGGTGTGTTTCTTCATTTTGATTGGCTGAATGGGTGCACAAAACTGCGCGTGCAAAGATTTTTATGCGAGACGGCACTGCGCCTGCATTTGTGCGCATACTGTTTGCGCGTGCAATTGATCGACGGAAGAAAAAAGCCGCGAGGATTGTAATTCCAGCGATGATTTGCGCGCGCAAAAGGTTTAACACTTGGCGCAAACATTTTCGCTTTACACGAGGGTTTTTGCGCCAAGATTGTAATATAGCCCTAATATAGCGCACACAAAAGATTTCCTTTTTCTTGTTTCAACAAAGACCTTTATATCATTAGCACCACTAAAATTCCATTGCACGTCTGTAGGGTCAGCTCTTTGCGGTCAGCTCATGCAAAAATGTGTACCCCTTATACCAGATTTTGGACTCTTCTGTATTTCAAAATCCAGGAGAATCAAACGTTGGAGGGGGAAACACGGCAGGGGAGTCGTGATCCACGTCATGTTGTAGCCCCAGTTTATATACACGCTGGGAGATGCTGTGCAGCCCTTTTCGAGGGACATGCTGTACAGAGCCAGCGTGTCATGCACGGATTCTGTACAGAGTCACCCAGCGTGTTCCATACTGTGCTGCAGCCATCGAAGGAGCGTCTGCCAACAGCGAGACCTGTCCTTAGTGTCAGGGAGGTGCTTCATACTGAAATTCCTGATTTCAGAGTATTCTAGATACGGGCTGCACATACATATATGAACAAAAGAGTCTCATACTTAAAAATAAAAAACAATACAGGTTTTTGCTTTTACATGAGACCTTCGAGTGCTAGCTCTTTTTCTGTTCATATTGTTTTCATTGGGCTAAGCATCAGGCATCTGTTTTTCTTTAAGTCCTTGAGTGGAGGAGGGGGTTATACATATATACAGTATATATACTTATACATAGTATATAATTTCTATGTCAATAAAAACAAGACATGCTGAACTGGAAAAAAATGACATTTTTTCATGTTTATGTGATATAGATCTAGGTCAAATCTTGTAAATAAAAACCCTCTGTTATTATACCCCAGTCATTTGCTGTTCTTTTATTTTATATAAATCTGTATATTAAAGTACAGTGCGCTGTATCAGACACATACTATTATTTAATGCTATTGCCGTTCATGCTTGAATTGTATCTGTGCTATAGATCTCAATATAAACTGTGCCCTCAACCAGATGTTGCTGAACTACAATTCCCACGATTCACCGACCATCTATTACATTCAAAGGATTATGGGAATTGTAGGCCATCACTATCCGGAGGCGGCGGTGTTTGAGACCCCTGCTATAGATCATTCTAGTAGTATCTAACGTCTGTTCATCACTGACACTTACAATGTTACCAGTTCTTTCCTGAGCTCTTCGACCTCCGATGACTTCACACAGTCCTCGCTTGCAGCGACCACGTCAACAAAAGGTTTGGTGAGCTGGAGCAGAGCGAAGCAGCACTGGCAGAGGTAGTGGTTGTCCTCCTTGATTTGTTCTCTGGTGTACGGCACGGGCAGAAAGCACAGCTGGGCAAGGATAGTCGATAGAGAGACTCCCAGGGAGTAAGCCTTTTTATGGCCGAGTCTCAGAAGCACTGGAAGGTATGGATTTATCCTACGGTTAGATAACTGTGGGCCAGAATTACCCAAGAGATACTATGAAGCGTTATGTATGAGGATGCGTTGAGATGAAACCCCCAAACTGACTAAACGCAACTGGTCTGAGCTTGGTTTTTAGACCCTTTGTGGATCATATGGGTTAAAATGACATGTCCTATTGCAATAAGGAACATCACCTCTATGACCAAACACTAAGCACTGGGGCAATGGCTCATAAAGCTACTGTCCAATTACCAGCTTTACTTCAGCTGTACTTACTGTCGCCTTACATGATTTCTTCATGGACCTCTCAAAACTTCCATTTTAAGGGAAATATCCAACATCTGATGAGTTTATTTCAGGTAAACCACATACTTCTGTAAAGAGTATTTTGGTCTACAGCATTGGTTCCCAAAACTGGTCTTCAGGTACCCCTAACAGGCCAGGTTTTGAGGATTCCCTTGGGGAGACGCAGCCTGAACCCTGCAATCACTGAGCAGCAAATCATATCACCTGTGCGGAGCTTCAGATATCTGCAAACCTGATCTGTTAGGGAGACCAGGGACGGGAACCACAAGTCTAGAACATTGTCCCCCAAACCCAAGAAGGTTTTTTTTTTTTAAATTGAGAACAATAAAGCTGAGGAATTCTCTGCCTGTTGAGGTGGTTTGGGACAGAGTCTGAACAGACGTTTAAACAATGCCTGTATGACTTCCTGCAAAAACATAATATTAAGGGTTATAAAACGTAATATGTGGGTAAAAGCTGCTTGATCCGAGGAGAAATCTGACCGCCACCACTCATTACTTAAACTCAGCAAGTAACTCCCTTTGACTCTGTGCTAACACATAGTGACCCCAGCACATACATAGGACATGCACAGTGATGTTACTCGCGGATGGCTATTTTCACTTGTATCAAATAATGTCAAATTACCGTTTTGAAGTGGATCAAGAAGAAATAAGATCACATGTGGTATATCTTCTCCTTTGGCCTCATCAATATGTTCAAGTATACCCAGCAAAACCTCCTTTGGGTTACAGATCTGCAGAAATCACAACAAATCATGTGTTTAGGAAGACATTATGTGAAGGCCAAGCCATCCCATTAACAGTGTGATACTTTACCAAAACAAGAGATCTTGTAACGCTTTCTCTACAAAATCAAATTAGGAACTTTTTAGGTAAAAAACAATGGGCCTTATTGTATAGTTAACAGTAACGTTATGTTAAGTGGCCCTTGCGCGGGCCGACCATATTACATTCTGAACACCAACGAAAAAAACCCCCGAAAAAAAAATCACATACTCACCTCTCAACCCACGGCGGCTCGATCCACTGCTTCTGGCCGCTGGGAGCAGAGTGAGACTGGGGAAAAACGTACCCAGTCTCCCTTCAAAAATCACTCCGCCGACCTGCAGGAGCTCGCGAGAGAATGCAGTTCCCTCTTTGCCAGTGCAATGACATACTAGAGCGCATGTTTTAGCAAAGGTCAAGTTATGCAACAAAACACAGCCATCACAGCCATGAGCTCTATGAAGCGGTTCTCTGAATTACTGGGATGTGTAAAGGTCTTCTACAAATATAAACTTGATTATTTGTTATGTGGAGACTTTTAATCTCACTTTTTGCCCTGCACCATAACACATTATATATATATATACACATACACATATATTACCCACCTGAAGCAAACTGTTAACCATTTCCAAGGAGAGTTTCTTTCTGTGACTGTCATCCGGGCATTTCTGAAACCAGCTAGTAACAGGACCTATCAGATTCCATCCTGAATTCCTGATGATAGCCTGAAAGCCAAACACTTGTTAGAACAAAAATAATAATAAAAAAATAGTGTCAGAAACCTGGTAAAAATAAATAAATAATGCAATACCCATTGAAAAATCTAGAAATGCACCCTTTCCTCACCGCTGGCATATTAAAATCGTCGTGTCTGCTTCCTATAGTTAACTTAAAAGGGA
Source organism: Leptobrachium leishanense (assembly GCA_009667805.1). Taxonomy (NCBI): domain Eukaryota; kingdom Metazoa; phylum Chordata; class Amphibia; order Anura; family Megophryidae; genus Leptobrachium; species Leptobrachium leishanense. The sequence goes on along the minus strand of CM019070.1, from coordinate 52,921,176 downwards.
CACTCTCTAAGCAACATGACCACCTAAGCTATTTTAGGTGGTCATGATGCCTAGAGTATGCCGCCCCCTGTCCCCCCTCCCTCCGCTCAGCGGTTCAGCTGTAAATGCTGAAAACAGCTGAGAGAGGCGGAGAACTTTACTCCGACCTCCCAGCTGTCAGTCAGCAGAGCGGGAATCATATTTCCCGCTTCTGCCGACTTTTGCCGAGTAGGAGACGTCATCGTGCTTTCAGCGCGATGACGTCTCTAACTCACCGCAGAAGCTGGCGGCTCCCTCTGAGGGTTAGTGTTGCGCGCATCCTCTTGCGCGCAACACTAATCCTCAGAGGGAGCCGGGAGGAAGCCTGCCAATTGGCTGGCTTACGTGAGAGGCGCGCATGCGCGCTTCTCACGTAAACCAGAAGCCAAGACGCAGCAAGAAGGACGGGAGCGGAAGAGGAGGGAGGTGAGTATAAAAAAAAATAAAAAAAAAGACGCCGCTGGAAAGAAGAGGATTTTAGGGTAAGTATTACAGTTGCAAAAAAAATAATAAAATCTAAAGATTTATTAAGGGAATAGGGATAGATTAGGATAAAAAAACGGGGGGTGATTTTTTGAGTAGAGTGTTCCTTTAATCATGTATTTATAATAAACATATAGGGCCACATTACAATCTAGGTGCTAACGGTAGCGCTCACCTGCGTGGACATTAACGTAAGTCGCGGTGGCTACCGCATATTACAATCCAAACGCTAATGGGTTAAGTAACCCGTTTGCGTTTGGTATCTTGCGCTTTTCAGCGAGAGGTTACTGTACTTTGCGCTCCCTATACTTAACCTGCAAAGTGTTAATCAGCGTTAGGATTACAACGTCCCAGCGCTGATTAACAACCGGCCGCAGTTAACACCAAGTCCTGGCTGTGGTTAACTTTCTGTTATCGGATTCCGCTTCTGCAAAATCCGTTAACACCAGCCAAAAAATAAAAAAAAAAGTGATTGTATACTCACCTCCTGTGCCGAGGCGAGGACCGCGGCTCCAACCACCTCCTCCGTCCGGCGGGAGCAGGGAAAGACTGGGGGGAAAAGTTCCTCATTCTCCTCCTGCATACCACTATGCCGACCAGCCAGATCTTGCCTGGTCATGTGACCGCCGGCGTCTGGCTCAATGGAGTCCTATGGGCTCCATCGAGCGGATGCTAGCGGGGGCGCTCAGAGCTGCCGCGAGCATCCCGGGGCATAGCACCTGCATTGTAATTCCACGCTAAAACGGGGGCGGTAGGGGGAAAACTGCAGGCGCAATGGATTAGCGTGGAGAATGTAATGTGGCCCATACTCTTTGCATTTTACAAAGTCTCCGTGTGCGTCTGAAACTTGGGGAATATTTGTTTGCAGTCGGACTTTTTGCACCGGAGCAGAAGAATCTTTTATATGGGGTGAGGGATCACTTGGAGATATAGAATATACACACACATACTAGGATTGTAAATTCAAAATCACTAAAACATTGGCTCATACTAAATAATATAAGAGTTTCTCCACTATGATCCTAGACCCCCTCCCAAACAGCCACTCTACATAATCGGATTGCCTTGTCATTAAGAGGACTCAGTATTGCATCGTAACACATGTCTGTTACACAGGATTACATGCAATCTTTTCTAGCATCTCCCACAATTGTATCGAAGACAAGTATAAAATAATAAATAAGAGATAATGAATCCCCTCTATAAAATAACATGTATTAAAAACGTTGGAAAATCTTTCGAAATATAACTACACCCCCCCCCCCCAGACCTGGATCCTGTCAGGTTCCTAGCCGCCGGCGCCATAAAAGAACTAAAGGCAAAGTATCTCAGCGAAATAACAATGATTCTCCTACAGAACCAAGTTGTTCCAGCAACCAGGTGCTAGACATAACATCTTGATTTCCCCACTATAAAATAGGGTCACTCCCAAAGCAAGACGCTTCTGCATTGTCCTAGTGGACCTCTCACTAGGAAGGAGCTGTCTTCTGTCTCTGCCCCTGCACTTCGCAGACCCTCCAGACATCGCTGCCCTGCACTTAGCAGACTCTCCAGGTATCGCTGCCCTGCACGTCGCAGGATCTACAGAAGGTGCTGCCCTGCATCCCGCAGGTCCTTCAGTCGTCACTGCCCTACAACCTACAGAATCCTCAGCCTGTTGCCCTACATCCGAACCCTCAGAGCCTGCTACCCCGCATCCCGCTGAATCTGTTGCTCTACAGATCCAGGACCCCCTTGCTCTACAGATCCAGGACCCCTCTGCCTACCCAGGACCCCCTGCATACCCAGGACCCCCTGCATACCCAGGACCCCCTGCATACCCAGGACCCCCTGCATACCCAGGACCCCCTGCCTCAAAGAATCTTCCGTTTCTATTTTTCCTATTTATTTTTCTAAAGATCTTTTTCTCTCTTCCTTCTCCTATTTCTCTCCATATCTGGTTTAACCCTGCTCTAAGTTCAATCTACTCTTTTTCTTTATATGTAGTAGTATAGTTTAGTGTAGTTTAGTTTTGTCACTTTTGGTCTACCTTTCTCTCATCTTGCCTTTTAGTTTCTTATTGCTGATTATTATTTATACAGTGTTTTCCTTTCTTATCACCCAGCTACATAATTGTTTATTCATATTTGTTTACGGCCTCTTATGCCTTATTCTTAAACCCCTTTTTGTTCATATACGTTTTTTCCTATTTCCCATCATTGCATATTGGGCTCAAACCTGACACCCCGGAACCAGTTCCCTGACAGATCCATAGGACAGACTCTTACACCCCCCCCTCCCTCCCTCCTTTATCTATAGGTCATTCACTAGAATTTTAACTTACAATCTATCTTCTTTCCTTGTTCCCCCATTCCTTTCCCATTATGTATCAGGATCACTGGCAGATCAGACCCCCCCCCAGAGTAGTTCCCACCTTCTATCCATGAAAGCATTGCCACTTGGGTTTTCTGTCCTGTTGTTTTTTTTTAAAGATTTCAACATAGTAAAAGGTTGTAAAAGGTTGTAAACGAAACACAGAAATTATGAAAAAGTAAAAAGAAAGGTTCTGCACGACGAGGAGTCATCTCATACTTTTCAGAGGAATGGGAAGAAAAAATAAACAAAGTGGGGGGGGGGGGACATGAAATCATATATATATATATAATTAGAGCCATAGGTGTGTGCATGGGGTGTGCTCACCCTGTTAGGTTAAAAAAAAAAAAAAAAAACATTTTTCACCCCCTAAATTGACATTTTAGATGTCCCTTATCTGGTTCATGATAAATAACATGAAAACTGTTTGTATCTCTGATTACAGGCTTGTTATTGTTAAAGAAAAGTGTGCGTTTTGTGCAAAATCTCCTAAACATAACTTTTCAATTAATAAGTGCACTGTGGGTGCACACGCTAATGCATCAGGCTGCGCACGCCAGTGTATGTAGCCAGACAACCCTACGGCAAAACGTGGAGTAAAGATGTAAAGGTGAAAAAAAAGATAAAATTTAAACAAGGTGAAAGAAATGTGGTGTGATCACCCGACCTCCAGCGCTATCAGTAACGAGTGTTCTGGGTGACAGAGTCAATGTATCAAAGCGTATAAATCAATTACAGGGGTTGGAGGAGGTAAGGGTGAAACGAGAGGAGATGTGCAAATATTAGGCCTAAATCGAGACATTGGGGGCACATTAACCCCTTCACTACCAAGTGATTTTCCAAAAAAACATGGTCAGAAACCAGTGTTTTTGTAAAATCATTTTTAAGAAATTATAAAGTAAGATATATTTGAGCATATACCCATTGTATTTCTTACTGTAAATAACCTATTTTTGGTCAGTAGATGGCGCCATCTACTGCTAAATTGAATTAGAAGTTTGAGCGGCTGGTCTATTTTCCCCTGCATCGGCTGCTGAAAGCTCGATATTTTAGCTTATTTTACAGTTTTAACTTTTCGGGCATTATGCCCACGTGGTTTATACTTTGGGGGCACCTTCTGCAGCCCAGAAGCAAACGAAATTTGTTTGCAGCAAACAAATTTCATTTGCTTTTGGGCTGCAGATCTCGATATCGGGGCACGGATGGTGCCTTTGAAGCCCGAGATATCTCGTTATCGGTAGTGAAGGGGTTAAAGACTTTAAAAATATGCATATTCGGTTTTTGGGGGGGAAGGTTTTGTTGTTGAAAACACAGTTTTATTGTTGTCAAAGAATCAGCGAATACAAAAAAAAAAAAAAAATATGCGTAAAAGAACGCAGAAATACATAAAAGAAATCGGTAGCAATCGTTCAGTGCAATGTTGGCTTTCAAGAAAACTTCACAATGGACAAGGCGGTGTGGAGCAACAATAAAAAAAACGTTGTCGTAAAAGGTTCCCGGCCGAGAAAAAAGATAAGGCAGTCAAACAAAATGGGGTATTCAGTTCTTTTGACCTAAATTTCGACTTCTCTGCTTAGGGAATATCCCCTCATCAATCAACAAGTTACTAAAAATAGCAAAGAAGAGATGAAGGGTTTGGTAAAACGTTGCAAAATTGTATTCATCCCATTGCATTTCGCCGTTTAGTGAATAAACCCCAGGGTGGTGAACATGCATGACATAATTCCCTCACGTTACAAAGACCCGCGCGCGCCAACTTATTACTCGGAAAAGCTGTAAAACACTAAACCAATATGTTTGTTCCTTCGCTAATAAAAAGATGATAAACGATGTGTTGTTTGTTTCTATTTTCCCTTTTTAATCCTATCACGGCTGACCTGGTTTTCCTCATCTTGGATTATCTGAAGCAGAAGGGCCGCTTGGTCCTCCTCCAAACACTTCTGGCAAGTCGCAACGAACGCATTAGTATCTTCTTCCTGAAAATAGTCTTCGGGCAGTTTGCGCTGGAAAATAATATTGTCGAATTACAAACAGCTTGCACGCGTTCTAAAATAAACAAGAAAGAATATATATCATCGAATAATCTGTTTACACGATTCCGATGTCAGATTACAGCAGGGTTTGACAAATCCGGGGAAACAGGTAGCCACCGGCTCCTAGAATTTCACCTCTGGGTCACTAATTTCTGTGTTGTTCTATGGAAATCTACACATTAACTCTTCCCTGGCCACAAGATGTGCAGCTCCTTTCTAGGTTTGATATAAAATTGGTCAAGAAAGTTAATAATGATTTTACAGATTCCCCCCATTAACACCTTAAGGAGTAAGGGTCTTTAACCCCTTCACTGCAGAGCCATTTCACCGCTGTGTGCTGAGCTCATTTTTACCGCTTTTGCTCATCATGTTTAAACGCGTTTAGAAGCCACGTTTTATTACATAACCCAGACATATTATATATCGTTCTTTCCGGTAGACTCCGCAGATTCATAATACAGTTGTGTTCCAAACTATTCATCCCCCAATGCTGTAAAGGGTTTTAGGGAATTTAGTGTACATTTGTAATTGTATTCAGAATGAAATCCTACAAGGACTTTTTAAAGAAACATATGCAACTAAAATGACATCAATTGGTTTTGTAATACAGTAGTAAATGTTTCTTTTGTGAATTCTTCATTGACACAATTATTCAACCCCTTAAAGACTACCACTCTGAAGAACAGAGGTTCATTCAAGTGTTTTCAATCAGGTATTGAAAACACCTGTGGATGTCACGGAGCAGCAATAAAGCATAATAAGCACCAATTAGGCAGCTTTAAAATGACTGTGATACTCAGCTCCTTCTAGACATTTACTGGTGTGGTTACAAACATGGTGAAGTCAAGAGAATGGTCCAGGAAGACAAGAGAAGAGGTGATTACTCTTCACAGGAAGGGCAATGGCTATAAGAAGATTGCAAAGATGTTAAACATACCAAGAGAGACCATAGGAAGCATCATTCGCAAATTCAAGGCAAAGATTTGTCAGATGTGGGTACTGAAGTTTCAGTTCAGACAATACGGCGCACACTGCGTAATGAAGGCCTCCATGCCAGAACTCCCAGGCGCACCCCCTTGCTGTCTCCAAAGAATAAGAAGAGTCGACTGCAGTATGCCAAAAGTCATGTGGACAAACCACAGAAGTTTTGGGATAGTGTTCTGTGGACTAATGAAACAAAATTAGAACTGTTTGGGCCCATGGATCAACGCTATGTTTGGAGGAGGAAGAACAAGGCCTATGAAGAAAAGAACACCTTGCCTACTGTGAAGCATGGCGGGGGGTCAATCATGCTTTGGGGCTGTTTTGCTTCTGCAGGTACAGGGAAGCTTCAGCGTGTGCAAGGTACCATGAATTCTCTTCAGTACCAGGAGATATTGGATGACAATGTGATGCAGTCCGTCACAAACCTGAGGCTTGGGAGACGTTGGACCTTTCAACAGGACAATGATTCCAAGCATACCTCCAAGTCCACTAGAGCATGGTTGCAGATTAAAGGCTGGAACATTTTGGAGTGGCCATCGCAGTCACCTGACTTAAATCCGATTGAGAACCTCTGGTGAGACTTAAAGAAAGCAGTTGCAGTGCGCAAGCCTAAAAATGTGACTGAACTGGAGGCTTTTGCCCATGACGAATGGGCGAAGATACCCGTAGATCGCTGCAAGACACTTGTGTCAAGCTATGCTTCACGTTTAAAAGCTGTTATAACTGTAAAAGGATGTTGTACTAAGTACTAAGATTAAATGTCACTTGGGGGTTGAATAAAACTGATAATGATGTGAGCACAGAAAAGACATTTGTTGTTATTTCATTATAAATGTTATGTTATATTTGTCTGACCTACACGTGCCTCTTTGATTTAATTGTAAGCAAGATGACTGAATGATCAAAATCAATGTCAAACTGGCCAAAACACTCAATTTCAGTGGGGGTTGAATAATTTTGAACACAACTGTATATAATTTTTATATGTATATGTCATGTCCTTCCTGTATATTATAACAAAAAATGCAATAAAATTAGAATTTTCAATCATTTACAGTGTGTAAAGTGTCTTTTTTCACATGTGCGTTTGCGGTTATATTTTCTATGGGGTGCGCTTGCACAAAAATTAGAAATGGGGACTCGTTACATTTTTTGGGGGGAATTACGTGATTTTTTGCAAACGCACCCAATAGAAAAAAATCATTAGTGCAGCATCATTGTTCACGTTATAATTGAAATGTGAAAAATATTGCTGCATTATTAAAAACAACACACACAAAAAAAAAAAAAAAAAAATGTTTTTTTTATTATTATTTATTTATTGAAATTTTTTTTAGTTTCTTTTTACTTTGAACATGGTCATGTTTGGCATCATTCGAAAGGCCATGCTCAGGCCCAAGATGGCGGCCCCACCGGAGCCAGATTACGATCGGCTGCCGAGGGGCACGTCCTCCGCATATAGCGGGAATCAATCAGGATGTGCCCCACACGTCATCCACAGCGAAAGGGTTAAAGTCAATGCCTTTATGACGTAAACGTTACTGGTCCTTAAGGTGTTAAAATCTGCTTCAGTAATGTGGGCCTGGCCTGTTTGTTTTTGTTTTTTTTGGGGGGGGGGATTTGTGTATGATGACATCCTTTCAAGACACTCTAGGCTTAAGCGATGTCAAACTCTGGCCCCCAGATGTTTCTGAACTACAAATACAAGGATTTTCTTGATATCTACTGTATACAAAGAATTCTATCTATTGTAGACAATCAACATTTGGGGGATCGGCGTTTGAGATACCTGCTGTAGGCACTATGACCAGATTGCATGGTCAGAGTAACCCAAGCGCACCCCACGGTCCCTCTTGCGTACGCTGATCTAGCTTTGTGGAACACGTAACGATAGCGAGCAGCTTTCCTAAACTATTTCCAGCAAACGAATCTCAATGAGCTCGCATTCAGAGCCGTTGGATTGGCTGGAACCCTCACGGTCATGTGATTGCTGCGACTTGACAGGAAGCCAGCAGCTTCCATACAGAAAAAATGGCGTCGCGCCCATACTCACCGGAGCGGCTGCAACAGCCCAGTTAATGTATAAAACATAAGACAAAAAAAGTTGTCATCTGCGCTCGTTTCTATGTATTCCATGTACAACAAAACACTATGAGGTTTTAGTTTGTTTCAATGGCCATTGCAACGTAAGCTCACTCGCCCCTTCAAGGCACCTCTTTATAGAGGGAGTACCTAACCAATGTAACCAAAACTGTTGTTAGGTACTCACTCTGTAAAGAGGTGCCTTGAAGGGGCGAGTGAGCTTACGTTGCAATGTCCATTGAAACAAACTAAAACCTCATAGTGTTTTGGTGTACATGGAATACATAGAAACGAGCGCAGATGACAGCTTCTCACATCCAGTCCAGCGCAGAGGGAGCCCGGCGCTGGAATGAAAGTTTATGCTTCACTAAAGCGTTAACATGGTACGGTGTAGGATGTGAGGAGGGTTTAATGTTTAATATCACTCACCTCTCCATGTTTTATACTTAGAGTGTTTTTTAAGGGAGTTTAATATATGTAATGGAAGGGAAGGCACCAGCAAACATTCAGATTAAGACGTATGTCTGACACCTGCTTGTGGTTTTGCACAGTGGGCTGCGTTTTCGCCTTCATAAGCCCACTTGTGATTGAACCTCACTATACTATGTGGGGCTGTCACTTTGCTCTGCATGTGGTATCAGTGTATTAACCTCCCTGGCGTTACGATTCTGACAGATTTTATATGTCAGAAATTTTACAATTTATTTGGTCCCCTGGTGGTATATCGAGTCTGGCTTGGGGTTAACTTTCAGTGCTGAAAGCAGTAACCCCGAGTCACACTCGTGCTGCATACACTACCTGTCCCTGCGCTCCCTCGCTGTCACCTCCGGACGATTGCGATGTCATACCTCCTGGTTCCCTTCTCGCGAGTAGGGAACCAGGAAGCAAAACGCCACGATCGCCGGAGGAGAATGCGATCTTGGAGGTCAGCGAGGGAGCGCAGGACAGGTATGTATCCAGTCCAAGTGAAAGTTAACCCCGAGCCACACTCAGGAATACCGTCAGGGGGGTTAAAAGGGCATTCATTTTTTTAATCAAGCTTTATTAAACAATATTTGCAATTGGAACTATTGACTTATTTTCTACCTACAAAGAGTTAATCCTATTTATTTAGCGCCGTCAGGATACCGCAGACTCTGCTTCCTGCTGGATCACACTAGGAGGTGGCAGTTTCTGCTGGTGAGTGAAGGGGGGGGCATTGATATCAGTTAACAGAGTAAACAGACGGGAAGAAAGAAAGCTCAGGTGTAAAACACAAAACGATTCTCTATTTTTCATCCAAGTAGGTTAACCATTTCATTATTTGGCAACTGTTTTCTAAGGTTTAAAGAGAACCAGCACGAATGTGGCAGTGGCGGTGTATTTGTGATATAAGTGAACGATACAGGTATATCCCTTTAACCTCTTCACTACCAAATGACTTTCCAAAAAAAACATTGCCAGAAACCAGTCCTTTTTTGTAAAATCATTTAATTATACAGTAAGAAATATTAAGGCATATTACCATTGTATTTCTTACTGTAAATAACCTATCCGGCCAGTGGATGGCGCCAATTTCAAGCTGCAGCTCATTTTTTGTTTTTCTCCCCCTCCCTACATTGGCTGCGGAAGGCCAGATTTCAGGCATTCATTAGCAGATTTTATATACCGTTTCAGCTCTTTAGGCATTATGCTCACAGGGCTAAAACTTTGGGGGCACCTTCTGCCGTCCAAAAGCAAACCAAATTTGTTTGCAGCAAAAGAATTCCAATTGCTTTGGGGCTGCAGATTGAAATATCTCGATATTGGGGCACCGGATGGTGCATTTGAAGCCCACGATATCTTGATCCTCAGGAGTGAAGGGGTTAAGCATATGCCGATACATGACACACAAATACACATTAAAAACAACATATAGCATAGCACGAAATCATTCTCCTACTATGCTTGGCTGGCTGCTTGAACTTTAGTATTGAGATCCAATTTATAGATAAAACACAAACCAAAAAAAAAAAAAAATAGGTAAATTTATTCTATCCGGGTTATTCAGAGAGAGGTGAAAAGCAGGAGAATGGCTGGAGAATGGAAATTCTAGGTCAAAATAGCCAAACCAGAAAAATTCTCCCATTTATCTCACTTGCCAAATCGGCTATTTTGACCTAGAAGTTTCCATTCTCCAGCCATTCTCCTGCTTTTCACCTCTCTCTGAAGAACCCTGATTAGATCATAAAAACTGATAGAGGTTTTTAGTGCCGCTGTAAAAGCTATCGAAGTCTAAGCTCATCTTCCGACGTCATAGCAAACCTTGAAACAGGGGTCATCAACCTTGGCACTCCAGATATTTTGGTTTAGTTCTCCCATGATGCACAGCTACTCATGAGATGGGCCTCAAGAGACAATTAATTCCAAAACATTAAGGAGGACCAAAGCTGGTGTGACCCGTGCCCTCAAAAGGTCCTAGGCTCCGGCTACTTTATGCAAAAAACAAAATCTCATGCGTTAAGAGTTTGGGTATCCTTCTAAACCAGGGATCTCAAACTCTTCCCCCCCCCCCGATGTTTATTGCCTACAATTCCCAGAATTCTTATAATGCAATACATGGCCAGAGAATCATGGGAGGTGTAGTTCAGAAACATCTGGGGGAGGAGGGCAGAGTTTGAGATCACTGTTCTAAGCATTATTCAACCCTAAATAAGAAAAAATATGAGGGAGGGAAGTAAATATAATATATATTAACTATTTTTATTTTTTAAAACAAAACGATCCTCCCATTAACCCACTTTGTCCTGTTAATATACTTACAAGTTTCTGTATTATCACTTGAAGATCTGCAGCCGCCATTGTTGGAAGGGTAAATTCGATAATCCAAATCTACTCTGTAAATCCTACAAAATGTATAACAAAGTGAATACGTAGCACACTCCACTTTACAGAGTCTTCTGATAAAGGCTGGGTGAATAAAAAGAAGAAAAGAAGAAAGAAATACACTAAACGTTTTTTAAATTCGATTTTTGTTTCAATGAAATGCTTTTCGAGTTAATATACAGTATGTCTAACACTCAGGTAGTTTTCTATTTAAGTTACACTATACTCTGGGATAAGCTTTTTGTTACGTAGTATGAGGCTGCAATGTTTGTCTATTTTGGTAAAGTCCTCCCATTAATTCACAAGGTCATGCTTTCCAACCAGCGCTTTCTGTAACAATATTTTGGCCGGTTTCCTGAGTAACCTCGTGAAAAAAGCCCAAAGTGTTATTAAGGAGAAGGAAGGCCGGGGGGCAAAGCTAGTAAAGGAACACTAATAAGAAAATGTGTCCTGCTTTTTTCTGCCCTTAAATACTTGCGCAGATACTGTTGACAGTCTTTGCCCAATTATTTTTTACAGGTCTATTCACTAAAGGGTGAAGTCAGGAGAATTGGCAGAAGTGATGAAAATTCGAGGTCAAAATAGCCGAACTAGAATAATTCTCCCATTTATATCACTTTTCAAATCGGCTATTTGGTCTAGATTGCTCTCTTCTCCTGACTTTACCCTTTAGTGAATAGACCTGTAAGTTTAGGATAGAACACTTGGGGCCTTATCACATTCTTCACGCAAACATTAACGCTCACATGTGTGAGCATTAACGTTTGCTGCGGTATTTACCGCATATTACAATCCAAACGCAAACGGGTTAAAAGACCCGTTTGCGTTGGTACCTTGCGCTTTTCAGTGCGAGGTTACTGTACTTTGCGCTCCCTATACTTAACATGGGGAGCGCAAAGTGTTAATCAGCGCTGGATTACAAAGTCCCAGTGCTGATTAACGCCTGGCTCTGGTCAGCGAAAAGTTAACCAGAGCCAGGACTTGGTGTTAACGGATTCCGCTTCTGCAGAATCCGTTAACACCAGCCAAAAAATAAAAAAAAGCAACTAATACTCACCCTCTGTCCCGCGGCGAGGACCGGGTTCCAACCGCCTCCTCCGGCCGGAGGGAGCAGGTAAAGACTGGGGGAAAACGTCCCCCCAGTCTCTCCCTGTGTATCACTACGCTGACCGGCAGGGGGGAACTCAATGGAGTCCTATGGACTCCAGCGAGTGGATGCCCGCGGCTGCGCTCAGCGCTGCCGCAAGCATCCAGGATTTTAACGGGCTGAAACAATAAAGGCAGCATTTTTTGAGCCTGCGTTGTAATCCAGCGTTAAAAAGCGGGCGCATGGGGGAAAACTGCGGGTGCAGTTTTGCTTTCCTAGCGCCTGCGTTTTAGCACTAGGATTGTAATAGAGCCCTTAGAAGGTTATTCACTCACCTCCGAATTGGCCTTTCAATTCAAACGGGTTTAAACAGGCGAATTCCAATGCAATAACTGGAATATCGTTTTTTTTTTTTAAATAAATTAAAGACAGTTTATGCTTTTCATTTGTTGCAAAAATCCCTTTTTTATATTTTTAGACATTTTTATTTTTATTTTGTAACAGACCTTTCCATTATTTTGTAGGCTAAGGTCAGACTAACGCAGAATTAACGTGCGTTTAGCCGCACTTAATCACGGCCGTGCTAGCAGCAAATTACATCCAATGCCGGACAATATACGAAGAACGGCCGCACAAAAGTGCAGCCGCGCAACGCAAGTGGCAAACGAACGCATTTTTTTCGAGAACGCCAAAACCACTTGTACTGACGTACAGGGTGCGCTGCGTCCGCTAGCGGCGTGTTTGCGTGATTAGGAGACGTCAGACGCTGCTAATGTCCAGCCAACATAACGTCCAGACGCAAAAAGTGTTTTATTGATGATCCGTACAAAATCACAGACGCAAAATGCGCATCGTATGACCGCTATCGCGTATTCCCTGAAAAAATACGTCCATTCGTTCGAATGCACTTTTTCACAGACAACGCAAAAAATGCGTTCGTCTGACCCTAGCCTTAAAGTGCCTTTTTTACTATTTACACATTTTATTGATTTATTTGATTCGGAGAATAGTTTTTTGGTTTTTTTGGCAGTTCGGTGGAATTTGCCGATGCTAATTCGGCAGTTATTTGCGCGATTCTGTCCGATAACTGCTTTGACGACTCCAATTTCAGCAAAATACCGAAACCACATGCAACTTCGGTGCTTTGTGAATAGATTCTTTACCTTCTCTCCATTGGTGCGTGCTGCTCATCCCTGTCGGCTAAAAGGCTTCCGAATCCGGAAGTCCTTGCAGGTTTCTACACAATTTGCGTACCTATCCAATAGGGCTGTGCAATATTGACAAAATAATCATATTGCGATTTCTTGAATGAATATTGCGATTGCGATTTTATTTGCGATTTAGCCAATTGTTTTTGCTTTTTCAAACATGCTACATACATTCTAAATGTATTCAGTATTCAGCGCATGGATATACTGCCCCAGCACATGGATATACTGCCCCAGCACATGGATATACTGCCCCAGCACATGGATATACTGCCCCAGCACATGGAAATGCTGCCCCAGCACATGGATATACTGCCCCAGCACATGGATATACTGCCCCAGCACATGGATATACTGCCCCAGCACATGGATATACTGCCCCAGCACATGGATATACTGCCCCAGCACATGGATATACTGCCCCAGCACATGGATATACTGCCCCAGCACATGGATATACTGCCCCAGCACATGGATATACTGCCCCAGCACATGGATATACTGCCCCAGCACATGGATATACTGCCCCAGCACATGGATATACTGCCCCAGCACATGGAAATACTGCCCCAGCTCATGGATATACTGCCCCAGCTCATGGATATACTGCCCCAGCACGTGGATACTGCCCCAGCTCACCTCTGTGCGCCACGTGTTCGGCTCCCTGTTAACTTCTGGCGGCATGGAGCTTGGGCGCTCGCCTGAGGGAACCATGTGACGAGCCGCGAGAACGTGGCTCGTCACGTGGTTCCCCCTGCGAGCGTCCAAAGCACCATGCCGCCGGAAGTTAACAGGGAGCCGAAAATTGCAGCCTTATGCGATTTAGAAATTGCATGGTCGGAAATCGCGATTCGATTGCGATTGCAATTAATTGCACAGCCCTACTATCCAAGTTGCGTAGCGTAGGCACCGAAAATTGTTCATCACTCGGTATCTGCGCACGTTACGTAATGCCTGTGCAGAATGATGGATCGCAGCTGCACGCATGCGCAGAACTGATCCGTCGGCTGCCTCTCTCAGAACCTAAACGCTAAAGTGGTCAGGATGTGTAGAGCGTCCCTTTAAAATGATGATGGTGGCTGGAATGTCCCCATAACCCAGGGAATCATTTATTAGATACTTTTAGCGACCCAATTTGGAGCAATTGAAAAGGCCCATAAACAATACATACCTTTACAGGTAAATACATCTACATACGAGATTGAACAAAAGAGAATTAGTTAACCAGAAGGTCCTGGGTTTGAATGAATGAGAACCTTTTAAAATGCTATGAATTTTAAGATAGCAATCTGTACAGGCATTGATTGTCACCTGTGTTTGTCCCTAAATGGGACATCTTAAAACATATTATTCCATGGCTGATCTAAGAATTAGACAATATCATTAAAGTAGAAATATCATTGTTCACGTTACAGTAAGGACTGGAAGTGACAGGACACTCTGCCTCCAGCCCTGCTAGATCCTCACTTCCTTTCCCATTATTTTGCATTGCTGTTTACTGTACATATCTGCTTTAAGCTGTCCCCAAGCCTAATTCTCACAAACCTTGGCAGGAGTCTGACACCTCTCACCTGAGAGACGGTCCCACGTGTGTGACAACCGGTGAGAACAACCGGACAGGCGACATGCAGCACCGCAGCAGACTCAAACACTGTCAAAGCATGAGTGGGCGGGGCAAAGGGCCACAGATCAATCCGAGATCCACAGTCTCTGTGCTGTGGTTCTGGGTGTAGAGCCAGAGAGAGGCTTAGAACGCGAGAACTATCTTTGTATTCCCTGTTCAGAACGTCTAACATCATGCGAGTTCGAGGCTTGCAACGCAAGCGCGGAGATGAAGACGAGTTCTGAAACCAGGAAGCAAAATTGAATCTCGGAACGCGGAGCGGATGCTTGAACGAAATCGAGTCTTGGAACGAATGCGTGTCAGTGTGTGTACATTGCTTGAAACATGGCGGACAGTAGGAAAAGTAAATCGAAGTCACCCAGTGCAGCCAAGAGAAGTACCGGTGGGTATGACTGTTTATTAGTTGTTGTTTTGTTTGTGGATTCGATTTAAGAGTGTACCTTACATATAAGATGAAACGGTCCTTGAAATCCGGTTGTTTTCCAGTGTGTGAAGTGTGGAATGATTACAAGTGAATATAAAGCACCGACATATTCTGCAGCGCTGTACAATGGGTAGGACAAAATAAATAAGTATGACATAGGGAAAATGATAGGACAAGAGGAACGTGGTCAAGAGCTTACAATCTAAAGAGATGGGTGACACAAATGTGAGGTTAAATGGCAGAGTGTGAGAAGGAATGGAACACTTGGGGGCTGTGTAGCAGATGGGTCAGGAAAGGTACAAGGGGGGGATTATAGTGTGATCTGATAGGCCTCTCTAAAGGTATTTTTTATTATTTTTTTTGAGACGTCTTGAAAGACTGGAGGCACAGGGAGAGGGAGTTCCATAGATTGGGGGCAGGCGAGTGAACTACAGGTTCTCTTTTGTAAACGTACTGTGCAGTTTCTTTCTCCTGTCACTCCTTGGATTTAAATTTTGTGAACTGTTGGTGTTTAACGGGATTAGCAAAACCGGCGCTTTGTTAATAACCTTTTATAGGGGTTTACCTTCTAGAATTCATTTTTATTTTTTTGAGAAAGGATTTTTACCAGGAAGGATACATTGAGATTTCTCGTTTTCCAGTATGTCCTGTGTGGTGAGTATGTACCGTTAAGTGTCTTGCCCAAGGACACTTACTGGAGAGGTGCTCGCTGGGATCAAACCTATGACTCCACAGGCTCTCTCCATGCAGAGCGGTGATGTTACCTCTACTCCACCCAGCCGGTATTTTAGATGCTTTCTGGTTTGGTGCGTTTGCCCCTTTCGCCGACCCTGTGGCGAATTCACTATTCACCGCAGGGTTCCCCGAAGTGCGCCTATCGTGGAGAAGAAGAAAAAAAAACTTTCTAATAGGTGTTTAAACCAATAAAAATGAATTAAAATGTGAGTAAATAATAAAAAAAGGTCTATTCGAGGAATCAAAAATGTCATCATAAAGATATAAAAAATACATAAAGGTGTTCCAAAAAATTAATTAAAAAAAAAAAAGGCTGAAAATTAAAAGAATAAACTATTGAATTAAAAAAAATAATAGTTTTTTTTTTTTACATTGAATCCTATGGGATTCGCCTGTTTAAACCTGTCAACCTGAATCACCGAAAATCAGGGCATTTCGTTGCCACTTTGGATTCAGTTCGGCGTTCTCTGAATAGATCAGCCATTACTTCTCTGGTAGAATTTCGCTGTCGCCGTTCTGTGGTGAACTGCACTGTATTTCACTGTCCAGTCACCAGTATTGTTCGTCTATTCACCAAAATTATCAGCTTAGTGAATAGACGAACTGCCACAAAATTGCATTGTGTGAGGAAAATGCATCATTCGGTGGCAAATTCTCTATTGAATAACCCCTTTTATATGTATATAAACACACCCCTGCCACTGTGATGAAGCATATATGCAGGGAGGGGTAGGTAGGAATAAAATATTACTGAAAAACGTTTTCTGAGACCCATTCAAGCCACAAACCCATCATACCACGCTTTTGCAGATTTTTTTATTTTTTTTTAAATTGTATTTATTTATAAAATATTTTAGCAGGAAGGATACATTGAGATTTATCTCGTTTTCAAGTATGTCCTGGGTTCAAGAACATTGAATTGTTACAGAAATACAAAGAGCAGTAATGTGAGAACAACCCAGACAACACTGTATATAATATCCACAGCACCAGTCCCTTGTGGATTATGTATGTATGTATGTATGTATGGCATATAAATTCAATGCGCAAATTAAACTATCACTACCTAGAGATGTGTATCTGCATCAGTGATTCCCAACCCTGGTTCTTAGGACCCTAGCAGGCCAGGTTTGCCAGATATCTGAAGCACAGCACAGGTGATAGGATTTGCTGCTCAGTGATTGCGACATTCAGACTGTATTTCCCCAAGGTGATCCTTAAAATCTGATCTGCTAGAGTTACACAAGGACAGGTTTGGGAAGCACTAGTGTACACATTCAGTGCTAGATTAAAGACCAAACTAGTAAAAATAAATAAAAATGTCAAGGAGGTAGAGGGGTTCATTACATAGTTCTTTAAAAATTACTTTGTTTCTGTGCGATTTTATAAATAAATCTTTAACTTCTGATTTTAGGCAAGTCTCCAGTCAGTGACGTCAATAGTGAAGATACAGCCAAGAGGTGAGTAGTAAAATGTGTTTTTGTAAACAATATAATATGTGAGTTTGTGGCACAATCAGTTTATGGCTGTGTTTTTCTACTCCTTCCCTGATGTTTACAAATAATGAATAGAGGCATTTTATTTTTCTTGCCTCTGCAGGAGAGCTGCTTTAGAGATTGCTGTTAAACGCAAAATCGAATCTGAAAAGAAGGCTCTGCAAATTGTGGAAAGTCTACTTGAAGATGACGTTACAGAGGATTTCCTAGTTGACTGTGTAGGTATTAAATTGCAAGTCCTATGAGCAAGGCCCTCCTGCACCTCTTGTTTCCATCCCTTCTCCATTTATCTGTATCTTGTTCCCTTTTGGTTATTGTAAAGCTCTGCGAACCTGCTGGCGCTATATAAATGATGAAAAATAACCAAAAAGGATGCACTCCAGTAGCAAAATTCAATTTATTAGTGCAAAAAATAACACCATAAAATATGACACATATATATATGTAGCAAAAAATCTCAAATGACAATAGGAAGATCAATAATCTTATCCCTTGATAAAGACTGAAGTCGAACCGTTGGGATCCTTGGCTCCGCTCTCTGCTTGCTATTTTCAGAAGTGCCGGGTAATTGATGTTTACTTTTTCATATTGGTTCTATTTTTGGATTATTAATCTTTCTATTGTCATTTGAGATTTTTTGCTACATATATATATATATATATGTCATATTTTATTGTTATTTTTTTTGCACTAATAAATTAAATTTTGCTACTGGAGTGCATCCTTTTTGGATATTTTTCTAAAGCTCTGGAGGTTTTTTGGGAAGCCTCTTTTTAGGGAGTGCACCCTTGTTTCTTCAGTGTGCAGAGCAACACATTTTTTTTTCTTTTAGGCTACATAAATGATGACAATAATAATAACAAAGTCCCTTGTGTAGATTGGAATAATGAAGTATTCAAATATTTTGTAACAGAAGCAACAGGCATTAAAATGTCTAGCCCTGGTGGTCACCATGGTTTGTTAGGCAGCGCCACACCTTGCTTACAAAACACGACAGCCTTTTTTCATTTGTATGTATTGCTGGAAATTAAAATACTGGTGTGACCTTGCAATTCAGTCATGCCTTTTTAACCACTTCAATGCGGAGGACGCGCTGAGCGCGTCCTCCGCATTACCGCTGCTGTGCGGAGGACGCGCTGAGCGCGTCCTCCCATTGGGGTCAGCGTTCGGCCGGGTTCCGGCCGATCGCTGGCCCCCCCGGTGCGGGCTGACATCCTCGATGTCAGCCCGGCATCCGGAACCGCAGCCGCCGAATTAGGTGTCATCGCGGCTGCGCGATGACACCTAATTCAGGCGCCCCCCCCGCATGTGCGGAGGAGGCGCCTGAAAGGGAGGGGGGGAGGTCCTTCGGACCTCTCTCCCTCCCGATCGGCGGCGTTGCGGGGGTTAACCCAGGCACCATTTGGAAGGGCACAGCCTGCCCTTCCAAATGGTGCCTGGCATTAACCCCTGGGGAGCCGGATCGCGAATCGGCGCTGAAAAGCGCCGGTTCGCGATCCTTTCCCGGAGCTGGCCGACATCTTGGATGTCGGCCAAGCCTCCGGGAACTCCCCCTGAGGACTGGCGTCATCGTGCGTAGCACGATGACGCCAGTCCTAGAGTTAACCCCTAACTGCCACCAACGGTGGAGATAGGGAGTTCCAATGAACTCCCTATCTCCCGATCTGTGGCAGTTAGGGGTTAATGTTTGGTATGGTTGGATCGGCCAGAGCATGGCCGTTCCAACGATACCAAACATGAAAGTGAAAAAAGTTTTTAAAAAAAATTAAAAATAAAAATATATTTAAAAAAAAAAATATTTTTTTTTCTTTTTTTTGGTTCGTTAATGCAGCAATATTGTTCCCATTTCAATTATAATGTGAACAATGATGCTGCACTAACGATTTTTGTATGCGGTGCGTTTGTTAAAAATCGCGTAATTTTCCCCAAAAAAAAATGTAACGAGACCCCATCTCTAATTTTTTTAACAAGCGCACCCCATACAAAATATAACCGCAATTGCTCGCATGTTAAAATGTGAAAAAAAAACACTTTACACGTAAATTATTGAAAATACATATTTTATTGCATTTTTTGTTATAATATACAGACATGACATAACGTATACATATAATAATGACATATTATGAATCTACGGAAGGAACAAAATATAATATGTCTGGGTAATATACTAAAATAAGCCTTCAAAACACGTTTAAACATGATGAGCAAAACCGGTAAAAATGACCTCAGCACAGGGGCGTGAAACGCCTCAGCAGCGAAAGGGTTAAGGTCGATGGGTTTCTTTTCTGTTTGACTGAAAATAAACCCAAGGCCTTTGTGTCAAACTTCAAGACAATTATATTACCACATAAGTTAAAAACCATTACACCGGGGGGGCGTGGCTTGACGCGATCCGAGATGGCTGCCTGATCGAGGAGCTCCTCACCCGGGCACTTCACAAGCACAGAAAGACAGCAGTCAGACACACTGATGGGACCCAAAAAGCGGACCAACACACAGATGAGCCGCCCGAGCACCCCAGCGCCGACCTCTGCTTCACCCATGCGGCATTATTTGAGTGGTGCGGCGCTGGCGACACAAGTAGGCCGCGATTTCAAGATGGCGCCGGTCACAGAGAACGTGAGAGGCCCGGGAAGCCCCGCACTGTCTGCTGACAGCGTGGACGACTTGGAGGTGAGAGATGCGCTGAAATTACTGCCCACTAAAGCGGATCTGGAAGGTCTTTTTGCCAGGCTGGAGGCCAAATTCTATGCGCGCTTTGAGGAACTGGGGGCGGATGTTAAACACTTGGGGGGCAGGGTGCAGGACTTGGAAGAAGACAGGGAAGCTACATTTACTCAAACCCAGCACTTTGAGACACTCTTGAGCGCGCAGGCTACACAGATTGCCTCCTTATTTCGCTGGGTGGATGATCTGGATAACAGAGGGAGACGCAATAATATACGTGTGAGGGGTCTCCCGGAAGCTCCTCAGGGTGCCACTGAAAACATAAATCTGACTCTGCAAACTCTATTTAACGAACTACTCCAACGCCCCCATGATACGCCTTTTCACCTTGACCGCGCTCACAGAGCCTTACGAGCCAGAGGCGCCCCAAACTCGGCTCCTAGAGACGTTATCTGCCGAATACATCACTTTACCCTGAAGGAGGAGGTAATGAAAGCGGCGAGGAACATGCCTTCGATTATATTTGATGATCACACAGTGGAATTATTCCAAGACGTATCCAGATCTACTCTTTTAGCCAGGAGAGAATTGAAGCCCATCACAGACCAACTTCGGGCACGCTCCATACGATATCGATGGGGATATCCGTTTGCACTACACGTTCGAGTAGACAACAGAACACTGAGTATTTCTGCCCCAGAGGATGTACCAGATTTTTTACAAGCGCTGGAACTTTCTCCAGTTACTATACGGGGATGGTTTGGAGGAGACCCGAACACGCCTCCCCCACCGATGCCACAACATCAGCCATGGCGCACGGCTAGACGGGATCGTCGACGCCCCCTGGATACAGCACGTGGAGCCGAACGAGGTTCTCCGGACCCTCCATGAGGGGACTGTCAGGCCTTACAGTCGGCTGACTGTTTCTTTATATCCATTTGATTGCAAAGGCTTGCCCGGGTGTTATGTCTTCTTGGTCTCCGACCGATCTCAGAGTTTTTGGTTGTAGACCGGCCGGTCTGCAGGTTTTTGGTTCGGCAACTATACTGTTTTACATTGCCGCTACCCCGCACGGTGCTAAATTTTTGACTGCCTTAATGTGGTGGGTTTTTTCCACTACACTTTTCTCCATAAGGTATCCCGTAAGGGATTTAGTCCATTTTGGGCTTCAGCGCCAATGCACAATGTTTAATTTTTGGTTAGGTTTAATATGTTTGTTTAGTTTATACAATGCATTATACTGTTTTAAAGATGTTGCTGGCACGGTATATCCCTCTGGGAGACTGCTGGTCTTTCCAGGGTTCAACTACACCTTCAATCAGGTTGCGTCAAGAGCATTAAGTCTCTACAGTTCTTGCCATGGCTGATTTGCGAGTTATCACTCTCAATGTGAGAGGCCTTAACCATCCGGCTAAACGCCGCATGGCGCTACACGACTTACAACGTATGAGAGGAGAGGTGGTGTTTTTACAGGAAACACATATACGCAGTGATACGTCCGTTCGTTTATGCTCCCGTTATTATCCTCAATGTTTTTATGGTAACTTTTCCAATTCTAAGTCGCGAGGTGTTGCCATCCTAACAGCGGCACACGTACCATTTGTGTGCCAGGCGCAACGGGCGGATCCGGGGGGACGATATCTGTTTGTAAAAGGCCTTTTGGGGTCTCTGCAAGTCACCCTGGCTAATTGTTACCTCCCGAACATAAAGCAATGTACGTTCCTAGGAAAATTCTGACGAAGCTAGAAAACTTTGCAGAAGGCACGTTGATATGTGGAGGGGATTTCAATGTTTCACCTGATACCCCGGGAGAGGCGTCTCCCTCACCGGCTTCGGTCCCTTCGTCTAAACGACGGAGATTTCACCAACTATTACATCAGGCTCGCTTGGTTGATTGTTGGCGGGCAATGCACCCGCTTGGACGGGACTTTACGTACTATTCAGCCGCTGCCAGAGTTTACTCTCGCCTGGATCTATTCCTGTTGCGTCACTCAGACCTAGGATATGTCAAATCGGTTAGCATTGGCAATATTACATGGTCAGATCATGCCCCAGTATTCCTGATCCTCTCCTTGCCGTCTATGCCCCGTAAATCTTTCCAATGGCGACTGAATGGTACGATACTAAATGACATTGTAGAGAGGGAACGTATTTCTGAGGCTATCACACAATATTTTGTAGATAATGATACCGACGATGTGAAGGCCACGGTCTTGTGGGAGGCCCACAAATGTGTTATACGGGGAACCCTTATTCAAATTGGAGCTAGACGTAAACGGGAAAAATTAGCTAAAACTCAAGCCTTACTTGCTGAAATCCAGGTAGCCGAGGAGTTACACAAGGCTACTGAGTCGGTTGAACACTACACGGCACTGGTGGCGCTGAGGGCTGACTTACGACAGCTCTTGCACCAGCAGGCCAGCCGTTCACTCTTGCTTACCAAACACTCATATTATGTTCATGGAAATAGGTGTGGTAAGCTGTTGGCTAGGGCTCTACGCCAGAAATACCAAGCCACTTATATCCCCAAACTAAAGTCTTCCACGGGTCGCCTTCTATCCTTGAACACAGAGATTACTGACCAATTTATAAACTACTACCAGTCGCTGTATTCCCTACGTCCAGACAAGCCTTCGACTTCCCTCATAGCTGAGTATCTAGACAAATCCTTACAGGCGAAACTAACAGAGACGGAGACCGAGGCTCTGGACGCCCCTTTCAACCTGAGCGAGCTGACAGCTGCTTTAACCACTTGAATGCTAAGGACGCGCTCAGCGCGTCCTCAGCATTCCCGCTGGTATGCGGAGGACGCGCTGAGCGCGTCCTCGCATTGGGGTCAGCGTTCGGCCGGGTTCCGGCCGATCGCTGGCCCCTCCGGTGCGGGCTGACATCCTGGATGTCAGCCCGGCATCCGGAGCAGTGGCCGCCATTATTATGTGTCATCGCGCCCCCGCGATGACACATAATTCAGGCGCCCCCCCCGCATGTGCGGAGGAGGCGCCTGAAAGGGAGGGGGGGAGGTCCTTCGGACCTCTCTCCCTCCCGATCGGCGGCTCACAGGGGCTTAACCCAGGCATCATTTGGAAGGGCACAGCCTGCCCTTCCAAATGATGCCTGGCATTAACCCCTGGGGAGCTGGATCGCAAATCGGCGCTGAAAAGCGCCGATTTGCGATCCTTCCCGGGAGCTGGCCGACATCTTGGATGTCGGCCAAGCTTCCGGGAACTCCCCCAGAGGACTGGCGTCATCGTGCGCAGCACGATGACGCCAGTCCTAGCATTAACCCCTAACTGCCACGAAGTGTGGAGATAGGGAGTTCCAATGAACTCCCTATCTCCCGATCCGTGGCAGTTAGGGGTTAAATTTTGATATCGTTGGATCGGCCAGAGCATGGCCGTTCCAACGATACCAAACATGAAAGTAAAAAAATTGTAAAAAAAAAAAAAAAAGAAAATAAAAATTAAAAAAAAAATTAAAAAAAAAAAATTAAAAAAAAAAATAAACACTTTTTTTTTTTTTTTTGTTTTGTTAATGCAGCAATATTGTTCCCATTTCAATTATAATGTGAACAATGATGCTGCATTAACGATTTTTGTATGCGGTGCGTTTGTTAAAATGGTGTCATTTTCCCCAAAAAAAAATGTAACGAGACCCCATCTCTAATTTTTTTAACAAGCGCACCCCATACAAAATATAACCGCAATTGCTCGCATGTTAAAATGTGGAAAAAAACACTTTACACGCTGTAAATTATTGAAAATACATATTTTATTGCATTTTTTGTTATAATATACAAACATGACATAACGTATACATATAATAATGACATATTATGAATCTACCGAGTCTGACGGAAAGAACGATATATAATATGTCGATGTCATATACTAAAATAAGCCTTCAAAACAGGTTTAAACATGATGCGCAAAACAGGTAAAAAATGACCTCAGCACAGGGGCGGGAAAAGCCTCAGCAGCGAAAGGGTTAAAGGCAACCCCCACTGGAAAGAGTCCGGGCCCGGACGGGTTTTCTATAGCCTATTATAAAACCTTTTTACTCCTCTTAGGCCCTCCCTTACTCCACTCGCTAAATGCCCTAGATGATGACAAAGGCTTCCCTAAATCGGCATTGGAGGCAACGATAGCCCTCATCCCGAAACCAGGGAAGGATCCTACGCAGTGTCAGAACTACCGCCCGATCTCGCTAATTAACAATGATATTAAATTGATGGCAAAGATGATGGCTATGCGCTTAAGCCCCTTTTTACCTTCCCTGATCCATCCTGATCAGGTAGGATTCATACATCAGAGAGGAGCACGAGATAATACATACCGGGCTATCAATTTGATTCATAGGGCGCACTCGGCGCGCATGCCGATGGTCTTCTCTCTGTCGACGCTGAAAAGGCGTTCGATAGAGTTAGATTGGACCTTCTTGATGGCTGTCCTGGAGAAGTTTGGCCTGGGACCGAGATGGCTGACCTGGATTTCAGCATTATATAATAACCCGACGGCGGTCCTCCGAATTAACGGGGTGCTTTCTACACCGATAAAGATCTCCAATGGTACGCGCCAGGGTTGTCCCCTATCCCCGCTCTTATTCATCATGACCTTAGAACCGTTCTTACAGCGGATTAGAGATAACGATAACATTCAGGGCGTAACTTTGCCTTTCCACCACTATAAAATTTCTGCATTTGCTGATGACATTCTCCTTACCTTATTAGATCCGGTTCGTTCTATTGAGGCCTTTTTAATAGAGGTAGAGAAATATGCCGAAGTGTCGAACTTCAAAATCAATACTGATAAGTGCGAAATATTGGGGGTGGGCATACCATCACTTACTAAAGAGGCGCTACAACGCCTGGCCCCATTTTCTTGGCCCACTAAAGCTATCCAATACCTGGGCATACAGCTTCCGTCGGATTTAACGTCCTTATTTGACCTTAACTACGTTCCTCTAATCAACCGGGTAACTCGAGACCTTAAAGACTGGCACAAACCTCAGTTCTCATGGTTTGGACGTATTAATATTTTAAAAATGACTGTTCTGCCAAAATTTTTGTATCTCTTTCAGACAATACCTATTGCCATTACCAATATCCTTCTTTAGCTCCTGAAAACCCTCTTTCTGAAATTTATATGGAGCGATCACAAACCGCGGATATCGTATGATGTCCTTGTCCGCCCCAAATCGGGAGGGGGCCTGGGCCTACCACATCTAGAATTCTATTACGACGCAGCATTACTGACGAGACTTAGTGACTGGTCGATGTCACCCCCTCATAAACTATGGGTATATTTAGAACAGCTTTTTCTCACGGTTCCTATAGTCTCGGCCCCATGGCAGACTGTGACCATAGAAACATTAGTCCCCATTCCACACCCAACAATTAGCCCGACGTTAAAGAGATGGCGTAAACAGCGCACGCTTCTGGGCTTCTCTCCCTTGCCTTCTTTGCTGACTCCGATTACCCATAATCCAGACTTTCCCCCAGGTAAAGACAGGTCCTTTCTGGGATTGGATTACGACAGCCCGTATGTCCCTCTTAGGGCTTGTGTGGGACCGGAAGGTCTGATCTCGCTCAATGATCTATTGGGAGATCGTCTGAGCACACCATTACGGAAATATAACTATCTACAGTTGCAACATTTTATCACTACACAGATACTTAAGACTGACAATACTACACCTACAGCTCTGACTACTTTTGAGACAATATGTATATCAGACCCGCCACCTCCGCATTTACTCTCATACATGTATTCTCTTATTTTGACGGCTCGGTATAAAACCTTACCCTCATATACAACAAAATGGTCATCTGAGCTCCCTCAGCAGCTGACTCCTGAGGAGTGGTCGACGGCATTTCAAGTGATGTTTCACTCCTCTAGAGCCCTTGCAGTACAGGAAACTAATTATAAGTTGATTTCTAGATGGTACTTGACCCCAACTCGTCTGCATGCAATTTACCCAACGGCTTCTCCTGATTGCTGGAGATGTCAACGGCATAGGGGTACGTTTCTACACATTTGGTGGATTGTCCTGACATACAATCGTTTTGGGAGGTGGTTTGGACATATATTACTGAGGTAACGACTTTAGACTTGCCATTCCATCCTAAGGTGGCCTTTCTACATGTCATCCCCTTGTCCGTAAATAAATATGTGAAATCTGTGACGGTGCACCTCCTTAACGCAGCGCGAGCATTAATCCCAAGATATTGGAAACAGAGGTCGCCACCTACGATCTTTGACTGGATTGATAGAGTAGAATATGTCAGGGAACTGGAAGAAC
Source organism: Leptobrachium leishanense (assembly GCA_009667805.1). Classification (NCBI taxonomy): domain Eukaryota; kingdom Metazoa; phylum Chordata; class Amphibia; order Anura; family Megophryidae; genus Leptobrachium; species Leptobrachium leishanense. Next base: position 52,894,839 of record CM019070.1, on the reverse strand, counting down.
TGCATTACACTCTTGAACAGGACTTTGACACATACTTTAGGACATGGTATTGGTGGACGGAATTCAGATCCAAACATAGGCGAACGACTCAGAGTTTGTCGACACTACCGCAGATCCAGGAGTCTGTCGTATCGACCATAGAATTGTAGATGGAACATGGCTTCTAGAGGTGATATTACCACAATTACGATAAGATCGAACAGTGAAAATGTTGATTTCAGACTAGCATTAATGATAGATTTTTTTTGTTTATTCCCCTCTTTATTTTATCCTTTCCTTTTATTTTTCTATTATTTTCTTTTAATTTTAGGTTTTTTTATTTTTTTTTCTTCTATGTGTTCTATGTGTGGTTTGTTAATTTTCGGCTACAAGAAACATGGTTTGGTGATAATTTTTTGATTATGCATTTAATCTCGAGTGTATACATCTGACAATATTGCTCTCAAGCTTTTGTAAGACATCAATGTACTTGCTCTGAATGTTGTTTTGTGATTAATGTCACCACTGACAGGTGTTTTGTTATGTTACAAACTTAATAAAAAAACATATTACGAAAAAAAAAACCATTACACCACTGCCTCCCTTTTATAGATATGTTTTTCTCTTCTTTCCAGACTCGGTTTATTTCTCCTGCACAGTATAAAGATGTGGTGGAAGAAAGATCCATCATCCATTCGTGTGGTTACCCTATCTGCAAAAAGAGGCTTGGAAATGTAGGTGTTTTACTTTTAAGGTACATGTTTTTTTTTTTTGTAACATTTTCAAAACGAGGGGGTTATTTAAAAAGTGCCAGTTTTTGCAACATTAGTAAAAACTGCATTTTTAGAATAACCCCCACATTGTAGTTAATGTTAGCCGCATAAAGGCAAAACAAGCCAAGGTATCCATAGACAACCACAACATGGCAGTGTCGGATGTGATTGTTATTAGAATGTAGAGGGGGTGTTCGCAGTGAAACATTTTGAAGATCTGTTAAACTTTTACATTTTCTGTTTCCAAAAGGTGCCAAAGCAAAAATATTGGATATCCACAAAATCAAATAAAGTTTATGACATCACAGAAAGGAAGGTATGAGTTGCTAATGCTGTTTGATGCAATCTTTTTTGGTTTCTTTTCTTTTCCCTATCTCTATAAATACGTTCGTCGCCGTCTGCGTGCACCCGTCACCGCTGCTCACTCAAACTCCTCCCGCCAACGAGTTGAAACTTCCCCCTTCTAAACAAGTCTCCAGTTATTGTCTCCGCTGCCCAGTTTGTAATCTCCCATAGCCCCCCACCCACATTAATATCTCCTCAGTAAAAACTAACCCCCCCCCCTGCAAGAATTACACCCCCAATTAGTCATAGGTGGACGAGAGCAAGGCTGCTTATTGCCGGGGTCCGTAGGGGTACAATGAAAAGGCGGAGTCCAACGAGGCAGGGGCACCCCAGTTAAGTCGTTGCCAGTGACATTTGTCTCAGAGTATATATTCCCCAGATGTGTGAAAACCAGCATCCCACCAGGTGATATATGAAAGGTACGTTAAAGCACAAGTGAGAGAAAGAGAGAAGAGAGAGAAAGAAAAAATTGGGGGATCCAAAAGGGAAGAGAAGAAGGGGGAATGTAAGGGAGGCATAGAAGAGAAGTAGGAGGGGGGTAGTGGGAAAAAACAGGGGGAGGGGATAGCGACTTCCGTTGTCCGACAAGACACACTGACAACCCATACACAGGGTCCATCACGAGGCTACCGCTTAGTAGTAGCAGCTCCGGTGGGCTTCGCAGGAGACCCACCTCCTAGTGTCCTCCTCCCCCCCCCCCTTATCCAGTGGAGGAACAATCAGAGCAGCAGGATGCCATTCAGTCAGACATCAGCCGCCGTAAGCGAGGGCGACCGAGAAACATGGCAGGGGCGCCAGCAGAACTAGAGGTCCAGACAGTCATCGACCCAACGATGCAGAGGAGGTAAAGTTGAGTCCAGTAATACCACAGACGGCCAAAAGCCGGCAAGTTAGCGCCTTGTGAGGCAGTTCTCTCCTCCATGTGGTAAATCTCATCGACTTGCGAAACCCAATCCCTGATGGAAGGGACCATCGGTGCTTCCCGTGCCGAGGGATGAGTTGGCATGCCGCCAAGAAAATACGAAAACCAATCGCTTTTTACCAAAGGCCGGTTCAGGTACAGACGTGAGCAACAACAGAAACGTTTGAGGGGTATGATCAAGAGTCCAATCTGTAACCTCCTTAATGGGTTCACCTCTCTGTACCCAAAATGACTGTCCTGAGTTTTTATATAGAAAGCCAAGTTCACTAAAGACTCCCTGTGCAGATTGATAAATCTAAATGTTTGAAGCGGTTTAATCATCTAGATATTTATTTTGCCAATTTCCAGTGGTAACATGTATGTATCATGACCTCTTGTTGCTAGTTATTGCTGTCCTCGTCATTTTCCTGTATCTGGAACATTTTGCATGTCCTTATGGCTCTTTTATAATGAGTGGAAATAATAAATTCCTTTTTTTTTTTTTTTTTTTGTTCTAGTGCTTCTGTTGCAACTTTTGTTTTCGTGCATCGAAATATTTCGAAGGTCAAATTCCCCAAAGCCCAATCTGGACACGGGAAGAAGAGGGGTAAAGACCTATATTCTGTTTATATTTATGTGGTATAAATTCTCCTGTGTCCACCTTTACCAACAGATAACATGATGCAGACTAGGCTTGTAGGGAACGTATTTTAAGCGCCCTTGGACAGCAAAGATTATGCAGGTTATGTTAGATTCATTGAAAAGGTTGTCTGCGCGCTCTCTTTACACTCTGGACGGCATAAACAATATGGGAAATTAAACATACATGATGTTCTTGGCAGAATTCTGTTTGTGGATCTGTTGGTCCTGAGGATAAAGGCTGACCGATCCATGGACTAGGTAGCCACAGGCTCTCTAGAAATTTACCTTCGGCACCTGATAATTTTCTAGGTTATTCTGTACATAAAAACGTGGCCTAAACCTCACTTTTTCACTGACTACTAAGGTTTTCTGGTATTTTTGACCTATGGCAGGGGTCAGCAACCTTGGCTCCCTGATGTTTTGGGAACTACATTTCCCTTGTGGCTCAGTCAACCTAATAGGTGACTGAGCATCATGGGAGATGTAGTTCCCAAAACATCAAGGAGCCAAGGTTGCTGACCCCTGACCTATGGCATGTAAGAAAAGAATGTGGTATCACCGCTAAGACTGGTATAGACTGCTCCAGTTCTGTTGATCTAACCGCTAGGTAGGTGATAGTGTAGCAGTATGGCTGCAGATCTAACGGCTCTGTTCCGAAAGCAGCAAAGTATGCAACGAAAAGTGCAACTCTGCTGTAGTTTCTGAATTGTACTTGTCAGCATGTTGCTTGGCTGAAAGCTTCAGGAAATGCTGACTGATTCAGGAGCATTAACTGGTGTTTCCCTTTTGCAATTTAACTGGGCAGGCAATGACCAGTAAAAATTGGCAATTACTTAGGGCTAACAGGACACTTTGAGCCCTAACAGAATTGCCTCCTGCTTATTATGGGGGTTTTTTTCTGGTAGGGGGTGAGAGCAGGAGGGGTTCGTGTGCGTGTGTGTGTTGTATACATTGTGTGCTACTTGCCTTGAGAGAGATGCTTGTATAAGAAGGTTGCGGAGCGTTAAATACCTGAGAGAGCTATCTCTAGAAGTAAACCTATAAAGAAAAAGGTTTTGCCTAGTGTTTCCTAACCTTTTGTCTTCAAGGACCCCCTAACAGGCCAGGTTTTTGCATTTCCTTGGGGAAATGCAGACTGAATCCTGCAATCACTGAGCAGCAAATCAGATCACCTGTGCTGTGCTTCAGATATCTGCAAATCTGGCCTGTAACTGGTCCCTGAGGTCCAGGGTTGGAACCACTGGTTTAGAAAGTAGTCCGTCGTTTAGGGACAGATCTGCTCCATCATGCAGTGGATACGCAGATTTTTCCTCCTCCAGTAGGCTGAAACATTTCTGGTATTCCTATCCATATCGGACAGGAATTGAGGATGGGTATATTTGATTTTTTTGTTTTGTTTTAATGTCATGAGTGCTATACATTTTAAGTGTTAATTCCAGTGCTTGTCAGCTTAAAGTGTCATACCATGATGAATAGCTTCACTTATTACTATGGGAATTCCCATAGTAATATCTCATTCTAAAGATCTCAAAATCACTCAAGGAGTCATGGCTGACACACTGTGGTGACCCTAAAGGGGTTATTCGCAAACTGTTGGTTCAAATACTGGTGAAAATCACCCATTTGCAGCGCCGACAAACACCAGCATTTCACATAACTGAAATCTAAAGAGTGAGAAGGGAAGCGTCACCGTAAAAAGTCTCTTGTTGCTCTTTGGTTTTAGTTTTGTGAATTGTTTTACTACAATCAGGTCTATTCAAAGAAAGGTGAAACTCAGGAGAATTGGCTGGAGAAGTGAATAATCCAGGTCAAAATAGCCAAACCAGAAACATTCTTCCATTTTATCTCACTTTCCAAATCGGTTATTTGGTCTAGATTGTTCTCTTCTCCTGCCAGTTCTCCTGGTTTTCACCTTTCTCTGAATAACCCTGATTGTTTTCTTGGCCAAGTGAGATTGGTCTGTTATTTATTCATTTGTACGGCAAAACATTTTCATTACTTTTCCCACAATAACAGCATTCTTTAAATCAGGGATGTCAGACTCTGGCCCACCCAGATGTTTCCGTAATACAACTTCCACGATTCACTGGCCAGCTATTGCATTCAGAGAATTCTGGGAATTTCAGGCATTGACATCTTTGGAGCTGGGGTTTGACAGCCTTGCTATAGATAGATGTCCTTTATTGTACTAGGTGTTATGTGCCACTAGGTGGCGCTAGTGACTTATCTGAAAATAGCCGCTTCTCACCTTGTCAGTGTCATGTATTTTATTACAAAAAACTCATTTGAAATTATTATTGTCATCATTTATATAGCGCCAACAGTTTCTGCAGCGCTTTACAATAACCAAAGGGAACGAAATACAAATAAACGGATGTAAGATGGAAACAAGAGGTGTAGAGGGCCCTGCTCATAGGAGCTTACAGTCTAGAAAAGCAGTAGTACCTTCGTAATAGGCCTTACAGGTATAAATAAAGTTTACCTGTCTGAAACCTATAAAGTAGATGGCTATGGTTCTGTGGTCAGCCTCTTTCACCAAGGTGTGTGTATAATGGGACAGCAAACAGGGTATGGTCATGTGGGATGTTTATTTTCCCCAGCAATACTGCATTGCGAGCTAGAATCTGATTACCCGAGGGTAAATGTGCGCTACTGGAGGGGTCACATAGATATATATGGTGATTTGTGCCCCCATGGTGGAGCACATTGAGTATAGGGTGGGCCAGGCTCCAACGCGGTTTGATGGTCCCAGCAGGTGAAAGGTCCAGGCTGGGGATTCTGGATCACTGAGGGAGTTGTTCCCCTGCTGGGTGATGAGTATTTACACTTACAGGGTTATTCAGAGAGCGGTGAAAAGCAGGAGAATGACTGGAGAATGAAAAATTATAGGTCAAAATAGCCGATTTGGAAAGTGAGATAAACAGGAGAATTTTTCTGGTTTGGCTATTTTGACCTAGAATTTTCCCTTCTCCAGTCATTCTCCCGGTTTTCACCTCTCTCTGAATAACCCTGTTAGGATTCTCCCTGAGTGGAAAGGTAGGAGCTCCAGTTCTCTCCATTACAAATAAATAGAAACGGTCTGTGCACACTATTTTGTTATTCAGCCGAACATTGGTAAATAAATATGTTTATTAGTTACACCCATGCTTTCCTATGGGACCCGTTCACACCTGGGCGTTTTAAAGCGCGCAGGAACGCGCTTTAACACGTCCGACGCACAAAGAAGTATGGGAGTTTCTTTGGTGCGTATAGCAGCGCGTTCGCGCGTTTTTCATATGTGCGTAAAAAAATGCGCGCATATAAAAAACACCTAGGTGTGAACCCAACCTTAGAGGTGAGCTCAGAAAGAGCCAGGCTTCTGTTTTGTTGTATATTTTTGTATATTTGCCAGACTTTAGAATAAAAGACTTGTTCCCGAAGACCGTGTGTTCATATGGTCCCATCTCTCACGTATATACACACCCCAGAGCATCTGTATGCTCAGTACTTTATATTTACCTGGTTGCCTGTACCACTGCTTTAGAATGATCTCCCTTTACTGAAATGATTAATAAATCATTGCCATATAGTATCCCAGCAGAAACTCGTCCCAAACTCCTATAATGACTGTTTACAACAGAGACTGATGTCACTGGAAACTTGGTATTCTGTCCCCATGGTTCCCAATCCGTCAACCACTGAAATATTGATGATGCATTGTTCAAGTGCGTAAAATGCCAGTTTTCTGTTAATCACTCGCAGTTTTCTGTGTTTTGCAGCCCACCAGAAATTAAGCTTCTGAAAGAAGGGAAGAGGTATGGAATTAATACTAAATGTGTCACACGCTACAATATCAATGAATATCCTTTGATTCGTTTTTTTTTTTTTTTTTCTCGCTCTTTATTCCTAACGGGCCCCATCTTTATCTTGCAAGCAGGTCCCGTGTCGCCATTCATTTCAGACACCTCATTATGCACATATTTTTCAATTAGGCGTCCGTAAAGAGCACCTTCCTGTCGAGCGGCAGGGCGCTTTGTTTGGTTTGTATGATTTTTGTGTACAGCTGCCCCAAGCGAGGAGCTAAATGCTTACTTGTTGACATCAGACTTGCATGATGTGTGCTCAGCTCGCATACAGCGCTGCACAGCAAAACCAAAGGCAGATTCATTAAATGTGCTGACAGCTCAACCTCCTTTTTTTGTTTTGTTACATTTGTAGCCATACTTGATGCGTAATTCAGAATGGCAGATTGTGGAGCTGCTAAGAAACAGCCAGCCCGTATCTTTTATCATTATGTTCCTGCTGTGATTTTCTATTTTTCCCTACGAACCATGATTTATTTGCAAAGTATTTTACCAGGAAGGATACATTGAGATTTCTCTAGTTTTCAGTATGTCCTGGGTTCAAGAACATTGAAATTTTACAGTTGTTACAGAAATACAAAGTAATAAAATGTAAGATATATTAAAAGCAAAACACAAATATACAGATTAACACAGAAAATAAATATGTAGGAAATCTAGTCACTATGTTACATGTTTACAGGTGTATTCTGTATATAGTCACTATGTTACATGTTTACAGGTGTATTCTGTATATAGTCACTATGTTACATGTTTACAGGTGCATTCTGTATATAGTCACTATGTTACATGTTTACAGGTGTATTCTGTATATAGTCACTATGTTACATGTTTACAGGTGCATTCTGTATATAGTCACTATGTTACATGTTTACAGGTGTATTCTGTATATAGTCACTATGTTACATGTTTACAGGTGCATTCTGTATATAGTCACTATGTTACATGTTTACAGGTGTATTCTGTATATAGTCACTATGTTACATGTTTACAGGTGCATTCTGTATATAGTCACTATGTTACATGTTTACAGGTGTATTCTGTATATAGTCACTATGTTACATGTTTACAGGTGTATTCTGTATATAGTCACTATGTTACATGTTTACAGGTGCATTCTGTATCGAGGTATATCAATAGGGATCTCTTAAGTGACTTTAGACTGGGGGGAAGATTTGATGGCGTCTGGGAGGTTATTCCATATTTGCGGTGGTTTGTAGGAAAATGAGGATCGAGACACTTTCTTTTTGTATTCCGGCACTGCAAGTAAGAAACCCATCCTAATGTGTGATTGAAAATCAGAATTGAAATATCCGTCCAACCAGGGCCATAGGTTGAAGGAACACGCCAGGCTGGAGTTGAATGATTTTTTTTACTTATTCCCTAAAAAAATTGCATAAAATGTTCACAAATTTAAAAGTAAACAAATAAGGCCATATTACATTTTTCACGCGAAAACTGAGGCACTAAGGAGGAAAACCTGTGCCTGCAGGTTTCTCTTTAGCGTCCCATTTTTAGCGTGATATTACGGTGCAGGCGCGAATCCAGCAGCCTGCACCGTAAATCGGCGCCAGGCATGGACTGGCCATCGGGACTACCGGGAGAATCCCGGTGGGCCGATGGCTCAGTGGGCCGTTTTGACTGGCTGCCTGACTGGGGCCTGAACTGTTCTTAAAGCTGCCATACCTAAGCAACCGTCTAGTAGACGGTACCCGGTAGCAGCTCAACCCGTCACATCTCTCCCAGCGCAGCGTCTGCATTCAGCTTCCGGGTGGTCTGTGTCACCTGTACAGCCCAGCCCGGAAGCGTTTGTGCAGTGCAAGGAAGGAGCCACGGGAGCACAAAGCTCTCTGGCTGCAGCTGAGCCCTGTGCTGTGAGGACCTGCTTTATGTCAGTGACACAGCTCAATGACTGCCAGGTATGAGAGAGCACTTCACATGGCCTCAATTTTCAGACCTATGCTGGCTGCAACTGCAAGGGAAGGAAATTATTTCCTTATCCCTCATTTTTTTTATTACCACCTCTCCCCAAACAAATTATTTCCACCACCCCCTCCCAATTTTATTTATTATTTCCTCCTCCCCTCCCTCCGTTTTATTTTTCCCACATGGTGGCCCGTGTTGACTGTGGCCTGGGGGCCAGCTGCTCAAATTCAGAAATAAGCGCTTAGTAGATTTACCCCATTATCGCACAGGTGGCGTGCCCACGAGCGGCCGTGATGCTACAAGATCATGTAGATACTTCACGGAAGTGCAGCCGAGAGTACGAGAACCACGTTCAAGTACAGATGTAGGCGGCCACTCGCGGGTACGCGGCCCATGCAATAATGGGGTATATCAAGTGGTTATTTCTAAATTCGAGCAGCTGGCCCCCAGCACACAGACACCCCAGACACCCCACAGAGCTCAACGGTAATAAAACTCACATGTATACACAGCGCACATTACAGAAAGTTTTATTACTGCTGTGGCACTCTCTGATACAGTAATGTGCGGTGTGAGTTTTATTGCTGCGGAGCTCTGAGATTCGCTCATACACACTGCACTTTACTGAATCACAGAGCTCCACAGCATTAAAACTCACAGCAATGTGCAGTGCGAAAGAGCGTATCACAGAGCTCCATAGCAATAAAACTCGCAGTAATGTGCGCTGTGTATGAGCAAGAATTTTATGGCTGTGGAGCTTTGCGATACGCTCATAGACACTGCACATTACTGCGAGTTTTATTGCTGTGGAGCTCTGGATTTGCACATACACACCGCACAGTACTGTCACAGAGCACCACAGCAATAAAATTCTTGCTCATACACAGCGCACAATACTGCGAGTTTTATTGCTGTGGAGCTCTGTGATATGCTCATACACAGCATACATTACTGTATCAGAGCTCCACAGCAATAAAACTCACAGTAATGTGCGGTATGTATGAGTGTATCAGGCTGCCCAGAGCCTGGGGCTTGCTTTTTGACTTAAATTTTTTTTTTTCTTAAAAAAAAATTTTAAGACCATTAATGTTTTTTTTTTTTTTACTTTGCAAAAAACTTTTTTTTTTTTTTTTTAGACAGTTTTTTTTTTAAAAATACTTTTTAATTTTGGTACATATTTTTTTTTTTTTTTTTTTATGGACCTTTTTATTATATAGACACATTTTTATTGTTTTAAGCTCCTATTAAGAAAAAGGGATACTTTTTGTTTTTCAGTTCAGAGGAATTTTCCAATGCCAATTCGGCTCAATTCAGCAGTTACTGGTGCAATAAGGCGATTTTCGCCAACGTTCGATAACTGCTTCGGTGACTCCATTTTCGACAAATCACGGTGAGCATTCATTAAGTAGTGAATTCACTGTATTTTTGGCGAAATGAATTAACCAAAAGAGTGGCTAAACCCAAAGCCGCTAAATTGCTCGAAAACTTAAAATAATGTAAAGTATGTTTTCATTTCACTAAATGACGGGGAAAAAAAATCTAAAGCCCCCCCCCCCCCCATAGAGACTTTAATCCGGCGCTGCATGTTTGCATAATCGGAGTGGGCTGGTCTAGATTAAGTCCAGGGCCGCTTTTTTTGTCTCAGTCCAGCCCCGGTCGGTGCTAAGTCCAAAGGACATTGAGGCTTCCACTTCTGGTCACATGACCTGCAGGATCTCACCTCTCACGAGATTCAGCAGGTCAGCGGAGGGAGACTGGGAGTCTTTTTTTCCCCCAGTCTCCCTCTGCTCCCTGCTTAGCTGGTGATAACTGATTCTGCAGGAGCGCAATCAATTAGCACCAGCTCTTAGCTGTGGTTAACGTTTCAGTTAAGGATAGAGAGCACAAAGTACAGTAAGCTCGCGCTGAAAAGCGGAAGCTAACGGGTTTTTTAATCCCTTAGTGTTCGGAATGTAATATGGGCTGAAAACGCTGGGGCCTCTTAACCTAACGTTAACGCTCACACAGTTGAGTGCTAACGCTAGCATTAAGAATGTAATAGGACTCCTAGTGAGCAAAAACAAGGTTAATGAGCGAACGGGCAACAGTGCTAGTGGCCAATGGTGGGTCCCCGCTCAATCTTCTAAGGATTTGCCTTGACGGTGCCATTACAGAGAAGATAAGCAAATCCGACCAAGGCAGTCTCTCCGCTTGAGAGGTGTAGCAACCCCTGACGATGGTTTCAGCCTCGTAAGGCCTCGTCGAGAGGTCTGGGGTTTGTGGTTCCTCTTGTGCAGGCGAGGCTTTCAGCTCCGGCCAAGCTTTTTGGGTGATGGCAGACTGATTTGCATATGGTTTAGCCTTCTCTGTGTTGGCACCATCCAGCTAAAACCTGGTGAGACCTGAGCGGGACCCACCTTAGAGCAGGGCACTTGTGCTGTTTCCCATTCCCAGGACCCTCACATGGTGTGATCACTAAAAGTAAACGCATACTAAATTCTTGACTTTTGGAGCAAAACCTTGACAAATTCCTCTAAGTTTATGTAGGACACTGGCGGTTTAGTTTAGGTATCGTCGTCTGTGTTTGTTCAGTTGGATTTTTGTCACTCTCTTAAAGTGGGGACACCTTTAGTAAGGTGACATAGCATTGTTGGCTTTAATAAACATAAGGCATTATGCCAAAAAGTGATTTTTTGGTAAAAATGAATATTCCTTCCATTCTGGAGTGTCCCTGTATGGCTCATCTGTTACTGTGTCTCATGTTACAGCTGCAGTCCAAACGGAAGGCAACATGTGAAACCTGTCACGATCAGTTACAAATCTCTGAAATACTTACAGGTCTATTCAAAGAAAGGTAAAACTCAGGAGAATGACCTAGAAAGTGAAAATTCTAGGACAAAATAGCCAAAACCAGAAAAACTTCTCCCATTTATCTCCCTTTCTAAATCAGCTATTTGGCCTAGATTGTTCTCTTCTCCTGCCAGTTCTCCTGAGTCTTACTTTTTTTTTAATAGATCTGATCGTCTCAGTAAGAAATGGGCAACTACAGTTTCAGAATGCAGGAAAAGTCATAAATTGCCTTTTAGAAGTCCCTCACGGTACTCAACCATCTAATAATAAACTAATTGGGTTATTCAGAAAGCGCACGTAGGAAACGGCCATTGTTGTAACACCGGCTCTTCACAAAAGAAAGATCCAAACAGAAACAGGAGAAACTTGACTATGCGGCTTTTTGGATTTTTCTTTTCTGAACTGCCGACATTTGTTATCATCAACTTTGATTTTTACCTGTCCCCACCCAACACAGGTGTTTGCAACATGGCGTTGGGGCTTGAATTCGGTTAAGGGAAAATCGCCAAAGTTTATTAAAGCAACACTACTTCTGTTGTTTTGAAACATGTACTTCTATTCAAACAATGGCAGTGCGGTTGCCTGAATGAATTTCAATGACTTCTGCTTCGTGAAAATGTCAGTCGTTTTTGTTTATTATTCCCTGGCAAGGTCCGTGTATACAAGTTTTTGACAGTGAAAGGGCTAAAGGCCTCTGTGCTCGCTCTCAATAAGCCACATTGTAAAATTGCTGTTAGAATTATTTTAATCCGGAGGACACACTTTTTAATTGTACTGTAAGATGTGTCAAAGATGTGGTTATCGGCTCTGTTATGGTTATAGGTGACGTGTAAAACAAACAAAAAACATTTTCCACAGTTCACATCTGTAAATGGCTTTCATACACTGTAGAAATAAAATACAAATAAAATACTTTAGACTTTAAAATACTTCTATTGTGATGCACATGTGTTTTTATATAGACACGCGTGTACATTGGGTGTAAGCACGAAGCGGGTTTGGGTCGAAATCCCTACAACCAGGTTCCCTAATGCCAAAATCCCGATTGCCAACTTCCCTACACAGACAACTCCCTGACGGCCAACTTCCCTACACAGCCAACTCCTCCCTGACGGCCAACTCCTCCCTGACGGCCAACTCCTCCCTGACGGCCAACTCCTCCCTGACGGCCAACTCCCCCTACACGGCCAACTCCCCCTACACGGCCAACTCCCCTACACGGCCAACTTCCCCTACACGGCCAACTCCCCTACACGGCCAACTCCCCTACACGGCCAACTTCCCCTACACGGCCAACTTCCCCTACACGGCCAACTTCCCCTACACGGCCAACTTCCCCTACACGGCCAACTTCCCCTACACGGCCAACTTCCCCTACACGGCCAACTTCCCCTACACGGCCAACTTCCAGACATCCAAAATCCCAGCGGCTAACACTTGCCCTACTCCCTAACCCCCTAAACCTAACCCCCCTAAACCTAGCCATAACCCTAACCCCTCTATACCTAGCCATAACCCTAACCCCTCTATACCTAGCCATAACCCTAACCCCTCTATACCTAGCCATAACCCTAACCCCCTATACCTAACCATAACCCTAACCCCTCTATACCTAGCCATAACCCTAACCCCTCTATACCTAACCCCCTAAACCTAACCCCCCTAAACTTAACCCTAACCCCCCTAAACCTAGCCCTGTTCTGTCTGTAGGTTGGCCGTCAGGATGTTGGCATTAGGAAACCTGACTGTTGGGATTTTGTCCGGCACCCGCACAAAGCACCTTGGTTCATATATTGTAGAAATGATGATATGTCATCATGTGTTTTGAACGGTAATCTAATTTCTGTTTTTATATTCCTGCGTATTTGTTTTAGTGGCCGTTCTGGAGTGGAAATCAAATTATCTGACAAACCCATCAAGCCTTCAGATATTGAGAAAGTCAGGCTAAGGGAAGAAAAACATGAGTATTCCAGCCATGATGACAGCGATAATGACTCTGTTGCAGAGTCTGAGCCTGCCTTTGTTTCCTCCATAATAACTGTAGACGGAGTTGACTTTGATCCTTCAGAAACCCAAGAGCAGAAAAGTGATGTTCCTGAGAAAGACAAAGTGGAGTCCAAAGAGCCATGCAAGAGCCTGGAAGAAGTAACCGAAAGGTTGAGTCTTTGCAAATTGGATGATGAACCAAATGAATCACTGGTCCCTCCTCAAAAAGAGGTCCAAGATGGAAGTTCAGAGACTCCGCCCTTGGTCAATTCCACAAAAAATGGTGAAATACAGATTTCAGAAGTAACTCAGAGAGCTGTCAGCAAAAGAGGAGCAGAACATCTCCGGAAAATACTCAGCAAATCCAGCCAATATCACTCCTCTCAGAAAAGCCAATCACCTACTGTTGCTGCGAAAGGACACATGCTGGAGGCACTTACTCAGACACTGAATGAATGGAAAACAGAAGAAACCCTGAAGTATCTTTACGGGTCAAACTACGTGGTGGGATCTACGTTATGCAAGGAAGAGCCTGAAAGTGGGAAAGACAGTGTGGAGGAGTTAGATGAAGATGACTTGTCTTTGGAAGCGAGTGACCTTGAGTGTGCGAGTACTAACCGTAACCATTTGGATGAAAGTCTGCCATCTCATAGCGACAGTAAGGCGGTGAAACCGGCCCCAGACTATACGGAGCTCAAAGAAGAGGCAGAAATGTTAAACGTTAGAGTTCGTGAGTTTTTCAAAGGACATTACATATTACCAGAAGAAGTAAACCAGGATAAAACCATTGAGGAAAGAACTGCCAGCTCAAAGGTTGGTTGCATAGAAAACTAGATTTTCCTACACATGTATTCTGTCTTTTTTCTCTTTTCACTGAACAAAGGAAATCGGAGACCACTCACTGTTGAGTGTAACATCTAAAGCAGACTCCGAACGGTGTGGCTAAATTCCCATATAGAAAATCTCCAACGAATGAACCAGGCACCCTGGTAAGGTCCATCATGCTTTACTGGGCTTTACACTGGATCCTTTATCATGTCACTTGAAAGAGGATCCAATGTAGAGCAGAAACGTTGTGGGAAGTGCCCGATAAAGTCTATAGATGATGAATCCGTTTTCCCAGTTCATTTGTTTGAAGTCTTCTTCACTGTTCGGGAAACCCAAATAGGAGCCCACCAGCGTCCTATAACTTCCTCTGCTTCCAAATGCCTTGTTTGCCATAATACACCACCATATTAGATACATTTTGCTTCCAGAATACAGCAAAAAAAGTGATTGGGGAAATAAACTCCTTGCCTGGTCCTACAGAGTATTGTGAGCAGCTGCTGGTTCCGGCTCTTCAGTGGCCAGCATAGCTATAGGTAATAAATAAGCTATAATATATCAAGGCTCACGGGTTACAAGTGTACGGCAGTGATAAAGAAGTCTTTTATTGTGGAAAAATGAGTGGGTACCAGACTAGGGAATGAGTGCCACATGCATTGTTCAGACGTGGATGTGCTCATTATTTAGTGCATTCAGAACATGCATTTTGACTTTGTTTTTCTTTTGTGGAACCATTTAGCACGTTATTCAGAATAAATGGCTTAAAGAGTATGTTAGTCTCCAACACGTTCATATTTCAATCATCTACCCAAGGTGTGTTCCCATTTTCTCTACCTGCCATGCAAAACATGTCCCCATGTCTCATCACATCTATAGGCATTTTAGTAATTTGGGATTTGACACATTAACGTTGTGAGTAGAAATTCAAAGCGAGCTCCTAGCTATGCTCTGACCTGTTTGGGGTTAATATTTCATTATGGTCACTACAGATACTTATGAGCAGATTATCTGGCCACGATTATTCTAAATCTTTCACATTCTTTCTATCCGACACAAAGGCCATTTCTGCCTGTATGCTGATAATGTACACATTGTTTGCAATTGTGCAAGATGAGGGATACTATCTAGAGTTTATAACCTTTCATTCCAGCAATATTCCTGTGAAGGGCTGTATACACGAATCTCAGACTTATCTATAAGCAGAATTATGTTTTTTTTTTTTTGTTTTTTTTTTACATAAATGTTTCTTCCAACAAAAGGCACTTGGTCTTGAAAGAGTTAGGCTGGGGTCAGACAAACGCAGTGCGAACGTGCGTTTACCCGCGCTTTATGACGGCCGTGGTAGCAGCAAATGATGTCCAACGCAGGCCCACACAAGAAGGCATTTTCGCAAGAGCGTCGAACCGCTAGTACTGACAGAGTGCACTGTGTCCGCATAGCGGCGTGTGTGCGTGATTAGGAGACGTCAGATGCTGCTCATGTCCAGCCAACATAACGTCCTGACACCCAAAATTTCCTGGTTTGGATCCGTAAAAAATCACGGCCGTAATTGCGCATCGTATGACCACTATCGCGTATTCCATGAAAAAGTACGTCCATGCGTTTGGACGCACTTTTTTACGGACGATGCGAAAAATGCGTTTGTCTGACCCTAGCCTTATGATGGTTTCTGATTTATTTGTAGCAATCTTAATCAGTGATCGATTTCCGGGCCTCTTTGACAAAAATAATTATTCTCACACCTTGAGAAAAATATCATATAGCCATGTTTCTATGTTCTCGCAGGCCACAATATGCACTTTATACAGGGCCATCTTTAGCGCGGGGCAAAAGGGCCAGTCATTGGTAGGCGGCCCAAGGCAGCTGCTCCCAGCCTGCAAAAATCATGGCCCTGCGTGCTGTCTCCCCTTCGTAAGGACATGTGACCGCAGAGAGGAAGTGAGGCCTCGTGATGCGGTTGGCTCCTCCACTTCAATATGCAGTTTCCCTTCTCTTGCCGGGTCCCTCCCAGCTGGGTATGTGATGGTAAACACTCTGCTGTGCTGGGTATGTGATGGTAAACACTCTGCTGTGCTGGGTATGTGATGGTAAACACTCTGCTGTGCTGGGTATGTGATGTGAAACACATGCTGTGCTGGGTATGTGATGTGAAACACTCTGCTGTGCTGGGTATGTGATGTGAAACACTCTGCTGTGCTGGGTATGTGATGTGAAACACTCTGCTGTGCTGGGTATGTGATGGTAAACACTCTGCTGTGCTGGGTATGTGATGGTAAACACTCTGCTGTGCTGGGTATGTGATGGTAAACACTCTGCTGTGCTGGGTATGTGATGGTAAACACTCTGCTGTGCTGGGTATGTGATGTGAAACACATGCTGTGCTGGGTATGTGATGTGAAACACTCTGCTGTGCTGGGTATGTGATGTGATGTGAAACACTCTGCTGTGCTGGGTATGTGATGTGATGTGAAACACTCTGCTGTGCTGGGTATGTGATGTGAAACACTCTGCTGTGCTGGGTATGTGATGTGAAACACATGCTGTGCTGGTATGTGATGTGAAACACTCTGCTGTGCTGGGTATGTGATGTGAAACACTCTGCTGTGTGGGATGTGATGTGAAACACATGCTGTGCTGGGTATGTGATGTGAAACACTCTGCTGTGCTGGATGTGATGTGAAACACTCTGCTGTGCTGGGTATGTGATGTGAAACACTCTGCTGTGCTGTATGTGATGTGAAACACTCTGCTGTGGGTATGTGATGTGAAACACTGCTGTGCTGGGTATGTGATGTGAAACACTCTGCTGTGCTGGGTATGTGATGTAACACTCTGCTGTGCTGGGTATGTGATGGTAAACACTCTGCTGTGCTGGGTATGTGATGGTAAACACTCTGCTGGCTGGTATGTGATGGTAAACACTGCTGTGCTGGGTATGTGATGTGAAACACATGCTGTGCTGGGTATGTGATGTGAAACACTCTGCTGTGCTGGGTATGTGATGTGATGTGAAACACTCTGCTGTGCCGGGTATGTGATGTGAAACACTCTGCTGTGCTGGGTATGTGATGTGAGACACTCTGCTGTGCTGGGTATGTGATGTGAAACACCCTGCTGTGCTGGGTATGTGATGGTAAACACTCTGCTGTGCTGGGTATGTGATGGTAAACACTCTGCTGTGCTGGGTATGTGATGTGAAACACATGCTGCTGGGTATGTGATGTGAAACACTCTGCTGTGGGTATGTGATGTGATGTGAAACACTCTGCTGTGCGGGTATGTGATGTGAAACACTCTGCTGTGCTGGGTATGTGATGTGAGACACTCTGCTGTGCTGGGTATGTGATGCGAAACACCCTGCTGTGCTGGGTATGTGATGGTAAACACTCTGCTGTGCTGGGTATGTGATGTGGAAAACCGTTTGGCTCTCTGAATACCCTGTATATGTGGGAGTTTGGCGTTACTCAGGGACTGGTCAGTAATGAGAGCTGTAACTATTATTTTAGCATTATGGAATGTCTCCTCCATGTTCTATACCAGGATATTATTTTGGTTTCCTCTTTTTTCCCCCTGTCTGTTCTTTCACCATTAGAGCTTGTGGGCACTTTTCCTTGCCCTGTGCTAAAACGGGGACATTAAGGTGGATAATGTGCGCCTGCAGGTTTCCCCTTTAGTATCCCTGTTTTAGCTCCATATTACGGGTCAGGTGTTACTTCAGAAGCCTGCCCCGTAATACAGCGCTAAGCGCCGCTGTGCGTACCACCTCCTGCAGTCCATAGGACTCCATGGAGGCTTGTGCTGCCCGCCGTGTGACCTGCAGGATCTGGCCTCTCGTGAGATCTTGCAGGTCCGCAAATTGATTCACAGAGGAAGACTGGGGACTTTTTGTTACCAGTCTCACACTGCTCCTGGCGGCCAGAAGTGGCAGATCGGCACACCGTTCTCGCCGCGGGTTGAGAGGTGAGTATCTGATTTTTTTGGGGGGTTTGGGGGGTGATAAATGATTCTGCAGAAGTGGTATCAGTTAGCATCAGCTTCTAGCCTGTGGTTAAGTTCTTCGTTGTCACATCGGTGCGGTAATTAGCATTAGGACTACAAAGTATAGGGAGCGCAAAGTACAGTACGCTTGTGCAAGCTAACGCAATCACCGATGCTGTAATGGGTTTAGCGTTAGTGATGTAATATGAGGGCATTCGCCAAAGTCACTTATCCTGATGTTAACGCTTACTCACCTGAACACCACAGCTGATGTTCTCTATGGAATAGGGCAGCCCATGCTCTACTCTTTCGTCATATCTCCATGTCACCTGTGCAGGAGCCATGTATGTAAGATACAAGTTCCCACTAGCAATACACAGGGCCATGCAACCTGCATGACTAATTATTAATTATCTAGACCTTGATGGCCCCCACGATGTTAAAACAACTGTTAATTAATGTTTGTAAACACCGCACAGTACTGTGAGTTTTATTTCCGCGGAGCTCTGTGAAGCACTCATACGCACTGCACATTACTGTGGGTTTTATTGCTGTGAAGCTCTGAAATAGTATTACATTTATACACTGCACTTTACTGTATCACAGAGCTCCTCAGTAATGTGCAGTGTATAAATGTAATACTATTTAATTTTCATATCAATCTAAGGACTTGTTTGTTTGCCAGTTCTTTATGTTTACGTTATTTTTATTTTATTTTTTTGGGATGTTGGGGGAAGAGAGCAAAATTATGCAGTGAGCGGGCTTTCGGGGGGGGGGGGCCAAGAAAATGTTTGCCCAGGGTCCAATCAATATTAAAGACGGGCCTGACTTTATATGAGGTATTAACATGGTTCTCAGCTCTGTGCAATGTGTAAACATGTCAGACATATGTGTGTTTGGCTTGCGAAATTGAGTGTCAGAAACACTTTATTCAAAATGTTTTTTTAGAGGCGCTGAATGCAAAAATAACCTCGGATTTGCTCAATCATGTACAGTTTTTTACAACTGGTTTAAACGTTTTTTTTATTTGGATTATGAGACCCAATGAAATTAGTGCAAATTTTGCACATGAAACTTATTTTGTGGCCTTTTCTGAATATATTTATGTACCAGATATACAGTGTGCAAGTTGGTTGTCTGCAATCTTGACACATCTACATCGAGCCATGTGTCAAAATGACTACAACAGGCAGAACACAACACAACACAAGTGTGACCTTTCAGAATCCTAAAAAGAGAGCGCAAGGGGTGAATGTCTTCTTAAAATACTTTAATTTGCTGTCATAAGTAACACATATCAGCTCGTAAATTTTCGGTACTTCTGATTTGATTTTCAAATTTGTCAGCCAAAAATACACGAAAAACAGCAAACAGCTTGGAAAAAGCTTTTCCATTACAGAGCTTTGTAATCTTTTTCTCCTTAACACCACAGGGTGGACTATCCTGTTCTGGCGGCAGGATGTCTTACCCGCCGCAGGGCGGCATAGCACACCCTTTGGCTTTTTGCCACTCCAATGGCCTGCCTCCCTTTTTAGAACCAGTATTAGTGTAGCGCTCCCATACCCCACAGATTATTTTTTCACAGTTCTCCTATATCTCGCATATATTATTGAGGAATTCTTCTCTCCAAAGTTTTATAAGGAGTATGGCACTTAAAATCGTCCGAACATCCTCTGCTTTTCAGGTGTCGGATATTTTCACTGCTCCGCCAAATGTTCAAATCAACTCCATTCTTAAAAACAGTAAGTAGACAAAAAGATGGTGCAGACTGTTTTTTAAAAACTTGATTAATCACATATGCAGATTGCACTCACCCCGTTGGAGCCTTGGACCAGGCTCTAAGTATCCAGACTCTAAGGTTATATTCGTCAGCCAAACCTTTTCAAAAAAGCTCAGTAATTCCAGTGAAATAAAATAGAAATTTTATTTCTGATAAAAAAATAACCGTTGTCCAGACGCGTTTCGCCCTATAGAACAGTGGGCTTCATCAGTAGAAAATAACATACATTAAAAACAACCCACATTTTTATAGTGTCAAATCTTAATTGTATCCGTATTGATTGAAAACACATGGGTTTCCGGCGTGCTTGACGCCGGATATGTTCAGCTGTGTACTGAGACCTTGATGTTACCCTCTTTGTGCTCCCACTTCTGTCCGGCCTCCGCCGAAACCGGAAGCAATGACCATGCACAGCGGAACACCATCGTCCACCTCCACGGTCGGACCAAACAAAGAGCCGAAACCGAAAGTTGTGGTTTGTTTTTAATGTATGTTATTTTCTACTGATGAAGCCCACTGTTCTATAGGGTGAAACGCGTCTGGACAACGGTTATTTTTTTATCATAAACTTTATTTCTATTTTATTTCACTGGAATCACTGTGAGCTTTTTTGAAATGGTTTGGCTGACGAATAAAACCTTAGTCTGAATACTTAAAGCCTGGTCCAAGGCTCCAACTGGGTGAGTGCAATCTGCATATGTGATTAATCACGTTTTTAAAAAACAGTCTGCACCATCTTTTTGTCTACTTACTGTTTTTAAGAATGGAGTTGATTTGAACATTTGGCGGAGCAGTGAAAATATCCGACACCTGAAAAGCAGAGGATGTTCGGACGATTTTAAGTGCCGCACTCCTTATAAAACTTTGGAGAGAAGAATTCCTCAATAATATATGCGAGATATAGGAGAACTGTGAAAAAATAATCTGTGGGGTATGGGAGCGCTACACTAATACTGGTTCAATTTTGTGTTATTACAGTGTTTTTTGGGGGATAAACACTATAGTGTATTAGCGATCCGCTCCATTTGTCATTAACCATTGAGCGCCGCTGAACCTTTGTTGAGCTGTGAATTTTTTTTCGCTTCCCCTTTCAGGCTGGTGATTTTTCTTTAAAAAAAATTTTTTTTTGTTTTGTTATGAACTACGACCCTCAGCTACTGTTTTTTTACTCATTCTGTGTATCGACCTGCCTCCATTACTCACATAATGGATGAAATGGCACAGGAAGACTGTCTCTGTCTGCTGTATTTGCTTATGATACTTACCGTAATTCTGTGTATTCTCGCTTATTCGTAGGACTACGCGCCTTGGACTCCAGCCCTTCCGCTAGTTGATTCCTGTTCTCAGCAGCAAATCCGTAAACACATTGTGTTGGAAAAACTTAAGATCGTGTAAGTACATTACAATTGAATCTAATATGTCTTTATTTTACTGCCAGTGCATCCCATCTGTAGTAGGACTCCACTAACCTCCAGAGAAAAGTATCAACACGATTTATTCTCTGTAATAAGACCAGGCGAGTAACTGTATAATTAGAGTTTAACATTAAATACAAAACTATCAGGACTATTCAGAAAGAGGTGAAAACCTTGAGAATGAGTGGAGAATTGAAAATTCTAGGTCAAAATGGTCAAACCAGAAAAATTCTCCCATTTATCTCACTTTCCAAACTGGCTATTTTGTCTAGATTGTTCATTCTCCTGGCAATTCTCAAGGTTTTCACCTCTCTCTGAATAGCCTTGTATGTATCTGTTGCTGAACACCTCTTCTCTTTATTGACTCTCACCAGAGAAGGTAAGGGTGATCCTGTATAGCTCTCGTGATTTGTTGGGTTTAGTTTACGCTTGCAGGGTTATTCAAATAGACCCGAAAAGGTAACCGAACAGTGAAATTCAGCTTTCGGTTACCTTTCCTGGCCACTCTGCTATTCAGAGAGCAGGCAGTTCCCCAAATGTTGGCGAATTGCCTGCACATACAGTGCCTGTTCGGTGCCTGTTCGAGGGCAGTGAAACCCCATAGAGAAGCAGTGCTTTGTCTATTCAGAGAACAAAAACCAGCAGTGAAAAGTTGCCAAATTTCCCTGCTGTTCGGTGGTTTCATTCGACCGGTTTATTC
Source organism: Leptobrachium leishanense (assembly GCA_009667805.1). Classification (NCBI taxonomy): domain Eukaryota; kingdom Metazoa; phylum Chordata; class Amphibia; order Anura; family Megophryidae; genus Leptobrachium; species Leptobrachium leishanense. The sequence continues at coordinate 52,872,918 of CM019070.1, read as the reverse complement.
AGGCAAATCGCATAGGCTTCCATGTTAAAAATATTCCTGTTTTTTAATTCAATATCTAATAAACTGTTTATTAGAATATTCTGCTGTAAAAAGTATTTTATTTATAGTTTTTTTTTTTTTTTAGGATCTTTTTAGGCATTTTCAGGATTTTTTTTTACCGAAAAATAAAATAATTTTTTCGGGTTTCTAAAATTATTTTTTCTGTAACAGCCCTTTTTATTATCATTCCCTGGACCTCATATGTAAATTTCAGACATTTTCGTTCAGTAGTTTCTTTGCAAACGGCGTTTCACTTTTCAAACATTCAAGCGTACTGTTTTTTTTTTTTTTTTTTTTTTCACTCCATTCGTCTGCAGTGTCAGGTTTTTCCGGCGGCTCCTCTGTACTATGATCGGCAACTGCTCAGGTTTCTCCGGCGTGTTCGGCGGGGTTAATCCAGATGTTTTTGCGGGTTTCGTTGTGCCGTCGCCGGTTTTTGCGGTGAGTGTTCGTCGGGTTTGCGGCGGCTTTTCCCAGCTTTACGACGGCCCTGTGGTGCATGCTGAATACAACGCAGGGTCGCCGAAATGGGATCGCCAAATCGCACCAAATTGAAGAGAACGAAAAGTCACCGAACGTGCGGTGACTTTTCGATTCTCTTTGAATAACCCTATTGGTCTCTGTACATAGGTGGAATGGCAAAGGTTACATTCTGATTTGTTTTTGCTGCACCCGAAACTTTAACTTTTATAACCCAGCCTGCTGGTGGCTTATATTAAGGAAGATGGAGAGTGAGGGTATACTATGGCAATATTGCAACCTTGTGCTACAGATAAAATAGCCATAGACAGAAATGTTGCAGCTTTTAAAACAAAATGTTGTGCAAAGTCAAGCTAGTTAAACTAGGTTTTTGTCTGGAAAAATAAAAACGCAGTGGCCTCACTTTTAACATGCATGTTAACAAAATGTTTGTGTCCGTATTTCTGCTTGTTTTTAGGGTTAGGGGTAAAATTTGTGTTAGGGTTTGTATTTGTGCTTATATTAAGCATAGTTCTAGGATTAAACTTGACCGACAGACTCTGCTCCATTTTTCTATGCAATTTTCACTACAATTCTGTCATGCTTGCTTAATTTTTAGGCAACAAATTCTGCTTCTTTTAATGTGAATGTCATAAGAAGGAGTAAAACCTGTTGCCTTAACCTCCCTGGCGGTGTTCCCGAGTGTGTCATGGGGTTAAATTTCACCGCTGAGAGCGGTAACCCCGAGCCACACTCGGGCTGTATACATTACCTCTCCGTGCGCTTCCTCACTGATACTTGCAGTCTCCTCCAGCGATCGCGACCTCCTACTTCCTGGATTCCTTCTCGCGAGGAGGAAACCAGGAAGTAATGAGGCAGCTGGGGACATCGAGGGAGCTCAGGGAGAGGTGATGTATCCAGCGGCATCTCGAGTGTTGCTCGGGGTTACCGCTACCAACATAGGAATTTAACTCCGAGCCACACTCGGGATGCCACTAGGGGGGGGCAAAAAAAATAGACTGTTTTTAGACAGGGAATTTCAAAATAAATTGACCACCAGGGAGGTTAAAAGTGAAGCGAACATGGAAAAATGTATATCTAATGTTGTTATTTTTGCGGCTGCAACACAGGCTCAGCCGCTTCCTTATCCTCAAGATTCACAGCAGGGGGTGGATATTTTTGGCAATTTGTTTAGTGTTGAGGAGAGGGGGGGGGTCCGGGGATTGGGATAATTTTACAGAAACAGAACATGTCTGGCTGAAAGTGCAAGGTAATCAATATAAACGTTTGGGGGGGGGTTGCAATTTTTTTGACAAGTCTTTTCAAAAAAATTATGACGCAGTTTGGTGTAATTGTCGATAAAACTAATTTAGGGTGTAATAAAAAATAACAATATGTTTTCCATGGTGTTACTGAATGTAGAAGACTCGCACTGTTCATGTACAATTCCTCTGTGAAAGGGTTCTTTTCTGAGAACCTACAGAAAGTGTCAGGCTTCTGTTATGGTTTTTCGCCTCTTTGTGTGTAGAATGAACAGGAAGTAAACTTCACCTTCGAGATGTGCAAAAATCACACTTGGCACAGATTATACAGAATAACTATGTTTAATACAAACAGAAACGAGAACTTTAGTTACTCGCTCCAAAAATAAAAGGATCTAGTGTGACAGTAATAATGCTGTCTAAAGTTTGGGGTGATGTCTGCTGTACATTTAATCATTTTGGTCCTGACACTTCTGTTTAATGTTGGATTAGTAAATTGTATACACTCGCTTATGTATATGTCTTTTTGGTATCCCTGATTGCATGACGGTGTCTTGAATCCTGATTCCTCGGAACGTATTTGCCGATTTGTGATTTTTGTATTGGTTTTTTTTCCAAATGGGAGCCCAAAATGAAAATATTCCTAAAGTATGTCTTTGACATCACTGTGTTCCTGGACACGTAAAAGGACAAAGCTGTTAAGCAGCATCTTCCAGTTGCTGTTCTTCCCTCTGAGAGTAGCCATTTGGTCACGCTCACTGCTGGGCGCTGCCATTTCTTTCCTCCTATAGGCTCGCTCTTCTGATCTCCTATGACAGGTGAACATCAGCAGCTCTGATTGGACCTCAGATTCCTGTGCCAATGTTAGAAGCAGGGTGGTGGTGCCCTGTAGGTTTGCATCTGTGGCAGAGTGTACAAAAGGATGTGTGAAACAACAAGAAACCCCACAGTGCTATACTGCAGGAGGATCAATACACCTCCCCACAAGTACTGGATCGAAGAAACGGCGGGTATCTGTTCGTGTGCAACATGAGTAATTACTTTAATTCATCAGTGGAATGTCAAACGAAGCGATGCTTCAGACACCCAGGCCCTAGACATGCTTATAATTAACCCCTTAGTGACCGGGCGGTTTTACACAAATCCGTCTTTTAGTGACCGCTGCTGTTTTTACGTTTCTGCGCTGTTAATGTTTAGATCAAATTTTCCTCTTACTCGTTTATTCAACCCACACATATTTTTTCCGCCATTAAATGGACTTTCTAAAAATACCATTATTTCCATCATATTGAATAATTTACTATAAAATATGGAAAAAATGGTAAAAACACACTCTTTTTTTCGTAATTTAATCCCCAAAATCTACAACCACCAAAAAAGACCCCGGCTAAATAGTTTCAAAATTTTGTCCCGAGAATAGAAATACCTAATTTTTACATGTCTTTGCTTTTTAACCCCTCCACTGCTGAGCCAGTTGACCTATGTGCGCTGCGCTCATTCTGACCGTTTTGTGCTAATTATTTTTAGATGACAGGCTAGGTCCTATTTAACTAACCACCCCCCCCCCCCCCCGACAAAAAAATTAAAAACCAAAAAACTTTTTTTTTAATCTTATTTATTTATTCTATTTTTATGTTTGGAAAGGCCATGATCAGGCCTTTCCAATGATGACAAATATGACCATCTAGCTGCCACGGATCGGGAGATAGGGGGATCCTTTGGATCCCCTTATCTCAACATGGCAGCTAGAGGGTTAACTGGCCCACTGACATCCTCAAACATATGGTGAGGTTGTCAGTGGGTGGGGGGACGACCTGGAGGCTTGGCTGACATCCAAGATGTCAGCCCCCTCCAGGTTCGAATCGTGTTTTGGCGCCGATTAGCGCCGAAACGCAATCCGGCAGCGAAAATGTTAATGCTATAAATCACTGAATAGGGGAGACTCTCCCCTTTCCAGTGGTGCAAAAAGCATCACTGTAGCTTACATGGTTGGGGAGATAAATGGCTCCAAAGAGCCCCCCCCCCCTCCCCTTCCTGTATTGTCACCACTGGGGCCTGTCGATGACTGCATCGGATCAGCCGGCCCCCAGAAAACGGCAAGGCAAGCTTGAAGCTTGCTATAGACGTCGTGGGAGCCGGCAAGGAAGGGGAGTATCGGGCGGGAGGGAGGTTAGGAGCCGCTGACGTACTATGTACGTCCGCGGGTCTAAGGGAGACCCGTGGGCAGGATGTACATAGTACGTCAGCGGTCCCTAAGGGGTTAAGGCCCGATTGTCTGAAACGTTGCTTTGTTTGCCTGTTCTTTGAATTAATTACTAGACACGTGCAATTCTTTTCATTACAAATAGATTTTCGGCCGAATTTTTGCATATTCGGCGATTCGGACCAATCCAAATAAAAAAAGGAACGAAAATAACTAAAATTCAACAATCCGAATAGACGAAAGAACGAAAATCTGTAAATGGAATTGGTCGATAGAACAAAATTCAAAAAAATCAAATAGAAAAAAAGACTGAAAATCCGAATTGACGGAAGAACGAAAAGATTAAAAATAACAAATGCATTCTATTTGTTTTGGGTTCATTCTGATCCATTAGATTTTTCGGATGGGCGGTGTTCTTGTCGATCTCTGCCCAATCAGCTTGTTCTTTTTGTGTCTGCATCAGACTGCATTCCAGAGAACGGTGTTGTTTTTGACACTTCTTTAGTTGGACGTGAGAGATTGCGAGAGTAATTGGTAGTAGTGCTGGTCTAGCTCTCTGATTGGCTGCAGTGACGGGAAAGTTTGTGCGCGGTGCATTGTGCCGCAATTAATAACATTTTGTTTGTTCCTAAATCCCCTGTCTAAAGAACACAATACATATGATTTAAATAAAAACCGTTTTGTAAATTTTAATGTGCAATAATACCAGTCCAACTAAAACCAGTTTATTTAGCGACGTGTACAACGGATGAAACGGAAATAACGAATGAACCCTGAATCCAAGTAACATAACCTAACCGAAAAATATGAAGACTGAGGCCCGTTCAATACCTCAGCAGCTGCTGAATTGCTGCAGCGCAGCAATTCAGTTTGCTGCAGCAGGGTCATTGAACGATTTGGATGCGAATTTTGAATCCAAAATGGCCGATTTCTTAATGAAAAATTCAGATTGTTTTTCGGATCACTCGGACAAAATATGATAGATAAAAGCAGTCAGCACAATTCCGTTTTGTATGCACACCCCACAAATGATAGTTTTTAATGAATAAACGTTATGTTTACTTCTGAAACAATATATAAATTGAACTGTAATATATGTCTATGTGCAGGGGAAATAATAAATAAATATTTTGTGCTTTGGTGAACAAAAACCTCAAAATTAACATTGCTGTACGGAATTATTACTTGCTTGGTGGCGGCGGCCAACTTGCTGTACGGCATTGTTACTTGCTTCATGGCGGCGGCCATCTTTAATACGTCACACTCAGCAACACGAAGCATCTCCTCGGGTCGCTGCAAGTGCTAGGTTAGCACTGCTGAGCAGTTGAACGGTGTTCGATGGCAAGTTTCTAAGTTAGCACTTGCAGCGGTTGAGGTATTGAACGCGGCTCAGAGCCGCGTTCAATATCTCAGCCGCTGCAAGTGCTAAGTTAGCAACTTACCATTGAACGCCGTTCAAGCGCTCAGCAGTGCTAGCCTAGCACTTGCAGCGACCCGAGGAGATGCTGCGTGTAGCTGAGTGTGACGTATTAAAGATGGCCGCCACCATGAAGCCGGTAACAATTCCGTACAGCAAGATGGCCACCGCCACGAAGCAAGTAATAATTCCGTACAGCAATGTTAATTTTGAGGTTTTTGTTCACCAAAGCCCAAAATGTTTATTATTTCCCCTGCACATAGACATATATTACAGTTCAATTTATATATTGTTTCAGAAGTAAACATAACGTTTATTCATTAAAAACTATCATTTGTGGTGTGTGCATACAAAACGGAATTGTGCTGACTGCTTTTCTTTATCATATTTTGTCCGAGTGATCCAAAAAACAATCTGAATTTTTCATTAAGAAATCGTCGGCCATTTTGGATTCAAAATTCGCATCCAAAGCGTTCAATGACACTGCTGCAGCAAACTGAATTGCTGCGCTGCAGCAATTCAGCAGCTGCTGAGGTATTGAACGGGCCTCTGGTGTAGTTGCGCTGGCTGCCAATGGGGGGGAAGTGGGTGTTTCTTTTGGCGGTTGACTGTTGACAGTTGGTCGTCCATTTTGTCTCCCAGTTGAGGCTGACTAGAGCTGCAGCCAGGTGCAGTTATAGGGAACCTGTATGCTTAGTTGTTAATAAACCTATTAATGAAAACTCCAGACGTCTCGTATCATCCAGAACACTACAAAGACCTCTATGACTGACCCGACAATACGAATAAAATGTTCTTTCGAAATGAGACCTTTCAAACTGAAACGAATGATCCGAAAAGAAACCAAACGAAAATCCGAACATAATGAAAAATCTCCCTTAACGAAACTAAAATGTTTAACACGCACGTGTCTATTAATTACCAATGCTGCACATGATGAGTTGACCACTGTTTCTTCTATCCTGTACGTATGTATGACAGGTGTGCTTTAACTTTGACCCGATGACCATGAACATGCGAGTTAGAATTAATCCTGTAACCTGGTTTGAAGAGCGGAAAAAGAAATGATGCCAAGTCTCTAATAGAAAGTATAAGTCTCTAAGGTGTGCAAGGACCTGAATTAAATGTCAGGTCTCAACAATCTCAAAATCTGTTCGTCACGCAGACAGAATTCTCCAGTCACAAGAGCTACAGTGTGTCTGTGTACAATAAGGCCTCGTTCACACTGCGATTTATCCCGTGGATTTTGCCGCGAAATTGCGGCTATGTAGCATCTCCAATGCATTTCAATGGAGCTGTTCACATGATGTCGCGGTAGCATGTAGCTGGTACGTGACCCTTTTTTTGCGATATCCATTGGTGGTGTTTTGGAAAATCGCGACGTCGCGAATATGAAAATCGCGCAGAAAAAACGCGCAATTTTCAAATCGCACAGTGTGAACAGGGCCTAAAGGGAAATCCCTCTAATCCAGTTAATTCGCACAGTAATCCCATCCCCTTTACATTGCTGATATTTTACGCATACAAGACGGCAAGTCACGCTCTTACGTGCACAGCATTTTTCGGCCACGTTGCATCATTCAGCGCCGCGATGACCTTCTTTGTCGCCTTGGCTTTCAGAAGGATGGTTTTGTCACCGAAACCAGATGCTTTGCATATGACTTTAGTTGTGATTCTGCTGAATAAGTTATAATCACCTGTTCCCGTTCCGCTCAGGCTGCCGGCTATCCTGTTACCCCTTCAAATAACATACAACGACGTATCCAAGGAACTGCACAATCTTGTCAAAACCTTCCAGTGAGTATACAAGCTTTTTGTCGGTAACCGTTCACATTTCCTGACTTACCTGTACAACCTGTCATTAAAACAAAATTTGTTTTCATTGTTTAACAGAAGAATCTGTGTACATGTGTGTGATAAATGGTCATTCTAGTGATTGGAATAGTAGGGCGTAAGCCTTTAGTAAATCAAGTCTGGTAAAAGAAGCATTTTATTTCCTTCTATTCAGGAGCACCCAGACTCCAGTTTCCTGCTCGTTATCTTTTTTCTTTTTCCTTTATTTTTCCCCTCCATCAAGTGGGCGGGACTTTCACCTGTTCTGTGCAGGTTGATCACATTGGTATCTGGTTAGAGATTTAACCTCTTCACTGCCAACTTATTTTCCAGAAGTTAACTTCCAGGATATATATATTAATGCTGTAAGTCCTACACCGTTCACCTGAGTTGGATGTACATACCCTCAAATTAAAGCTGACAGTCTGCAGTTAAAGCACATTGTGTTTGTTTCATTCCAACTCCATTGTGGTGGTGTATAGAGCCAAAGATGTTAGAATTGTGTCGATGTCCAAATATTTCTGGACCTGACTGTATATATAGTATATGCCGTCCCAAATATCCCACACTAGCAATTGCACTCACATGTTAATGAGCCATTGTATTTTTTTGGCTCTAAACTTTATCAGCATCTATATAATAGTACAGGCACCTTGAACCTCCTGCAGGCAATCATCGTGTTTCTCGGACAGGATATGTTCGTCTCTGCTGTCTGTCTGTATTTAACAACAAGCAATTGGTGATAGGGAGAAAACCTTACTTATATTAAAATAAAGTGCTGAAGGAATTACCTGGAGATGGTCCGTTGCTCCACATGAAAATAGGAAAAAAAAGATGGAAAGCCTCAGCGTCTGACGGGATCCCCATTGGTCTATTGAACAGACCACGGGTACTGGATTCGCCAAAAGAACCAAAATGATGGGTAAAGGATAAATAAAAACTTTTATTCCAAATAAATATAAGTAAATAACAAAGCCCAACGCTATGTAACAAAGGATAAAGATTGAATGTCGAAATGCGTTGAGTGATTTTACTATTGTACGTTTGTAAATAAATTTGGCCGGATCTGTGTCCTCCTTTGGATAATATCTATTGGTACATAGCCTCTTTCATAAAGACCAATGTATATTATCCAAAGGAGGACACAGATCTGGCCAAATTAATTTATTTACTGTCGTACAATAGTAAAATCATTCAATGCATTCCGACGTTCAGTCTTTATCCATTGGTATATAGCCTCTTTCATAAAGACCATCAAAGACAGACAGCAGAGATGAAAAATATCCTGTCCGAGGAACACAATGATTGCCTGCAGGAGGTGGTGAGGTTCAAGAGTGCCTGTACTGTTATATGGATGCTGAAAACGATTAGAACCATCTATACAATGGCTCATTAACATGTGAGTGCAATTGCTAGTGTGGGATATTTGTGACTGCATATACTAGATATACTTCGCAATGTATGTCCCATCTGGTTCATTTTAGGTGCACCACTACAGGAAGATCCTTGGACTTTTTACCATTGCATGTTTTCCCATTGCGTGAGGACCTCATTTAATTTATTTATGTTTTTATACCTTGGGTATCATGTCCAAATTGCTAAAAAGTTTGAGGGCACATTCTGAAGGGAATATGCAAACGTATTTTGACTGGGGAAAAAAGGAAATTCCTCTGCACTGCTCCAGCAATAGCCCACATAGAGTACATATTGCACCACTATGCAAATTGCTTTGCAAATTTTTTTAAAACTTTTTTTTTATTCAATTTGAGAAATTATGCTGTTCTGGGAAAAAGCAGTCTAGTAAAACGCCTGAAAAAGCATATTTTCAGCCAGCGTCCTATCGATTTTCTCTACCAAGCATGCCTATTTGAAAATCCCAATCTTTACATTTGGGTTTCAGTCTGATATTCTGTTTTCCTGTCTGAAAATACATTTATCATCCCTTTTCAGTACTTGATATTTTTTCGAATATCCGCTCCCCAAAAATTCGAGTTAATCTCTGCAACTGAAACTTCCATTAGGGAGTTTAGGCGCAGTGCCGATAATCGAGCTGAATTTTTAACGGGAATGGAAATGCTGGAAAGCCCTTTCATTATATCTTCTGAATTGATTGAGGAGAAGAAAGCCGTATATTTTGGCTATCGAGCTGAATTAAGTCGAGTCCTGCTTTGCATAATAATAGCCAGTCGGCCTCCAGAATAAATGTGGAAAATATTGTAAAAAAAAAATACAGGGTTATTCAGAGAGAGGTGAAAAGCAGGAGAATTGCCGGAGAATGGAAAATTCTAGGTCAAAATAGCCGATTTGGAAAGTGAGATAAATGCGAGAATTTTTCTGGTTTGGCTATTTTGGCCTAGTATTTTCCATTCTCCAGCCATTCTCCTACTTTATACCTCTCTCTGAATAACCCTGATAATTTTTCCTTGTGAAGCATCAATGTTGTTATTTTTGCCTTCATGTGACGTGGGCATTTAGCCGCTGTGCTTTGGATGTATTTTATTGTGGACGTAAACAAATTTGCATAGAGAGTCTATGATATACGAATACTTTAAACTTTATTTATCGGTGGCACCTGTAACCGCTTCTGCGTATCTGTTAGAGATTTAACGTGCTAATGGAAACATGAATGCCTCTAATAGGGGACGCTCTCGTCACGAGGTTCCGGGAGGGGAGAATAAAGAACATGTGGTGAGTGGAGGAACGGCGGCAATTATCCCCTCCACTGGGTTTTCAGGAAACACTTGCAGCTCATCTTTCCTGGCGCGAGTGTTTTAGCCTGGCTGCAAGGATAGCGAATGCTCCAAGGAGATCTCTAAAGACGTTTTAAGACAGTTTTAGTTCATCTTCAGCAAAGTCCCAGTGTGCCTGTATGCTTTTGTTCTGAAAACTGAGATGTCACATTACTCCCCAGAGGCTGTCCGTCTGTCAGGCCCGCTCAGCTAAGGAAACTGGGAGGAAAAAAAGACCAGTTTACTTTTTTTATATAATTCTAGCACCTGGTGGTTAGCAGCAACATATTTCACTGCAACATCGGCAAGCAGGTTCGGCACCTGCTGTTTCCATGATTTAACCCCTTAGTGGCCAGACTTTTACCATTGTCTGTCCGAAAGTACCCACTGCTGTTTTTACATTCCTGCGCTGTTTGAGTTTAGCTCTAATTTTCCTCTTACTCGTTTACTGTACCCACGCATGTTATATACCGTTTTTCTCACCATTAAATGGACTTTCTAAAGATGCCATTATTTTTATCATATCTTATAGCTTACTATAAACAAAACTATGAAAAAAATGGAGGGGGGGGATGTTTTCGAACTTTGATCTGCAAGATTTATTTATGGATCTACAGCTGCCAAAAAAGAGCCCGGCTAAATAGTTTCTAAGTTTTGTCCTGAGTTTAGAAATGCCCAATGTTTACATGTTTTTTTCCTTTTTTTTTTTGGCGCAACTTTTATGACAATAATTGCAATTAGCACTTTTGCTATTTCCAAATATTTTTTCTCCCAAAGTATAGTATTAGGGAACAGGGGGGGGGGGCTTTTTTATTTTTTACATATATACAGTCAGGTCCAGAAATATTGGGACATCGACACAATTCTAACATCTTTGGCTCTATACACCACCACAATGGAGTTGGAGTGAAACAAACACAATGTGCTTTAACTGCAGACTGTCAGCTTTAATTTGAGGGTATGTACATCCAACTCAGGTGAACGGTGTAGGACTTACAGCAGTTTGCAGATGTGCCTCCCACTTGTTAAGGGACCAAAGGTAATGGGACCGCTTCTCAGCTGTTCCATGGCCAGGTGTGTGATATTCCCTCATTACCCCAATTACAATGTGCAGATTAAAGGCCCAGAGTTCATTTCAAGTGTGCTATTGGTGTTTGTAATCTGTTGCTGTCAACTCAAGATGAGATCCAGAGAGCTGTCACTATCAGTGAAGCAAGCCATCATTGGGCTGAAGAAACAAAACAAACCCATCAGAGAGATGGCAAGAACATTAGGCGTGGCCAAAACAACTGTTTGGAACATTCTCAAAAAGAAGGAACGCACCGGTGAGCTCAGCAACACCAAAAGACCCGGGAGACCACGGAAAACAACTGTGGTGGATGACCGAAGAATTCTTTCCCTGGTGAAGAAAACACCCTTCACAACAGTTGGCCAGATCAAGAACACTCTCCAGGAGGTAGGTGTATGTGTGTCAAAGTCAAAAATCAAGAGAAGACTTCAGAGTAAATACAGAGGGTTCACCACAAGATGTAAACCATTGGTGAGCCTCAAAAACAGGAAGGCCAGATTACAGTTTGCCAAACAACACCTAACAAAGCCTTCACAGTTCTGGAACAAGATCCTATGGACAGATGAGACCAAGATCAACTTGCACCAGAGTGATGGGAAGAGAAGAGTATGGAGAAGGAAAGGAACTGCTCATGATCCTAAGCATACCACCTCATCAGTGAAGCATGGTGGTGGTAGTGTCATGGCGTGGGCATGTATGGCTGCCAATGGAACTGGTTCTCTTGTATTTATTGATGATGTGACTGCTGACAAAAGCAGCAGGATGAAATCTGAAGTGTTTCGAGCAATATTCTCTGCTCACATTCAGCCAAATGCTGCAGAACTCATTGGATGGCGCTTCACAGTGCAGATGGACAATGACCCAAAGCAAACTGCAAAAGCAACCAAAGAGTTTTTGAAGGGACAGAAGTGGAATGTTATGCAATGGCCAAGTCAATCACCTGACCTGAATCCCATTGAGCATTCATTTCACTTGCTGAAGGGAAAACGCCCCAAGAACAAGCAGGAACTGAAGACAGTTGCAGTAGAGGCCTGGCAGAGCATCACCAGGGATGAAACCCAGCGTCTGGTGATGTCTATGCGTTCCAGACTTCAGGCTGTGATTGACTGCAAAGGATTTGCAACCAAGTATTATTATTCTGTCCCATTACCTTTGGTCCCTTAACAAGTGGGAGGCACATCTGCAAACTGCTGTAAGTCCTACACGTTCACCTGAGTTGGATGTACATACCCTCAAATTAAAGCTGACAGTCTGCAGTTAAAGCACATTGTGTTTGTTTCATTCCAACTCCATTGTGGTGGTGTATAGAGCCAAAGATGTTAGAATTGTGTAGATGTCCCAATATTTCTGGACCTGACTGTGTGTGTGTATGTGTATGTATATATATATATAATATATATATTAGAAAAAATAGTGGAGGGGAGGCACACGAGGACTTAGCTAAAAAGTATAAAGTTTATTGCATATCCATTAAAAAAAACGTTTCGGCCCCTAAATCCAGGTAAAGTATCCATGTAATTGGGCAGACTAGATGGGCCGAAAGGTTCTTATCTACCGACATTTTCTATGTTTCTAAAGGCCTTTATCAAGGTAACATACAGAATTAAAAACAGACATTAAATAAGCAGAGACCACAAACCCCTTGGCACTCTTCTTTTTTTCACTGTCAGGCGCGTATCCGGTTAAACCGGAAGTGATCGCTCCCAAGGAGCAATCACGTAGGGGCCCGGCTGCTGAATTTACTATTGCAGGATGCCTTGCTGCCCAGACATGCCTGCAATAGTAATAGAGCTGCTGGAAGAGATACCAATCACTTCCAGCACTCTGTTTACTAAAGGACGTACCAGGTACGTCCTCGGTCATTAAGCAACCTTTTTCGTAGGATGTACCTGGTACGTCCTTGGGCGTTAAGGGGTTAATGTCTTTCAGATCATATCCAATAAACTCTTGAATTCAAGAAATACCTACTGCTGCTTCATCCATATATCCCATGCTATTTAAAGCATTCCTGATATAAAATGATTGGATTTCTTATTTTTCAAAATATTTTTTTTCATGAATTGGCAAAAACCGCCATGGTGTTCTTTCAGCCAGGCCACCGTAAAGGTCACTTATTTAAGGGGAAAAGTTAAGCTTTGCAACCTGTTTAGTTTTATTTCTTTATTATTTATTGTTTTGTTTTCTTTTCTTTTATTCTTCGTGAGTTTCCAAACTGTCTTTTTCTGTTCTAATATGTTTCAACGACCGCTTTATACTATACAAAAACCCAGAGGCGAGAAACACACAGACCGGGTTAAAGAACTTGTAAAAATGATTCCCCATCTTCTTCCTCGTCTCCGTTACAATATCTATAGCTTCCGCCATGTGTTTTCTTCCTTCGTAAACGGCATATTAGTAGCGTGGAGCAGTGTTGAGACCTTGCCAATCAATACAGACGTTGATCGGGAGTTAATTGACACAAATAACTGCACCTTTCAGTTGTGTACATGGACAATGTCTCCCAGTGATTCAATCAATACGTCTTTGCGTTTCGCAGGACTGAAACGGCTTTTATCTCCATTTGTCTCAGCTTCCCCCGATGAATTGAAGCTGTCTCCTTCGCTTTGTTTCATCCGGGCAGGTTTACAGTAAAGTCATGTGCGTGGCTTGTCAAGATGAATCTGTCAGACATATCATAACCAAAGTCATCACCGTCTCCCGGACAAAACTGTATAGTAGAGCCGGGGATTCTGTTCTCACAGTGGAGATTACCCTATAGAGCAATGGTTCCCCAACCTTTTCTAGACCATGGCACGCTTTAACAAGGCCTAAATTGCCAGGGCACACCGACTTGTTTTTACCTTTTTATTAAGGGATAAATGCAAACTTCATCATGGTTATTAATGGGATACTGTAGAGTATCCTGACCCTCTCCATCGCGCTCTCTCCCTCATGTTTTAACCCTTTAGTTTCCTTTGAAACATGAATCCAGCGCTGCTGTCCGTCAGAGCTCCCCTGGACATGAGTGCACTTGAATATAATATTAAATGGACCCTCTCCTCATCCTGTGCACTTTAGTTTTTAAGTGGTTAGGAAGTGACGTCTCCCCCTCCATGCTGCCCCAATCTGGTGTAATTGCTGGGTGAAGTGGAGGAGTTTCCTTCAGCGCCACCAGCTGCCAGGATTTTTGAATTCCCTGGCTACTGATCACAAGTTAGTCATTAGTGACCTCAGCACGCAGAGAACGTGCCTACATCCCCCCCCCCTGAGACCACCAGTTGTAACTATAGAGATGCAGATGATGGATCTTACCTGCGCGGCGCATTCTGAGCCACCTTTCGGCGCAGGCGTTACGGAACTTGCATACATAAACTGCACGGGACTCGTAGCTGTGGGAAATTTGCGGTTCCTACGCTATGCAAATTGGGTTAAAAAGCTTCAGGGACTTCCGGGTTTGGCTGCCCCTGAGCCGAAGAGGAGGAGCAGTTTGTGGCAAGGGACAAAACGTGAGTTAAAAAAAATAATTGGGCAGAGGCTGACAGCAGCATGCGCCCCCTTATTTAACCTCCCTGGTGGTCTATTTATCTTGAAATGTCTTGTCTAAAAGCGGTCACTTTAATTTTGTATTTCCCCCTGCCCCCCAAGCGGTATCCTGAGTGTGGCTCGGGGTTAAATTCCTATGCAGCAACACTCGGGATGCCGCTGGATACATCACCGCTCCCTCGCTGCCCCCTGCAGTCTCCTCCAGCAACCGCGACCTCGTTACTTCCTGGTTCCTTCCTCTCGAGAAGCAATCCAGGAAGTAAAACGCTGCGATCACCGGAGGAGACAGCAGAGATCGAGGGAGCGCAGGGAGAGGTGATGTATACAGCCTGAGTGTGTCTCGGGGTTACCTCTCTCAGCGGTGAAATTTAACCCCGAGACACAATCAGGAACACCACCAGGGAGGTTAATAGGAAGAAAAGGACCTCTATTTTTAATAGGTGATTTCAAACCTTTGAAGGGATACTCCATCTAATGGAACAATGGTGGAGGTTTCGTTACAAATGATGATCATAGGCCTGCCACAACATCCATGTACTCCATCCCAGCAGGTTCCTGTTTTAACAACCCTAATGCCTGTTCTTACAAGATTAAACATTTATTTGGTTCTCCGCCTCCTGGGACTCTCTGCAGCTCATTGTTTAGTAGGCCCTGCTATGGAGAACCTGTAAACCATGTGACGGGGATGGGTGCTAGCTGTTAGGGTGGTCAGCCCTCAAGATGTAATACACAGACCTGAAAAAGGCTCCAGTCGACTTTAAAATGCATTTCACATAATGGTGCTATGGGCAGCAATAAACCCAGAATACGTAATTCCATGCGTTCAACCCAAACCTACATCTAATGATTTAAAAACACTTTGCTTTGGTTTTAAATAGGTGGGCGTTTAGATGTGATCTCACCTTGCACAAACCCGCCACAACGTCATTGTACTCCATCGCAGCGGGCCTTCTCTAGGCCGACCTAATACCTGCTCTTTAGATTAAATCAATTACTAAGGACATGCATCCTCATGGAGCTCTCTGCAGAATGCAAGGTGTAAACAAGCCCTGCATTGGAGAAACTCTAATCTGTGTGACAGGGTGGGGGATGCAAACCCTGGAGGTGTCTAGGCCCTCCACTACACAATGAACCGCAGGAAAGCGGCACTCAACCTAAACATGCATAACTTATAACGGTGCTACTGAGACCCGTAAACACAACATGCGAACTTCAGAGTTTTCAACCCAAACCTACATCCAAAGATTTAAAACCACATGATTCGATTTTAAATCAATTTTAAATACAAAGTCTCGTTAATGCGTTGCCGCTCTGTGGTGGGGTGTGTGAGTGTGTTTATATTTACACATTTTTCTTTTGTTAGCTGGCACGCCATCTGAACTAATTGGAGGCCGTGCAACATAAACAAAGCCTCCTTTTTCATGTAAGCCACAGCTTGGTAGTTCAGCTTCCGTTGTGGTCACTGGTCACCAACACTTCTCTGGAGGAAATAATAACACACTGCTTAAAAGCAACACAAAAATAAAAATGCCTTGGTTGTGTCGCATTAGAAAGACCCCTCTACTCCCAGAATGTATCACAAGATGTGTCCAGCAGTAATGGGAAAAGCTGATAGGTATGTTTGAATTTGCACCTTGTGCAGTGCTGGATTAAGGCCTTCATGGACCTGGAGCGGAGGAGTTGGGTGTGCCTCTGTCTCCTTCTTCTCGCCTCCCAATGTGCCATTACCACGGGCTGACTGGCAACTTTTGGCCTAGGGGCAAGTGCAACTCAGAGGCCCATAGTGCAGCAACTCAGCTCCCACTTAAAGTGCATCGGCCGCTCGTCTCTGCTCTTATTCGTGGTCTCCACTGATATTTCTCTCGCTTGCAGCTGCACCTCTTCACAGTAGTAAGCAATGGCCGAGTATGCAGCGGAGCGCAGCCTTTCCCCTCTGAGCCATTTCGCCCCTGTGTGCTGAGCTCATTTTGACTGTTTTGTGCTCATCATGTTTAAATGCAATTTGATGTCATGTTGTAATTATAAGACCCAGACAGATTATATATCCTTTTTTTCTTCAGCAGACCCTGCAGATACATATGTCATATATGTATGGGAAATGATGAGATGGTGAGCAGTGCAGCATCATTGTTCACTTCGTAATTGAAAAGTGGACAAAAGTGCTGTTTATATATAAATATTCCTGCCCCTCACCCCCCCCCCCCCCCCGCCCATTTTTATTTTTACATAAAACCTGGCCATGTTTTCTATCATTGAAAAGGACATGCTTTGGCTTTTCCAATGATGCCTCACATGACCCCTGTAGCTGCTGGAGAAGCAGGGGTCCAAACGACCATCAGCGGAGACCTAGTTATGTCAGCGATCCAGAGAGGGAAATTCAAACAACGGCAGGTGAAGATTCATTTTCAAAACAGGAAAATGTAAAATATAATCGATAACCTAGCTTTATGTGCATAGTTAATCTATACTTTAAAGCAGGGTTCAGCATTCAGATGTTTTGGGACTACATTTTCCTTAAGGCTTTGCCAACCTAATTAGTGGCTGAGCATCATGGGAAACATCTGAAGGGCCAAGTTTGCTGACCCCTGGGTTAAAGCATTTCACAAACAGTCATGTTGTTCTTGATGCTTAATAATTTAATGTTCTGTGTTTCAGATTTACTAATAAGAATATTACTCATACCATTCCGGAATGGTCCATTATCGCCGTTGTCCTTTTATCTGCGTAAGTATGTTTCTGGAGTTCGACACCCCCCCCCCCCCAATCTGTTTATTGGCAATTGCATAGGTTCCACAGGTGTATGGACCTTTGATTCGAAATGTATAAATTTTGTGGGGGAAAAAAACGTCTCCAGCAAAAGCAAATAAATCCTCAATAACACAATACAGGAAAGTCACAATGAAATGCTAACGAAGGACGTTCGGCAAACACCACTCTATATGGACACCCAAAATACTGGCGTTATTATTCTATGTATTGAGAAAAGAACAAACAAAAGTAACATTCAAACCTTAGACCAGTGTTTCCCAAACCTGTCCTCGGGACCCTCGACCAGGCCAGATTTTGCAGATCACCGTGGGGAAAAGCAGACTGAATCCTGCAATCACTGAGCAGCAAATGATATCACCTGTGCTGTGCTTCAGATATATCTGGCAAACCTGGCGAGATGGAGGGTCCTGAGGACAGGTTTGGGAAACACTGACTTAGACACATGTTATGGTGTCTGGATATTAAGGTAGGTAAGAGGGTCGAGGGACGCATTGGCATCACCAGTGACGCAACCCCAGAGGGCCTTCCAAAGAGTATTCCAAATACGATGGCCCTCAGATACAGTGTCATGAAGTTTGGCCGTCAGGTATTCCATTTTGTAGATATACCTAGTTTTAGCCACAATGAGTGATAGCACTTGGAGTGGCTCCAGTAACTGGCTATACATATGCGTGAGGCTGTACAGATCCTGTATGCTAGATGGAGAAAATGGCGGGATAAGCCGTAGCATCTAGATGGACTATTCAGAAGGCCACTGTAGGGTCCTGAGCCAGAGTGCTGAGGATGGACGATTTCAGGTCGTACGCAAATACCCAGAGCTCCTGCACTTTGTCCAATACCCACAATATATGATAATGGTAAGCTGCAGAGCCACACCTTTTGAGGACGCATTTCTGATGATTTGGGGGATATCCTTCAAGGCCTAATCGGGTCTACGTACCACCGTGACAGTTTCTTTTTAGCAATTTTCCTTGGTAACAGTGTCTGATCATCTTATTAAAAAACCCTGTGACTGTCTTGAGTGACCTCTTTTTTGGAGATCTGTAGTGATTTGTTTTGTACAACCTTAAGGGGACACTCTGTCCACCATGACCATTTAATGGCACTATTCCCTAGCTGACACTAACGTTAGCGCCTCGATATGGAAGCGTTGGCACCAGGATAAGTGTGTATAACACCTATTACATTCCTGACGCTACCCCCATAAGTAATCCGTTAGCGATCAGTAATTGCGCGGGCTTCCGCGAGCATACTGTACTTAATGCATCCTATACTTAACATGGGGAGCGCAAACGTACATTAGCATTTCTATAAGTAAGGTATTACAAAGTGCTAGCGCTAATTACCGTAGCGACAAGCAAGCCAAAAAATTAGCACCTTCTAAAAGCTGACGCTACATGATTCTGTTCCCGGCCTCCCTCTGCAATCACTCCATGGTGCTGCGCGATCTTGGGAGATTGTGGCTCGTGTCCCGGAAGCACAACCCTCCATGGAGTCTTATGGACTCCAGGAAGTGATACTTGCAGAAGCGCTACAGTGAATATTCCAGCGGTTAGTGCTTCGTTCCGGGGCGAGGTACTCGGCTAGCACCATCCCCAAAATATCGTGCTAACGTGGGGATGCTACGGGGAAATCTGCAGGCGCAGATTTTCCCAATTAGTGTCCCCATTTTTGCACGAACTAGGGAATAGGGCTCTAAGTGGCATGAGTATGTGTCCCCACCAAGCTATGGCTCCTGTGGCAGACATTTAAAGCAGAGGGCTTTCCTCCATGGTGAGGTGAATGCTCTGATGAAACTGCTGCCTGAGATAAGGTGAGTTTTGCATTGCAGGTAAAAAATGTATGTGTTGGGGTGGTACCAGGTTCAGGTGTGGCTGATGGTTTCCTCTTCTCCATTTCTTTGTCCTTTTAATGGTGCACTCTTTGTCAGCACAGTTTTTAATGTATTAACCCCTTCACTGCTGACGACGTGTGGGACACGTCCTCAGTTACTCCCACTGTATGCTGAGGACGTGTCCCACACGTCATCAGCTTTGCGGGACCCCTGGCGGAGATACTCACCTCTCTGTCCGGGGTCCCGTGGCGGTCTCACTTCAGCATTCTCAGACACTGAAGTTAAGATCCGCATGACGTCATCACGCTATGCGCGATGACGCAGTGGCGTAACTAGAAACCTGAGGGCCCCGGTGCAAGAATCCACGAACAAAGCTAGTATTGCCCCCAGCTCACATGGATATATATTGTCCCCCCAGCTCACATGGATATATATTGTCCCCCCAGCTCACATGGATATATATTGTCCCCAGCTCACATGGATATGTATTGCCCCCAGCTCACATGGATATGTATTGCCCCCAGCACACATGGATATATATTGCCCCCAGCTCACATGGATATATAATGCCCCCAGCTCACATGGATATATATTGCCCCCAGCTCACATGGATATATATTGCCCCCAGCTCACATGGATATATTTGCCCCAGCACACATGGCTATATATTGCCCCAGCACACATGGATATATATTGCCCCCCCAGCTCACATGGATATATTGCCCCCCAGCTCACATGGATATATATTGCCCCCCAGCTCACATGGATATATATTGCCCCCAGCTCACATGGATATATATTGCCCCCAGCTCACATGGATATATATTGCCCCCAGCTCACATGGATATATATTGCCCCCAGCTCACATGGATATATAATGCCCCCAGCTCACATGGATATATATTGCCCCCAGCTCACATGGATATATAATGCCCCCAGCACACATGGTATATATTGCCCCAGCACACATGGATATATATTGCCCCAGCACACATGGATATATATTGCCCCCAGCTCACATGGATATATATTGCCCCCAGCTCACATGGATATATATTGCCCCCAGCTCACATAGATATATATCCATGTGTGCTGGGGCAATATATATCCATGTGAGCTGGGGGCAATATATATCCATGTGAGCTGGGGGCAATATATCCATGTGAGCTGGGGGGGCAATATATATCCATGTGTGCTGGGGCAATATATATTGCCCCAGCACACATGGATATATATTGCCCCCCCAGCTCACATGGATATATATTGCCCCCCCAGCTCACATGGATATATATTGCCCCCAGCTCACATGGATATATATTGCCCCCCGCTCACATGGGTGTATATATGCCCCCAGCTCTCATGGGTATATATGTCCCCAGCTCTCATGGGTATATATGTCCCCCATCTCTCATGGGTATATATGTCCCCCATCTCTCATGGGTATATATGTCCCCCATCTCTCATGGGTATATATGGCCCCCCAGCTCTCATGGGTATATATTGCCCCCCCAGCTCTCATGGGTATATATTGCCCCCCAGCTCTCATGGGTATATATTGCCCCCCCAGCTCTCACCTCTGCTGGCCCCAGGGCAGGCTCCACCGGCATTCCGTTCTTCTCCGAGGCGAGCGGCCGCTGGAAGCATGCGTCTTGGCCGCTCGCCGGAAACCACCTGATCAGCGCGGAGGTCTCGCGAGAGGATCTAGTGCGCTGGTCAGGTGGTTCCTATACCACGTGAGCGGCCAAGCTGCATGTTAGCAGCCGCTCGCAGGGAGAGGGACGGCCAGCGCGCGGCTCCCAGATTCCGGCGCTGATTGCCGGAATCTGGCGGGCGGCGCTGGGCCCCCCTCCAGTGGCGGAATGCCAGAGCCCGGTCGCAACTGCGACCGCTGCAACCCTGGTACTTCCGCCACTGCGATGACGTCATTTCCAAGCAACCATCCCCCCCCCCCCGGCAATGCCGGGAGATCGCCTGGAAGGGAGGGGGGATCCGTTCGGATCCCTCTCCCTCCCGATCGGGAGGTTCCACAAAGAAAAGCCAGGCACCGCTTAAAAGGGGAGAGTCTCCCCTTTTAAGCGGTGTCTGGCCTTAACCCCCTAGGCACCGGGTCGCACTTCAGCGTCTTGCAGCGCCGAAGTGCGGCCTAGCTCCGGTGGAGGCCGCCATCTTGGATGGCGGCTCCACCACCGGGTCTCCCCTCGCTGCCTGATGTCATCACGCATAGCGTGATGACGTCAGATAGCTGGGGAACCCCTAGCTGCCTGGGGATTTCCCAAGGAAATACCCTGGTGGAGAGAGGGGGTTTGTTTGAACCCCGATATCTCCAGAACCGTGGCAGCTAGGGGGTCATGGAGGGTGTCATTCGAAAGGCCTGAGCATGGCCAGGTGTAAAGTAAAAACAAAATAAAAATAATAAAAAAAATCATGTATTTTTTTTGTGTGTTGTTTTTATTAATGCAGCAATATTGTTCACATTTCAAATATAATGTGAACAATGATGCTGCACTAATGATTTTTTTTCTATGGGGTGTGTTTGCTACAAATCACGTAATTCCCCCCAAAAAATGTAACAAGTCCCCATTTCTAATTTTTGTACAAGCGCACCCCATAGAAAATATAACCGCAAATGTTCATGTGATAAAAGGTGAAAAAAAACACTTTACACGCAGCAGATGATTAAAAATTCAAATTTTATTGCATTTTTTCTTATAATATACAGGCAGGACATGACGTATACATATAAAAATGATATATTACGAATCTGCCGACTCTGCCGGAAAGAACGATATATAATATGTCTTGGTCGTATAATAAGATGTGGCTTCAAATCGCGTTTAAACATGATGAGCAAAAGCGGTAAAAATGAGCTGAGCACACAGCGGTGAAATGGCTCAGCAGTTGAAAGGGTTAAAGTCCCCCTAAAGTTTAATCTGCGGGCAGCTCTGACACTTCCCAGCCAACCCTAGCACTGCTGTAGTATTTCATGAGAGAGGTCCTATAAATCCCTACATTGATGTATGGCTCTCTATACCAGGGATGAGCAGCCTTGACCTTTCGATTGTTTTGGAACTACATTTCCCATAATGCCCAGCCAATCTAATGAGTACCGGAGTACCATGAGAGATGTTGTTTCAAAAGATCTGGCGGGCCAGGGTCTCTACAGAACCTCGGCACTGTGTATGCTAACCTGTCTGTCCCACAACACACCCAGAAACGTTTTGTTTCATTCGATGAAGGTCCAGTAATAAGGGCAGTCTGATGGAATGAAGTGTAATGTATCTTTTTCATGGTTATTACAAATAAAGATTTTTATTTAATGGCTGGGCTTGGTGTGGGTTATGCCTGGGACTTGTTTTGGATGTGTGGGGGGGCTTCCCTGAAGATAACCCTACCTACATTTAGTCCTTTTCTCATGAGTTGCAACAAATTATTTTATTGCCAGAAAGCCTTCTGTCCCCTTTGCATATGCCACCTCAGACACCCAGTACACTCACATTGGCACAGTCAGCAAATCCTACACCTTTTCTGGTTACTGCTCCAGTTTCAGAACTTTACCCCACAATTGCTTCGTGTTCACAAAGTCATCGATACAACTAGACACTTGGTTTTTCTTCTCTTTTTTTTTTTTTTTTTCTTTTTTTCTTACACAGACCTTTCGTCCTAGTAACTATGCAAATAATGTCGCGCTGGCTGGCACCTCCCTGTAATATCCGGGTCAGGTGTGGGTTATTGGAACAACAAGAGGAGTTTCGGTTTCCATTTTCAGTCAGATTTACAGAAAAGCTGACTTTGGCGATTCTTCTAAACCCAAAACTGTTTAGACTTTATTGTCCAGTTCAGTGTACTCTGTTTGATTGCTCGTGGAATAAGCTGAGCCGACGGCAGGGTATCCATGTAACAATTTTTTACCTCATCATTATTTATACCGTCTGAATGACCCAAATTTATGCAAAAAAAAAACAACCCTAGAGAAGTCCCAACACCCACTTTGTGCGATGTTAAGTTGGAAACCTTGCTTTGTACAAGCAGTCTTACCTAGCCAAATGTACAGCGTGTCCATAAAGTTTACATTTTCAAAAATTTATTACAAAGGCAAATGAAAAGACAGATAAGTGCAAATTATTACAAAATGAGACGTATATATTTAAGTTTTTTTTTTGCCTCATTTAATACACCGCTATATGGGCACCATTAGTTGCATGAGGCACATCAAGACGGTACTCGATTTCTTGCCATGTTTTCTGTAGCATCCCCTCATCAATGGTGGCAATGGCATCAGTGATCCTCTGCTTTAGATTAGTGATGTCCCGTACCTTTGTTCCATACACCATGTTCCCTATTACATTCTTCACGCAAAAAATCGCACGCGCAATGCATGAATTTTTGCACGAAGCGTTAAACGTTAACGCGCGTAAATCAACGCCGGTATTACAATCCGAGCGCATTTTTTCATCCGTCAAAAAAAAATAACGCGTGCAAAAATGCGCACGCGTTAACGTTGCACGCAGAAATCGGTGTGCGGACTGTTTTTTTCATGCAATTCCGCCAATCAGAATTAAGAACCACAATTGTCTCACGTTAAGTTTTTGCGCCTGTCAAAGTCAATCTGCGCATATATGCTGCATCATTAAAAAAAACACGCACAACTAATCAATTTTATTGTTTGGGTATGCGTAGAATTATACTTTGCTGTATTACTTTTTTTTTTCTTTACGGGCTGGTGTATTTGGTTTCGGCCAGGACGTTCAGATTTGCCGTTACCACCAGCTTTTAGGAGTTGTTAAAATTATGCGCGCGAAGGCTGTGCGTTAAAAACTGCGTATAGATTGTAAAACCATCTGCGTACCAGCACACAAACGCATTTGCGCTCACAATGTTAAGTATAGGATGCGCGCAGTACAGTACGCTCACAAAAGGGTTTGCGCATTTCCTCCCGCGGTAGACGTATACGCGCGTTTGTTGTTTTGACTTTGTAATACGACGTTCTGCGCAAAGGGTTTTGCCCCTTGCGTTAATGCGTTTTTGCGCGCGTGCAAACATTTGCCTGAAGATTGTAATAGGGCCCCATATCTTTAACATAACCCCATAGAAAGAAGTGGAGGGGAGTGATATCTGGTGAACGAGGTGGCCAGGGAATTGGGCCACCCCTTCCAATACACCGCTCCAGAAATGTTCAACGGGGTTCATATAACAGTACATCATTCATTGTCAACAGGGTACCTGAAACGTCCAAATGCAATGTGATAAAAACCTCGATAACCACGGAGTACATGGAACAAATCTGATGAAGATATCTCATCAATTGCCTTTGTAATAAATTTTTGAAATTTTCAAAAGACTTTATGGACACCATGTATATCTCATCTTCTATTAAAGGGGTGTCCTATTGGATTTTAAAGTAAGCCTATCGGAGAAATATCCCAATGATCATGTTTACAATGTTGCACCCCGTATGACTGATTAGCATAGCAATCGTGACGCGCAAATCTGAAAGTTTGGTTTTAATATCCTAAATAATAGGGCGTGCAAGTGATTTTCAATTACTTTGCAATGAGGAGATGGGCTGCCGCGATAATCTGTGACAGCAACTTGACGTGTGTTTTAGGAAATTACTCGGGTATTCTATGTAAATGATCTGATCAAGAAATCAAATTTATATCTTCATCTATCAGGTCTATTCAATAAAGGTGAAACTCTGGAGAATGACTGGAGAAGTGAAAATTCTAGGTCAAACTGGAAAAATTCGCCCATTTATCTCACTTTCCAAATTTGCTATTTGGTCTAGATTGTTCTCTTCTCCTGCCAATTCCCCTGAGTTTCACCTTTTTAGTGAATAGACCTGTATATTCAAGCTGTAAGTTATTATTTTTTTCCTGCTTATGTGGAATTCTAGCAAATCTATATTCCTCAGAAAAAACCTCGAAAATCCTGTATAACACCGTCCAATTAACTTCATTTTATTTGAAATCATCTGCTTGGTGTAAAACGATCTCTTTTTAATGAATATGGGTTTTGTTTTTGTTTTTTCTACGCACCCTGACCACTTTAGATTATTAACCCCGATTTCATGCTGACATCATCATCTCTATTCAAGTGCTTGTAGCCGCGTTCATTTGAGAAAGCAAACATGGGCTTAAGCTGCGCAGGCAGCCTCAACCCATCCCTCTGACCAAGCACTCGCATACCTTGTGTGTGAAAAGTTATGCAAGATACGCAATTGGCGTATGTACGTACAAAAGTTACGTACACTACGCAAATTGCTTAAGTAAAAACATTTTCTCTAAAAAAATAAATAAAAAAAAATCAGATGAATCGATTAATCGAAATAATAATCGGCCATCTAATCGATTTATGAGAATAATCGTTAGTTGCAGCCCTAATATATATATATATGTGTGTGTGTGTGTGTGTCCGTATTGCTGACAGTATGTATATATCATTTTTTTTTTCCTCTCTGCATCTAACCTTTTATTTTGGATTTCTTGAGTCATTTAAGCCTCTAGGGTTGGAAAGTACTTATGAGACATTCACAGGTCAAGAGATGTTATGGACCAGCTTCGTAACATCCCCAGCACTGCACTTACTATGGTTTGATATTGCTTCAGTCTGACACATTGTTCTATCTTCACTGTCCCAAGGAAGGCTATACTAGTAGGTATTAGCGTAGGCTTCAACGAGCCTTACATCTGTGTCACTCTGTCAGATACTGCTAAAATGATTCATTAAATCAGAACACAGAAAGTAACTTTACTTGAATGCCTCGCCATCAATTTTTTATCAGCTATAAGAACAAATCTTTTGTCATTTTTATTCTATGGTCTTTCGGTTGAATTGGTGATTCGTGAAACGGATCTTATGAATTTTTTAGATTTTCTCTTTATTTTACAAAAATAGTGAACACCATGTTCATGGAAATACCACTGTTGGCGTCGATGTAAACCTAGAGGATTATTTTGATGTTGACTTTTTTATTCCTTTTAGTTTTACAATTTTACCTAAAACAAATTAATAGAACGATTTCAATTGAAGTCTAATGTATTGATTCCATTTATTTTATATTCTTACGTATTGATCATACATATTGCCGTGCAAGAGCAAATACCTGTGACGCTAACTTATAAATCAATGGGCATGATATGTAGAGTTTGCAAAAACACAGTATCACCTGGGTCTCTATTTAATTCGGCCTGAAAGATTAGGGCTAGAGTCAGACGAACGCAGTCTGAGCACCCTCTGCGTGCGTGCACAACGGACAGACGTACTGACGGAAGATACTGTAGACACCACATGGTCCGTTTTTGTTGACATAGGGGGGAAAAAAGGGAACTATGGGAAATAAAATTAATATGAAAAATGATAATTTGAAATGGATACGAAAAGGCATTGTGTGCGTCAAGGTGCTGGACGTCGCAAATGCGCTGCGTCTGACATCTGTTCATCACTCACGCAGAATGCTACGCAGACTTGCGCACTCCGTGGTAACGGTTTTACGTTCTTGCCTATCTTGCATCCGTTTGCCATGTGCGTTGTGCGTGTGCTGTTCGGTGCGCACGTACTTCGTGTGTGGGTCTCTATTGCTCATGCTTCTATGCTACGACAGACATTAAACTGTGCGGCAACACGGACGCGATCACTGCGTTCGTCTGACATGGGCCTAAATCGGAACATTATTCGTCCGTTTAACCGCTCAGGAGATTCTCATTCAGGTTTACCAGCACTTTGATTCCTGTTGAAAATTCAGATCGAATATCCGATCTCGCAGATATACTTTGTAAAGGAAATATCAGCTTTAGCAATTCAATTTGAATTTATTGATGTGCCGATTTAAGAAAAAAAAAAACAACAACAAATGCTGAAAGGTGTCGATAAATAAATTTTCATAGCAAAGAAGAAATAGAACCTTTTTTCCTTTTTTTTTTTTTTTTTTAACAAATATTGGATTTTTCTATGTTTAAAAGCACAAAAAAGTGTATGCTGCTGGCCAAAAATAAGCTTGGGGGGGGGGGCATTTTATTGGCCCACTTTTTTCAGACCTGCGGGTTTTTTCGAATATCTGGTATTGCCGAATAAAAAATATATATACTGTGTATTTGTATTTTTTAAGCAGCCGATATTGGGCCCGATTCCAACCAGCACACAAACAACGTGCCAGTAAGAGAAAATCTGGGTGAGGAGATTTCCTTTACTGTCTCCCTGTTAGCGCGTCTTTATTTGGAGTCGCAGCACTATGTGCGTCCGGGCATGGAATAACTGAAGTGCAGACTGTAAGCAAAAGGAATCAAAGAGATTGCATAATGATCGTATGGTGAATGTATAATGCAGGCCTCAAAATTTCCACTCGCCTGCTCGCATTTGGCGAGTGGAAATTACATGAGGGAGAGTGGGAATGCAGAGGCAGGGCAGGATAAGGGGTTAGGTGCGGCAACCATTGGCGAGTAACTCTTAAGGCCTGGCTAGTAGCTTGGGACTTGAAATTTTGAGCCCTGGTATAATGTATACCCATCAATTTGCTTCTGAACTGAAAAATGGCAGGAAACTGTTTACCAGCATTTGGTTAGTAGTATCCACCGTTACGAGGTTTGGTTTGAATTTGGCTGGTGGGCTTCTTTTACGGTAATTTGAATAAACAAAAACACAGGGGTTGTCAGTTTAATGTGGATATGTGATCCAAAATGCATATGAGAGATATATAATAAATATATACAGTATATATCTTTTTTTAAAGGGTCATTCTAAGAGCACCGAACGGTGAATTTCACTGTACGGTGCAATTTCGTGGCAGCTCGGCTATTCAGGAAGCTGTCAATTCTCCAAATACTGGAGAATTTACAGAAAAATATGGTGCAGATCGCCGCAATTCGGCGGCAGCAAAATTGTCCCATAGAGAAGCAATGGTTAATCTATTCACAGAACACCAAAATGCACCAAAGTCAGGGAAATGCCCAGATTTTCGTTGGTTCAGTTCAACAGGTTTAACCTCCCTGGCGGTCTAATTTTTTTCCAAATTTTGTGTCTAAAAGCGTTTCAATTTTTTTGGAAAGGAAATGTGTTGTTTTATATAGTAATAATTAGGAATAACTCCCTGAAATCTGTGCAAACCAGAGTCTAGTAAGGCTAGGGTCAGACGAGCGTGATTTCTACGGACTGTACGTCCGGACGTACGTCAGTACGGAAGACGCAGTAGTGGCCACACAGTCCGTTTATCACTGACGTATATTTTGACGGATGTAGGAGAGAAAATAAAATAAAAAGCAAAACCATTTTGTCCGTGAAAAATGCTGGACGTATAAATGCAGTCCGTCTGACCACGTTCCATCACTCACACACAAAGCTATGCGGCCGTTCGAGGAGTTGTACGTTCTTGCCTGCCTTGCGTCCATGGGCCGCGGCCATTGTGCGTCCGCAGTTCAGTGCGGACGTACTTCGTGTAACGGGCTCCTGTCTTTCTGTCATGCTATCACGGATGTACTTTTAGGCTCAATCACGGACGTGAACACTACGCTCGTCTGACCCCAGCCTAAACACACGGAGTCAGATTAAGTTTGAAACCCGACATAATAATTTATTATCCCAAAAATAATTATCCAAAATAATGCAAATAAATTATCTTCAATAATATAATCAAACCAAAAACACTGAAATCTTTCAGAAAAAAAAGATGCAATATAATAGAGGATTTATTCTCATCAAAGCAGCTTTACAGAAATAAAAAGCACATAAAAATCGTTTCTAAAATGTAATAGGGCCTTCGCTGGTGCTTGCCCTGCTTCATCAGTTGGATCTGGGCAAGCACCAGTGAAACATGGGACTGTTTACATTTTACAATATTTATTTACAGTTGGAATTTTTTTTTTTCTTTGCAGTTTTCAAATTTGCTGCCTGGTCCCGCCCCCCTGCGTCGCGTGGCTCGCAGGGAGCGGAACCAGGAAGCAAAGTCGCCGGCTGCCGCGATCACACTGCGGTGACTGCGGGGGACGGCGAGAGACGGAAGGATGTGGTGAGGATACAAAACGAGTGTGGCTCGGGGTTACCGCTTGCGGTAGCGAAATTTAACCTCGAGTCACTCTCAGGAATACCGCTAGGCAGGTTAAATAGGTGAATCCCACAGGATTCAATGTTGACAAATATAATCTATTTTTTTTAAAAAAAAATTTAACCATTTACTCTTTAAACTTTCAGCAAACCGTCTTGTTATTTTTAGGATATATTTTTTTTTTTTATTATTCTTTAGGCAAATTTTTTTATTTCACACATTTTCCTGCATTTGTATTGTTTTTGAACACCTTTTTAAAATTAGCAGAGTTGAGGGTTTTTGTGGTTTGTTTTTTTTGTGCAGTTTGGCGGGCTGATCGGCGGTCTTTAGAGGCTGCACATACGGCGCGCTTACGGGACCCTGCGGTGGATAGTTTGGTTCTGAACATGGAAACAGAGGACTACACAAAGTCGTCTTTTTTTTAAAACCTAAAGGTCTCCACTTTTTTTATTTACATAGACCTTAATGACATGCCTGGTAATTATTTAAGGGTTCGTAGATGTTTCTTCTGAAAGATGGAAAAAATAGTACAGGGTGATTTTAGGTACTGTATGGCCGGTCAGGAACTCCCCTCAGTCATAATCCGTCTTTGATATTGCCTGTTTTCCAAATATACCCATGACACCACCTAATGGACCATTTCATCAGAAAATACATCTCACTGAATTCTATTTAACTGAACTGACTTCTGTCAGTGAACTGTGGCGGTTCTCACGGTTTCCAGAGAGCAAATGGTGCAGCGTCCTCTAAAAGCTTGTGAGAGCATTTCCAACTGAACAGGGAGCCGGAGCATTGGCTCTGGGACCCGAAATCTAAACAGTCAGAAAATGACCATAATCGCTCACTATTAAAGCACAGTAATAACTGTACATTTAAACCTCGTTTTGTTGTGTGCAAGAAACTGGAAGTAAATGTGTCTAGCAGAGATACCAGGCCTTCCATATGTTACCTGCAGCAAAATATAAAATAAAATCCCATGCTTTACGCTTATAAAGAGCTTGGTATTTGTGTATGTGATTTTTATTATCTTGGGGGGGGGGGATCTCATTTAAATATCTACTCTTTATAAATATCCAGTGAGACAGACTGAAAATGGTATATAGCCAATATGATTCATTTTTGCGTTTTCAGGAGAGCAATCTATGCCTTTTATTATAATGCAGTTGTGGCATTGAACTATCGCTTTTGATGTTTTAGGTGGGTTGTTGTTTTTTGGGGGTTTTTGTAGGTAGGAGTTGATATTAAGCCCCCCCCCCCTAAATTTTACAATTTGACGTCAATATTTCACATGTACCGGCTGGATGGAATGGAGGTAACATCACTGCTCTATAACCGTGGAGACACCGGTTCGAATCCCGGCCAGAGCACCTCTCCAGTAAGTGTCCTTGGGCAAGACACCTAACGGTACATACTCGCCACCCAGGACATACTTGAAAATGAGAGAAATCTCAATGTATCCTTCCTGGTAAAATACTTTCTAAAAAAAAAAAATATATAATATATATATATATATATTTCTCTTGGTCAGTAGGTCCCATTCCATTAAAATTTCAGCAATGTAGGCGTGCTGTTCAGCAATGTAATTGCTGAATGCGTTGCTCAATTAAATGGGTATTCTTATGTTTGAGCTGTATTATAATCTGTGCAGTTTCCATTTCATTGTTTATGCTTTTCTGGATATTCTTTAGGTTTTTCGACTGTATTAGATTTGGTTCACATATTACATTTAAAAGCTATTCAAGTCTCATCCTTGTGTGTTAACCAGCAGGTGTCACATCTGTACCTCTCTTTCTATTACTCTTGATTTTCTTACTGTGTATTACAAATGATAGAGGATCGTATGTGGATCCCAAGTCCATGTTGTATATCATCTTATTTGCTGTATCACATCTACAGTTATTCTATAGTCTGTCCGTGCAGAGCCTCCCTCAGTCCTCAAAGTGTCTTATGCCAAACCTCATCTGAGATCCAGTCTGATAGTCGTTAAGGGGACACTCTGCACACCCTGACCACTCTTTGGTAAATTAGATGACTAGGGTGAGAGGAGTATTGTGTTGGAACTCTTTTGAGAGTCATTGGTGGTACTTGGTTCCCAAATGTTTCAAAGCCCCAGAACCTGAGCTGAATCAGCCCTCTGAGACCCCCCCCCTTCCTATGGGTCAGGGAACAGGGACCCCAGGGCAATGTGACCTATCTGCGTGGTCTCACTGCATAGAGGGCCCCCTTTAACCCCTTCACTGCCAAGATCAAGATAACTTGTGTCTTCAAAGGCACATCAGCTGCCCAATATCGAGTTGTTATATATAAATATTTGTTTGCTGCAAATTAATTTAATTTGCTTTTGGGCTTCAGAAGGTGCCCCCCAAAGTTTTATCCCTGTGGCCATAATGCCCAAGGTGCTAAAACTGTATAAAATCGGCTAATTGAATGTCCTTATCAGACTTTCAGCAGCCGATGCAGAGCACCACTAACTGCGTAACTCCATTTGGCCCCTAGATGGCGATATCTGCCTGCCTTATAGGTTATTACAGCAAGAAATACACTGTGAATATTCCCAAATATTTCTTACTGTACATACTTGACATACTTGAAAACGAGAGAAATCTCAATGTATCCTTCCTGGTAAAATCCTTTTTATAAATAAATAAATTGGTTAAAAATTTGTTTTTTAGAAAAAGAAAAAAAAAAAAAAAAGAAAAAAAACACTGGTTCCTGACAATGTTTTTTTGGAAAATCACTTGCTAGGGAAGGGGATGAATATAGGGTAAAATAAGAGATTTGCGTAACAATTATTATTCTTGGATAGTTTAAGATTGATATAATATAAAGTTTGCTCTTTTTTTTATCGCTTTAATTATAAGGTATTCTACTTGTGGGGATTTGTAACACTTCAATGTTCTTGAACCCAGGACATACTTGAAAACGAGAGAAATCTCAATGTATCCTTCCTGGTAAAATCCTTTGCAAATAAATAAATAAATAAATTTGTAGTGATCAGAATGAGATTATAAAAAAAATGTAGTTTCCACAAAATACAAATCAAATGTAAAAACATCTGTATGTGGGTACAATTCCTAGAAATGAAATTACAGTAACACCTTGTATCAGTACTGTGCAGAGATTTTCAGCAATTGTAACCCCCTGAATCTTATGCCTATAGAGTAGTCGGTGACCCCTCCAGTCTCCTGGCTGTTGTAATACCATTGTTGCATCATTTCAGTCAATGGGAAAATCCCATCACATTAATTATTTTAGAAAACTAATCTAAAACCGCTTCGCACTCTTGGATAACGAGCATACCATAGCGTGTGGCAGCCATTAAAGGAACCAAAACAAACCTTGATGAAAATGTCTTATGCATTAATTTACGTGCATTTTTCCTACATTTTAGGATTGAATTGGGCTCCGTTGCAAAGAACGGATCATTTTTGTTACTAAACAAATAAACAGGAACTAAAAACTAAGACAAAAAAAATTCTATATTTTTCATTAATGGCATACGCAATGGATTTCTGTTGATAATTTAAAATAGTTTCACACACGGCCTGCCGTGCGTCCCTGCTCTCCTTACCCTACGCTCACTCTCTGTATACCTTGGCTTGATACTCCTTTCCGTGGCGTATTTTATATGCAACTGGCATTGTATGATCTTCTATTATTTGCCTGTTATCTCCATGCCTGGCAGCTGGTAACCACAGAAAAATAAAGCACAAATGGAAGCCATTGATAGGCAGGTGCAGGCAATCTAACGTTCTCCTGGTGATAACAGGTGTAAATGTGAAAAGGCAGGATATTACTGACTGCATGTTCAGGTTTAGGATGAAATTACCTTTTCTAACCAGGGATGATTTATGCCAGAAATGACGAACCTTGGCAACTACAATGTTTGTAAACTACATCGCCCATGATGCCCAGCTTAGGCTGGGGTCAGACGAGCGTAGTGTTCACGTCCGTGATTGCGCCTAAAAGTACGTCCGTGATAGCATGAAAGAAAGTCCATTGGAGCCTGTTACACAAAGTACATCCTCACTGAACTGCGGATGCACAACGGCCGCGGCAAACGGACGCAAGGCAGGCAGGAACATACAACCCCTAGAACGGCCGCACAAAGTGCGCTGCGTCCGCAACGTCCGCATAGCTTTGTGTGTGAGTGATGGAACGTGGTCAGACGGACTGCATTTATACGTCCAGCATTTTTCACGGACAAAATGGTTTTGCCTTTTAATTTATTTTCCCTCCTACATCCGTCAAAATATATGTCAGTGAATAAACGGACTGTGTGACCACTACTGTGTCTTCCGTACTGACGTACGTCCGTGTGCACGGATGTACAGTCCGTAGAAATCACGCTCGTCTGACCCTAGACTTAGAGCAGTGCTTGCTAACTTCGACACCGCAATGGTTTTAGAAATATGTGGCACACGATGCCCTCGGAGACTTGTGCCAGGATGAGCATTATTAGACAAGTAGTTGTGAAACCTCAGGGGTGCCATGGTTGCTCATTCCATAGCCTTGGGACTGGCTATCGTTCCATGTGTAGTAATTCACTGAGCTGGACAGGGCTGGATTTATAATTAGACAGAGTAGGCATGTGCCTACAGGTGTCTGCCACAAGGGGGCGCCATGTTTTTTTTTTTTTTCTTTTTCTTTTTCATTCAATCATTTAGACCCCTGTATCTCTTGAACCCTACAGGCTAGAGGAACACATAATGGATCCTTATAAAGGCAGATTACGGCATTTTCAATGCTACCAATCATGATCAGGTTTCTTTAAAAATCAAATAAATAAAATTATTTTGTCTTTTTTTGTTTCTTCTAACGCAGCACTATTGCAATGATGATGCTGCAGTAACTCACCTTCTCATTTCCCACACTGCCAACAAGTGTGGAGTTGATTACCCAAAGCCTTGTTTCACCTACAACCTAAACAGTGGCAATGCAGTGAGGGGAGACCGGGGAACTTTGGAAGCTTGCATCTCTGAATTGTACACCACACAAGGTTAAGTGAGATGTCACTGGAAAGGTCAGAGTCTGGTCTTTACAATGATACCAATCATGACTATTTACACTGTGCCACGTCAAGTAAGGTGTCATTAGAAAGTTCTTTCTAATGATGCCAAACATGAACATGTGTAAAAAATAAAAAAAACATTAAAAAAATTAAATGCATAATTTACTTTTTTCTCAGGTCTTTGGCAGTGGCATTATGTGCTTTTACCTATAAAGCAAACAATGCTGCTGCACTAACCCGTCTTCTCATTTCCCACGCCGGGAAAAAATGTGGAGGTGATGGTGCAATGCATTTTTACACATTTAATCTAGTTAATCTAAAACACAAGGAGCAGTATTACAAAGTTTGTGCTAACTTAACCACAGCTGTTGTAAATTTACCAGAGCCATTATAGTCTATGGGGTTATTAAGTTCACAACAGCTCTGGTTAAGTTAGCACCAGCTTTGTAATACTGCCCAAGATCTGCGAAAGCAGGGGATCCTTTGGAAACATGTTTCTCCATTCTTTACACCCCACAAATTCAAGTTGGGTGTGATTGGACAGGCCAGAGTCTGGCCTTTCTAATTATTATTATTATGATCATCATCATTTATATATAGCGCCAACAGTTTCCACAGCGCTTTACAATAACCAAAGGGAGCGAGATATAGATAAACGGACATAGGATGGAAACAAGAGGTGTTGAGGGCCTAATGATGGCAAACGGGCTCGTTCTCTGGGCCACAAGAAGCTTGAAGAGAAGCCTGTCATTTTCCAAAATGCATGCTTTGACAACCGTGCCAAAAAATAGTGAGAAAAATTAACAGGACGGAATAATTTCTGAATGTGTAGTATATGTTCCATCTCCTATAAAGGTTTCTGTATGTCTATTTCATAGGAATTATTACTCGGGTTAGGCATGATTTAATCCATGGTGGTTAGCGTTTCCGATCATATCATTTTTTTTATTTATTTATATTTTTTTACTCCAAAGATTAAAAAAATCGTTTATTTTAGTGGAAAATAATGGCTTATTTTGGATATTAAATAATTTTCTCAGACTAAATGATGAGAATTATTAATCCGTCTGTCTCGTAGTAATGTTACTCACAGTTTACAGTTGTGTTTGAGCATTGGCCTAAAGTACAAATATTTCTGTAGTAACATTTCAGCCGACACATGTCAATGCTTCTAAGAGGAGCAATGAAGCCACCCATTAAAAATTCATGCATTCTAATGGAAAAGACTGCTCTCCAGTGGTCGAGCTCTACCTGTACGTAGTGTTTAGGGACAACATAAAATACTTGTTGAAAGATGGGTAAAGAGAATCCTCGCAAACCATACAACACTAAAACCTGGACATCAAACCAGAACACAATCTAAAATGTATTCTTTGTTTTCATATTGACTTTACATTATTATGTAAATATTAAGCAATTCTCTTTTTTAACTCTTTACAGTACCTAGTCATAATTAAATGTTAAATTATTTGATTTTCATTTTACAGTATCTACCAAAAAGACGTGTGATAGCATGACTAGACTGTTCCCAATTCCCATGCATGTGATGATTGTGTGTGTGTAATATATATATTATTGTCATTTAATTTATGGCAGAGAACAAAAAGTAAGATTAAAAGCCTCCACATAGCAAATAATACAGTTTATAATTGTAGAAGACCTTTACACATCTCAGCAATTCAGAGAACTGCTTTACAGATCTCAAGTGCTACATTCCCCATATGCAGCAAGGAACTCTGGGTAGGACATGCAAATGAAAGCGGGCAGACCTTGGCATTGCACTGACCTGTAGGGTGGCTTTGCTACAGCAGGCTGTTAGATGCAGAAAAGTGAGAAATTGGGCACTCTATTTGCATGCCCAGAATTCCATCCTGCATGCAGGGAACGATTTGCTTACTTGGTGCAAATGTTTTTCACAATGACTTTTTTATATTCCCTCCTAAATACACACACATTTCTGGGTAACATTTTATTTCTTAGCTGTGCTGTATTCCACCCAAACAATGGTTGGAGTTACAAAGTGTCCTTTCCTTATTTTTTCTTTCTTTTTTACTTTATGGAAATTTCAAAGCAAACTTTTACTACGATATACTTCCTGAAAGCTAATCATAGTGTGCGTGTGTACATCCAAGAAACTCCGCGCTCCACGTACCAAATATCTTTCGCTCCGGTGCAGAAAATCCGTCTGCCATCAAATATATCATAGAAATAGCGCTGCAACTAACGATTATTCTCATAATCGATTAGTTGGCCGATTTTTATTATTTCGATTAATCGATTCATCGGATAAAAAAAATAGAAAAAAAATTGCTTATTCAAAAGGAATTTTATGTAAAAAAATTAATAAATAACCACAACCCCTCCCCCTTTTTTCATAAGAAATTTGCGTAGTGTACGACGTAACTTTCGTACGTACGTACATACGCAAATTGCGTATCTTGCGTACTTCTCACACAAGGTATGCGAGTGCTTGGTCAGAGTGATGGGCTGATGCATGCGCAGCTTAAGCCCATGTTTGCTTTCTCAAATGAACACGGCTACAAGCACTTGGTCATAGATGATGATGTCAGCATGAAATCGGGGTTAATAAGCTAAAGTGGTCAGGGTGCGTAGAGTGTCCCTTTTAAATAATTTTGTGAACACACTGAGTGGGAGGAGGGACTGGAGGTGGAAGGGAGTGACTTTGCTCAAGTGACTTGACCTGAGTCTGAGAGGGAGTGGGTATGGACAAAAGACCGCACTTGAGTTTGGGAGTGAATTTGGGGAAAGGGACCAGACCAAAGGGAGGTAATGGCAGTTCCCGACCAAAGAGGGTGTGGCAGGGAGGGTGGGGTGGTGGCACAGGACTCCAGCTTTAAGTAAGGATAAAACACAGGCATACAGCTCCTTCACCCAGTGACAGTATCCTATTGTTTGTGTTTATAGTTCTGCTACTGTTGTAAACGGAATAAAAACAAACTGGTTGTGTCTGACATAACCCTAGAACTAAATCACACCTAGCAAAGCAGCGGCGCGTCTTCTGCAATCAGCTCCGAAGCTGAGGTTATATACGTTTAACTCAGTCTGACTCTAACCAGTGCGTGCTATACACAGAACGATTAATCGACACCAATTAATTGATAATGGAAATAGTTGACAACTATTTTATTCATCGATTAATCAATTAGCTGTTTCAGCCCTACATACAATTTTTGGACGCACACAGACTTTTCAATGAAGTATAGGGTGTTGGGACTGAAACGTTGATTTTTGCAACAATAGAATAAGAGTCTTTATACTTTATTGAATAGTCTCTGTGTGCGTCCAAAACTATACATGTATGTATCATTTTTTCTTTTTGAGAAAGGATTTTACCAGGAAGGATACATTGAGATTTCTCTCGTTTTCAAGTATGTCCTGGGTGGCGAGTATGTACCGTTAGGTGTCTTGCCCAAGGACACTTACTGGAGAGGTGCTCTGGCCGCGATTCGAAACGGTGTCTCCACAGTTATAGAGCAGTGATGTTACCTATACTCCACCCAGCTGGTACATTTCCTAGATCTCGCTCTCTCTCTCATTCAGATCTCAAAGTCTTATTGCAGAGCATACAGTATCTAGGTTTGAGAAAAATTTAAAATTCTGTTTATACTGAAAGGTGAAATTAATTACGATGACACTTTAAATTCAGATGTGTATCTGTAATTATTAAACTATTAGAAAATGTGTTTCTGTATCTTGTAAATGTGATTTTTTTTGTAGATTGTTTTAATAACTCTGAGATGCAAACGTTTTAAATGCGTTATTCATTACAAAGTGCTAGTTTTTGGCTTTAGTTGTTCTTTACTCTTTTTTTTTCACTCTCCAATGTGTTTTTTTTCTTCAAAACCTTCTGGAGGGCAAATGTTACTGCTCCCTGACCTATGTCTACATAGAAACCTCTCGTTGGCTTCCACAAAGCTGAAGTAGACTTCTAGGTCTTCTTACTGGTCAATGCCTGGTTTATATGTACGCGTCGCTTGGGTTTCTAAAATGGGAAGCAATGCTGTTAACGCTTTTAACGTTTCTGTCTAGCTAACACTATACTCTTATAAACTTTAATAGACCTTTATACTAATAATGTAGCGATTTGCCTTTATTCCAAATAATTCTAATGCTAAAAATCATCAGATTTAGCTTGGTTATTCAAGCGGCGATTTGATGGAATGCTCCCATGTGTCTTTCCTTTTTCATTTCAATTCGACACATGCATTGCATTGTCGTCCACTTGATAAAAGAAGCCATACAGTGTCCCAGCGATGCTTGAGCTCCCTGTAAGATTAGCACACACCTTTTGTAACCTGAAGGTAGTAACTGTCGAGCACTGCTTTGTGTCGTCTGCAGCAGATGTGTCTGTAACTGCCCTGTTTTTTTTCCTCCCTACAAAGCAGTTTAACTTCCTTCGCTACAAAATGCTACATATGCCATATGGCGTAGCTGCATTGATGGACCAAATACAGTGATTTCCTTCAAAAAATTCGAACATTTTTCCCCTCACCTGGCGTCCCACCTGGCGTCGTGCTTTATTCCATCAGTTTGTTTTGTCTCTGCTTGTCTTCAAACCTTTTTTTCACGGCAGACGTTCTCTTTTGCAAAGGTTACACTTTCTTTCTTTTTCAAGGTCACTACAGTGTAAACTTTGGGTTAATTTACTAAATCTGAAGTTTTTTAGTAACTTTGAATGAAAATTTAGGTATAAAGAAGACGAGCTGGTAAATAGCTAATGTGTGTTTTTTTTTATTTTTTTAATCCTTGGTTTTTGTTTTGTTTTGGCACTTCTCCAGAGTTCAGATGCTAATGGACTCTTGTCATTAAGAGGTTTTTGAACTTCTGCATTGGTGAGGACTGAGGAGTCTTTACTTTTTACATATTGGCAATGATGGCATGACCCCTCTCAGACGTCCAGTTTCCAAGCTTGATAAAGGCCACTTTGATGCTTGAAATGTTTCTGCACTTTTCACCCATTAAAAGCAGCTAATCTATAAGTGAAGTCCCAGGATTCACTTATTTCTTTTCCAAATCATTGTTGGGCATCTCCATTTCAGGATCATTTCCATCTGCTCTACTGGATCAAGTCACTGACTGTCTCTCAGCTGTCTCGAATTGTATGTCTTTCTGCTTCCTTAAACTCAATTTTGCCAAAACTGAAATTCTCGTTGTTGTTCCCTCCAAGAAAAACCCAATACCACCAATCTCTGTCCGAGTAAATGGAACGCTCATTAGCCCAACGCCTCAAGCTTGCTGCCTTGGTGTCACTTTCGATTCTGACCTAATGTTCTCTCCCCACATCCAGACAGTGACCAAATCCTGTTACTATCAACTCAAGAACATTGCCCACGCCCACACCTTTCTGACGCAAGATACCGCGAAAGGTGCTGGTTCATGCACTTATCATTTCACTACTTGATTACTGCAACTCGCTCCTCGTTGCCTCCCCAACTCCCATATTGCCCCTTTTGCAATCTATAATGAATGCAGGTGCCAGGGTTATTTTTCCCTCCCCCCCCCCCTCTGCTGGTCCCTCCATTTTCTTCCTGTACGTTCCAGGATACAGTTTAACATAATGATGCTCGCGTTCAAATCGCTCAATAACTCAACCCCTTCCTAGATGTCTTTGTTACTACAAAAACACATCCCATTTAGGCTAGGGTCAGACGAACGCATTTTCGCGTTGTCTGTGAAAAAGTGCGTTCGAACAAATGGACGCATTTTTTCACGGAGTACGCGATAGCGGTCATACGATGCGCATTTGCATCCGTGATTTTGTACGGATCATCAATAAAACACTTTGTGCATCTGGACGTTATGTTGGCCGGACATTAGCAGTGTCTGACATCTCCAATTCACGCACACACGCCGCTAGCGGACGCAGCGCACTCTGTACGTCAGTACTAGCAGTTTAACATTCTCGAAAAAATGCGTTCGTTTTCCACTTGCGTTGCGCAGCCGGACTTTTGTGCGACCGTACTTCGTATATTGGCCGTCATTGCCTGGCACTTGCTGCTAGTGCGGCCGTGATTAAGTGCGCCTGCACGCGCGTTCGCACTGCGCTCGTCTGACCCTAGCCTAAGACAGCGCCGGTCGGCGGGCGATCTCCGCCTGTCATCTGTCTACACCTGCGTTGCCAACTCTCGCCTACAAGACTTCTCAAGGGCAGCTCCGGTCCTGTGGAATGACTTGCCTCGACCTATCAAACTCTCCCCTGTTCTTCAGGCTTTCAAGAAATCCCTCAAAACCCATCTCTTCAGATTAGTGTACCACATCACTGATGCAGTTCATCCCTCTGCTCACCCACTCAGACATGAATGAAGCTGTTTCTATGGCCCCACCATTCCCAAACCACTGGAACTAATGATCCTGCCGTGCAGTAAAATCCCCTGGTCTTCCTCAACCCCAATCTCTCTAGACTGTAAGCTCTTATGAGCAGGGCCCTCTACACCTAGTGTTTCCATCCTATGCACTTTACATTCCAATGCCTCTAACTTGTACGTTCCCAGTACATGCAAACCTTCTTCACTTTTTGTTTCTTGCTTGTTACATATGTACAGTTTCTTGCGTCTCATTGTAACATGTCGTGGAGGCGGTTTGTGCCATATTTGTTGTAGTATAAAATTCTTTATAGTTGCTTCAGATAATACCAACAAACGTAGACGTTTCTAAAGATTTATAATTCTGCTACTAGAAATTCTTTTTGTGTTTTTTTGTTTGACATCCCATCATTTCTATATCGTTACGTTTTTATGACTGTGTGGATCGATGGACAATCATTTTATATATTTTTGTTTTGTAAAAGGAAGTGGTGTCAGGAATGTTTTGAACATAGATTGCCACAATAACGTAACCGTCCAAACCTTAAATCGTTTGTTCGTTTATTGAGTAATCGCTGGAGGACCACGAAGATTTGCGAACTTGGTGGAAATTTCCCAAAGAGTAGTATTTCGTTCTTGCACCGATCCTCTGTCTGACAGATGAAACTGTTGGTGCCAGGGAGTTTGCAATCTTTTTTATCCCCTTTAATTCGGTGTTGTCGGTTCTTCCCAGACTTTTTTTTTCTGATATTCTTGTCTCCAATCTCCCAGATCTGACCACATTGTGATCTAACCTAACAAGACTTCCTCTGTAACCTTCCTGAATCCCTTTCCTATTGCAAAAGCCCTCTGCGCCTGTAGCTCCTATCAAACTGAACCACCATGGCAAACTCCTTCATCTTTGTTTTCTGAGTTGTAAAATTTCTTTATCTCTTCTTCAGGTCATTTTTTCCCCATTTGAGTTGTAAAAAATTTTTTTTTATCTTTTTCTAGTTTGTAGGGTCTTAGTGAGTTCTTAAATGTACTCGTATCTCTTCATATCAGGACAATATGTCCAAGTTTATGTCTTTTTTAGAAAATTAATTTAAAAAAAAGTGTTCCTTGCTGGCAATGCTCAATTGCAGTTTGTAATTGAGGAAGACTTTGTTTTTTTTTTTTTTTTATCCCTTTTGTCAGTGAGGCAGGACATCGGTGGTTATGTAATAGGAAACCGGAGTTTTGAAATATAGAACTCAAGCACCGTGTAAGATTTATCTTTTTAATAATTAAAGCGCTGTGCTGGAATCTTACATCTTTAATCAGAGCAGAATCCTCACACGGGTCGCGTAGGAAACCAGCAGGGTTATTCAGAGAGAGAAGATCTGGCCCCGAAATGTAACCGGACACTGAATTTCAGCGAACGGGGACATTTCGCGGCCATTCGGCTATTCAGAGAGAAGGCAATTCGCCAAATCTTGGCGAATTGCCTGCACGTACGGTGCCTGTTCGGTGCCTGTTCGAGGGCAGTGAAATCCCATTAGAGAAGCAATGCTTCGTCTATTCAGAGAACACAAAACAGCTGAGGAATGTCAGTGAAATGCCCTGCCGTTCGGTGGTTTCATTCGTCAGGTTTATTCAGGCGAATCCCATAGGCTTCAATGTTAAAAATATTCCAGTTTTTATCCAATATCTAATAAACCGTTTATCATTTTATTCTTTTATATAATTTTTTTAGGATTTTTTGGGGGATTTATTTGGTCAATTTGTTTTCCTTTTTTTTTTTTTTTTTTAATCTTTTTTTTTTTTTTTTCTGTAACAGCCCATATTATTATCATTCATTGGATCTTTTATGTAAATTCCAAAATTCCAGGCATTTTCGTTCAGTAGTGTTTTTCAAACAGCGTTTTAAACCCCTTCGTCTGCGTTTCGGCTTTTTCCGTCGGCTGCTCTGCGCTGTGATCGCCGACTGCTCGGATTTTTCCGCCGTGTTCGGTTTTTGCAGCGGTTTCTGTGAGTGTTCAGCGGGTTTGCGGCGAGTATTCCCTGCATTACAGGGGCCCTGCGGTGCTGGCTGAACTAGGAATCGCCGACTGCCCCGAAGTGGAGGGAACGAAAAGTCACCGAATATGCTGGGACTTTTCGGATCTCTTTGAATAACCCCGGCAGGTCTTCTTCTGGTTTATTTATACCATGGCAATGGCTTAGAACAGTGAAGTCTAACCAGGATTGGTGGTGTGCAAAGAAAATCGAAAGTGCTAAATTACAGTATGTTCTTGACATGTACTTGTGCAAAATAATTTGACTTGTAGTAGTTGGTTCATTTCAATTTTGTTGAACCCTTGAGTCAACTGTCTGAAATTTGGAGTACTTGTGGTACTTGGACATAGAGATGTGTTTGGGAGGTGCAGGCCTGATATTCTATATTGTTTCCCTGCCCATCTCCTATGTCAGGCCTCAAAATTTCCACTCGCCTGCTCACCTTTGGCGAGTGGAAATTACATGAGGGCGAGTAGGAATACAGAGACAGGGCAGGATAAGGGGTTAGGTGGGGCAACTAGTGGCGAGTAACTCTTAAGGCCTGGCTAGTAGCTTGGGACTTGAAATTTTGAGCCCTGTCCTATGTTGAAGTCACCCTGTACCTACAATTCTAGGTGCAGGGTGTTTGTGTCTCTGTGGTGTCTGTGTTATATATAAACACTGTAGTTGTTAATATCGTTATTGTCTATGCTTATCTGTTACAGTGAGAAATTAATGTAAAGGCAGTCCATAGGTATCTCTGTATATCAACTTCAAATTCATATTACTTTGTAATACTTTTGAATTTGGGGGTCCTGTGCCTTTCAAATCATTTCCTTTTTTTTATCATGCAATAAACTAAGCAATACAAGCTATTTTTTTTAGGGCACACTGCCATTTGAACCTGTCTTTTGAAATCACAGAAGCCGAGCTTGACAAGACCGTTTTAGTGGTACTTTCTCAGCCGGAGATAAAAATGCAGCGTTCTGATTCCTTCTCTGCGGTTATTGATCCACTTCTTGTGAGAGTTACTTTGATTCATATTTGATGTGCCCCGCGGCACTGGGTGAACTTGATAAAATAATCATTTGTATGATCTCGGTGGATTGTTCTTGTTTGCGGAAATCTTTTGCCGAGACGAGTAGAGACCAGATTGCATTTTAAGAGGATGAGATTTTAAATGACTTTTCTAATTTAGTGGTTGTTTTATAATAAAACTGTTTATAACCATTTCGTGTTTTAAGAAGTGCCATAACCAGTATTTGAAAGGGTTGCCAAATAAACGTTTTTGAATAAATGCCTAAAATGTAAACCTGACTACTGCGTAAACAATTTCCTGTTGCTTAATTAAATTCTGGTGACTAACGTTGCATTTTGAATGATTACATTTGGACAAGTTGGCGCTCATTTGGATAAACTTTCTCACAAAGTAAGTTGCCATTCGTGGATTTGAGATCCATCATTACTGTAGTGATCATGGATGAATTGTGTCATAAATCATCATCATTGTTATACCAAAGAGGGAACACATGGGGCAGTGTGAGGCTTTTTGCCCTGTGTAGTTAGCTGTGACATCATTAAGCCAGTCCACTCTGGTGGGGGGAGACATAACTCTAGGCCAACCCTTCTTTTCGTTCAACCAGGCGT
Organism: Leptobrachium leishanense; assembly: GCA_009667805.1. Lineage (NCBI taxonomy): Eukaryota > Metazoa > Chordata > Amphibia > Anura > Megophryidae > Leptobrachium > Leptobrachium leishanense. Next base: position 52,828,773 of record CM019070.1, on the reverse strand, counting down.
TTCAGGAAGGGATCAGCCCTTTTGTGTTTTGACTTGGACCTGTGTGCACATGGCTTTGCCATGTGCTGTGCATTTCTGGATTTGGTGAATGAATGTTGCTCTTGTTGATCCCTTTGTACATCACTTTACCTATGCTGAGTCTTTGTGTTATTGCAGTGTCCAGGGTTTAGTTTAATAATGTTTAATCTTTCTGTTTATCCTATTTATTTTAAAGAAAATCCTTTATACCCAACACTGTGTGTTTGTGTCGTCACTCGCTGTTCGACGTCTTACGCTATCAGCTAGTATTACCTTTTTTAAAAATGATTGACTCACAGCAATGACATTCTAAAAGCTTTGCTCATTTGAGATGCTGACAAACACTTGAGTGGAAACCAACACCTCAAAAAAAAATTTTTTTTAGAAATATTCAGAAACTGAACGTTGAAGTGCTACAATAAGAAGTAACGAGACCGGTAAAGCAGGTCAACTTTAGAACTCTCTGTCGATATACACGTTATAAAGTCAGTACCTGTTCGACGTCCTGTGCAGCTCACTCATTTTTGCGAATTTGGTCAAAATGACTTAAGCCGCGACTCCATTAACCTTAGTCACAGGTCATGTCGATACAGATATCAATACATACAGCTCACCATGACACTGAAAAGGATCCGGATCAACACTAGACCTTATATTGTCTCGGACGTGTGATATTACAATTTGACGTAGGATGTGGGGCTCCACTGACACAAATAAGGCACATTCTGATTAAGTCACCGTTTTTAAGACACAAACACCACTTACTCGTCACCAGATCATAGTCTTTACCCGTCTGATGTGTGCATGTTTGTGTTCCTGGTTATGGTTTGGTTTCTCCTCCATTTATCCTGATCTCTACATTCCTGACTCATCTTTGTCCTTTGCTTTTCTGGATCTCTCCTCAACTAATTGGCTACCGACTAATGTGATTTCCTGTACTCCTTGACCCAGGTAGAGTTTTGGTTACGCGGCTCCTTTTTAGTAGGGATGCACCGATACCGATACTAGTATCGATATCGGTGCCGATACCGGGTACTGCAGGAGTACTTGGTACTCGTGCAGTACCCCCGATATTTTATTCCGATACCGGAAGCCGGCATTGAGCCAGCTTGCCGGTATCCGAGGGGCTGCGGCGGCTGTCCGAATGCTCTATCGGCATTCGGACAGCCACCCCTGCAGCTGCTCTCCGCATTGTTTATACTTACCTTCCTTCAGCGCCGCCGGGAAAGTCTTCTCGCGCGCGCTCCTTGGAAAGTCCCCAGCCGCGACCACGTGGGACCATGTGACCGCGGCTGGGGTCCTTCCAACGAGCGCACGCGGTGAAACTTTCCCGGCGTCACTGAAGGAAGGTGAGTATAAACAAAGTGAGCAGCTGCAGGGCCTGTCCGAATGCAGATAGAGCATTCGGACAGGCCCTGCAGCTGCTCTCCGGTCATACTTACCTTCCTTCAGCGCCGCCGGGAAAGTCTTCTCTCGCGCGCGCGCTCGTTGGAAGGACCCCAGCCGCGGTCACATGGTCCCACGTGGTCGCGGCTGGGGACTTTCCAAGGAGCGAGCGCGCGCGAGAAGACTTTCCCGGCGGCGCTGAAGGAAGGTAAGTATGAGCAGGGGGGGGCATATCCATGAGCAGGGGGGGCATATCCATGAGCAGGGGGGGCATATCCATGAGCAGGGGGGCATATCCATGAGCAGGGGGGGCATATCCATGAGCAGGGGGGGGCATAACCATGAGCAGGGGGGGCATAACCATGAGCAGGGGGGGCATATCCATGAGCAGGGGGGGGCATATCCATGAGCAGGGGGGGCATGAGCAGAGGGGGCATATCCATGAGCAGGGGGGGCATAACCATGAGCAGGGGGGCATATCCATGAGCTGGGGGGCAGGATATCCATGAGCAGGGGGGCATATCCATGAGCAGGGGGGGGCATATCCATGAGCAGGGGGGGGCATAACCATGAGCTGGGGGGCAATTATCCATGAGCTGGGGGGCAGGATATCCATGAGCAGGGGGGCAGGATATCCATGAGCAGGGGGGGGCATAACCTTGAGCTGGGGGGCAGGATATCCATGAGCAGGGGGGCAGGATATCCATGAGCTGGGGGGCAGGATATCCATGAGCTGGGGGGCAGGATATCCATGAGCTGGGGGGGCAATATCCATGAGACCTGGGGGCTTTATAGAAGGTCTGTTCTTCTTGGAAAGCGTCACATGACATAAAATAAACGTATCGGTAATTGGTATCGGTGAGTACTTGAACAAAAGTATCTGTACTCGTACTCGGTCTTAAAAAAGTGGTATCGGTGCATCCCTACTTTTTAGGATGCGTTTTCGAACTATAACCCAGCCATTGATCCTTATCTTGTGTATCATTACAATGACATGATAGATATATATATATATATCACTGCAGAAACTGTTGGCGCTATATAAACGATGACATAATAATAATTATATATCCTTCTGTTCAGCATATTTGATAAAGACTCTATTCAAAGACATTAAACAGAGGGCACTTTGCTGCTGTTAGAAGTTCTCGGGAACTTTGTGTTTGGGTTTTGTAAATTGTTACACAATTCAAGATGGACGCATCCACAATGAAACGCTGATTGAGCTTTAGTGGTTGTTGCTGCTATACCTGCTATAGCATTAAGAGAGGGATTTGTTATTGTAAGTTGTTTTAATAAGTGTTCTTCATTTATTGGAATTATGCAAAGTGTCCAGTGTTTTATTGCTTCCTGTATCATTTATCAAAGTGTTCTCGATCATTGGTCATTCATGATTGTGCAAGCTATTTTTCTCGGCACCTATTTCTAAAATCACCTGTGATGTGTACTTTTGCTTCTTGCAGGTTGCTACCTACAATGTCTGAACATAAGGATTGCCAGCAGTATCCTGGATACACCCAGTTTGTTTCAAAGCTTTTGGAAGAGTTGCCCTTTAAACAAGATGACCTGGATGTCTTGATACAAAGATTTACAAGCAGAACATTGCCGCTCGGCACCATGTAAACGTATCAAATGCTTGTCGAATCACGTGTCTCTTTTCGGATGGGCTTTAACAATGGTGTTATGAAATTCATACACCTTTTATACATTAAATCACATTCTTCTAGTCTTACCTGATTATGGTTATTCAATGGATATGCAAGTCTTCTCTATTGAGCATGAGAGAAAATGGTTTCGCAGAGCTTTGATGAGGCCATTGCGGCAGAGCTAGGATTCAATGGAAAGTAGAGGTGGATTTTTTTTGTCCTTTTTTTAAATTTATATTTGCAATAGACATGCTGCTTATGACATTCTAGAGGGTTTGGGTCGAACTCCCTACAACCAGGTTCCCTAATGCCAAAATCCTGACAGCCAACTTCCCTACACAGACAACTCCCTGACGGCCAACTTCCAGACATCCAAAATACCAGCGGTTAACACTAACCCTACTCCCTAAACCTAGCACTAACCCCCTAAACCTAACCCCCCTAATCCTAGCCACCTAAACCTAGTCCTGACCCCCAAAAATTAGCCCTCCACCTAGCCCAAACTCCCTAAACCTAACCCTAACCCCCCAAACCTAACCCTGACCCCCTAAACCTAGCCCTAACCCCCTAAACCTATCCATAACCCTAACCCCCCTTAAACCTAGCCCTAACCCCCTAAACCTAGCCCTAACCCCAACTAAACCTAACCCCCTTAAACCTAGGGTTAGGGTCTTAGTTTTAGGGTTAGCCCCTGGGATTATGGATGTCTGGAAGTTGGCCGTGTAGGTAAATTGGGATGTCCGGCACTTGTTCTGTCTGGAAGTTGGCCGTCGGGATGTTGGCATTCGGGAACCTGGCTGTAGGGATTTTGTCTGGCACCGTATTCTAGAAACCTAGTAAGAAGTAGTTTATAAATCTGATGGCTTCCATGTCTTTTATATCCTAACCGACATCAGATGATATCTTCATATGTTTCCATTGTTTGTGCATGAATGTTGAGATCACAAGTGACACCACCAATTTTACAAACAGAATATCATTACATAGACAAGTTTTAATTGCTTTTTTACCATTTTTATTGCCTCGTCGTTCTCTTTCACCTTTCCTTCAGTTGGCTGGGGTTACGTTGACTCATTGTGTTGGTCAAAATTAGGAGTTATGCAAAACCTTTTTCATTTGAAAGCAAACACCATCGATAAATCTGCAGCGTGTTTGGATAGTTATGTAACTCCTAAAGTGCCACAACTACGTTTTTCAATAACCAGGTCACTTTGAACACCACCCATTGAGTTTTAATCCAGATTACCTAAAGGAAACTATACAATAAATGGAGATTATCAGGTATGTTTGTATGCCGGTAAATAAAAACACGGGAAGACCAAATATCTTGGGTTCGTTTGTGTGATCAGGTTTATTCCTTATTGGCATATTGACAGGTAAACGCATCTGGTTATTTATATCAGAAAGTACAAATATCAGAAACATGAAAAAAAAAAAAGAATTCTGTGATGAAATCGTCCCCTTAATATGTTGGCTAACGGTAAAACCAGGATTTAATTGGAAACAACATCCAGTGTGATGGTATCTGTTTTTGATACAAATCACAGCAGAAGACCTCACTTGTATAAGTGAAAATGAGACAAGTATCAATATTAGTAAAATTAATAATCTGGTGGCGCACAGTAGTGTACGAAAATGCTAACACATAAAACCAAATGAGTGTAGTCACCAAAATGCAAGAGGTTCCGCAACCTCGCAAAACGGAATATACTTACAAAATTAAAGAAAATTTTACACCTAAATAAGTTAATTTTATTACACAAAATATACCAGCAAAATCAGTATACCGTAAAGAAGTAAATGCTGCAAAACATACACTGCAATAATATGCAGAAAGCGCTACAAGCAATAACAAACTATCAACAGCAGCAATATCCTATCATTACAATGGGAATCGCTTATGTCCTAGTCTGACACAGTATCCAAATAAAGAAATCTATAGATACATACTGAAAAAATGGCGTCGCGCCTGTACTCACCAGAGCGGCTGCAACAGCCAGGAGTAACCACCCAATTCATGTATAAAACATAAGAGAGAAAGATGTCATCTGCGCTCGTTTCTATATATTTCCATGTACAAAAAACACCATCAGGAGGTTTTAGTTTGTTTTAATGGCCATTGAAACGTAAGCTCACTCGCCCCGACAAGGCACCTCTTTGTAGAGCGAGTCCTAACCATTAGGACTCGCTCTACAAAGAGGTGCCTTGTCGGGGCGAGCGAGCTTACGTTTCAATGGCCATTAAAACAAACTAAAACCTCCTGATAGGGTTTTTTTGTACATGGAAATATATAGAAACGAGCGCAGATGACCTCTTTTTTCTCATGTTATGAAATATATAGCAACTATTGGCAAATGGCAATGCCGTGGAAAAGAGAATAGTGTAAGACAGACCAGGTTATCCAACGTTTCAGTAATATGTCACCTTTTATCAAGCATCAATTCCCATTGTATTGCTAGGATGTTGCTGCTGTTAATGATTTGTAATTGCTTATAGCAATAAAATATTTAATTTCTTTTTAATGTTGTATAAATATCAATATTCACATACCAGGAAATAAATGAAACCGTTACAATGTTTGGAAACCTAGGAAACTGGTGTAGACAATAATTGGTTAACACAAGATATTCTATTATCAGTATACGTCTATGTCAGATAGAAGGTCCTGCTTGACCCAAGATGTATTTAAACCTTGGATTAATAATACACAAATATAAACCTAACATGTGAAAGCCCGTGAGAGGAGAGTAAAGTTTTACATATTGTTCATTAACCTAGTACTCCCCTACGACAGGGTTTCACGTGTTAGGTTTTTGTTTATGCATAATGGAAGATCTTAATTAAGATCCATACTAGCGGTGTGCATTCGTTTCGTAACGAATCTCAATTCGTTACTTTGTATTTTGGAAGTACTTCTTAAATAACGAATTGATTTCATCCAAATTGAAACAAGAAAAGAAGCTGTATAAAACAAATTTGATTCGTTATACTGTTTCACAAGAGAACCATTGATTTATAAAGGATTCCTGAGCAGGATTTGATTCATTGGGGCTTTATTTAGTGATCCGAAATTCGATTCGATCCCAATTTACAATGTTTTTTTTTTTTATTGATCAGAGATACAAAACAAAATAACAAAACAAATCAAAACGTAGCGAAATTACGAAAACACAGCCTCGTTGACAATTGTAAGTATTCAGCTTGGATCACCTGTAATAGATCCCTATCCACCTTTTTATGTCTCAATGTTGCTTGTCTCCGTGGCTCCGCTTCATGGTGTACTAGGTCCATTAGGATTTGGTTCAAACTAGTTAACCTTTCCTTTTGGACGGTTTCAAGGAACCGGAGCTGCCCCCATGTTAACCTGGTCCCGTGAGGAACACGGGGAAACTGCTAGAACCGCTAACGAATAGATTGGGTAGAAGGAGACAGAGGAAGAGAGAGTAGTGTGGATACAACCAGGTGGAACATCGTGCATGAGAGTAGATACATCCAAAGGGCCACTGTGAAAAATTCTCTTATCAATCAGCCAATGTATCCATTTAAAATGTTACATTTATAACAGTTTAGGCTATGTAGTTTAGAAGCAAAAAAAGATAAATTCTTTAGTAGTTTGGTTTTATTTCAGGGATCGGCTATGCATAAAACCAGTATTTCCTGAGTTTGATTTTAGGCTCGGGTCAGACGAGCGCAGTGATCACGTCCGTGTTGCCGCACATTTTAACGTCCGTGGTAGCATACAATTATGATCAATAGAGACCCACGCACGAAGTATGTCCATACAGAAGTACAATGGACGCGGCAAACGGATGCAAGTTAGGCAAGAACGTAAAACCGCTAGAACGGACGTGCGGAGTGCGCCACGTCCGCATAGCTTTGTGTGTGACCAATGGAACGTGGTCAGACGGACTGCATTTATGCGTCCAGCATTTTTGACGTACAAAATGGTTTTTCAGATTAATTTTATTTCCCATCTACATCAGTCAAAAAAACGTCAGTCACAAAAACAGACCGTGTGGCCACTACCTTGTCGTCAGTCAGAAAGTACGTCCGCTGTGCACGGTCACACAGTCCGCACAGAATGCGTTCGTCTGTCCCTAGCCTTAGACAAAAGAAAAAAATCTGTATAATTTAAACTGGTACTGAGACCTGTCTTCTTTAAATGTTGAAAGTTGTGGCTGTGTTGCATAGCTTTTACACAATACACATGGGACCGTTATTTCATCCTTTTTCTTTTTTTAATGAAGCTCCCCATTGAGGTGGTTTGAACTTCAAATCATCATCTGATTATGAAATGTTTTACGTTATGATATATTGAATGGTCAGTGATTTAAACTACAGAGATTTCCCAAGTGATCAAACTACTGGACCTACTTGAAAACTAGAGAAATCTCAATGTATCCTTCCTGGTAAAATCCTTTATAAAATCCTTCTTTTAAAGAAAAATCTCCTGTTAGTTTGAGATGTTGCATTGTGCAAGAATGTCAAGCCGCTTTGACAGAAATAAAATGAAATAGAATTCTCAGGAGGAAGAGACTCGAGCACTGCTTTGAATAGGAAGTCTAGACAAGTAAGTGATACTGAGCACCCACATGGACATTTCCTCCTACCTAATTATATTATATACAGGAAACCACTAGACCATTGTCAAGTTTTCTGCAAACTTCAGATTATGTTGCGGAGTTTCTCTTTAACATTATATATCACTTTGTGTCTGTTAGTAATTTTATTTTTATATATATATATATATATATCAGTACATAGTGATACTTTTTTTATTGGACTAACGTTACATTTAAAAGACGAGCTTTTGAGAGGATTCCTCTCTTCCTCAGGTCTGGAAGCTTACTGATCAGTTCCTAGAATTGAACATTAGGACATTAAGGGTCACATGGGTGGGGGGTTAGATGTCGTAAAAAGTGAGAGTCAAATGTTATGTTCAAAATGGGAAAATAAACGCATGAGGGATCTTGGGCCACTAATAAAACAACAGAGATAAGATCATACAACCTAGAATGAAAAAAGGAAAAAGAAAAAAAAACAGTGAAGGCTGAAAGAGACATAAAAAAAGAAGAAACAAAACATCAGCCAGAATTTTGAATGTTATATGACATTATGATAATGGGTTAAAAACCCAGAATCCACATTGAGTCCAGCATTTATAGTGTTAAAATATGTGATCATTTTCATTTCATATGTTTTGCGTTCACGGTGGTCTTTAAAATGTCCTTTGAGGATTTTAATTTAGAGGTGTTGGATGTGGTGGCCTATTAGATTGAAGTGATGTCCCACTGGGGTAAAATATGTATTTTCCTGGTGGTTCTTGCTGGAGTATAATGTAAACACACTAAACTCTCCCTATAAATCCACTTTGTCACATACCACCACAAGCCATATCCCCTCTCCGTGCATATGGTGATCTACAAGTGTGCGATCGCTACCAAAGAAAATATGCGTATAATTTATAAGATTCTTTCTGTTGGAAATGTTTGGTTGTGTTTCTTCTCCATACCCATTCTACCCAGTATGCAGGAAGAACTTGTAGCATGGCTAACAACTAATCTGCATATGGAAAAGAAGTACTTTTAATAAAAATTTAAAAATGCAAGATTATGTGCATTAGATATGTGTTTTGAAATTGTTATCTTTGTCCCTGCTCCTTACACAGATCCTCAAAGGTGATTTGAGGTTTTCATCAAATCAGATCTTTAGAAAAGACTCAGGGCTCTATTACATTCCTTGCACAAACGTTAATGTCATATTCCAACGTCCGCACATAAAATGCGCATTAACGTCTACCGCTGGTGAACCTGCGCGAACCCTTTGTGAGTGTACTGTACTTTGCGCGTCCTATACTTAACATTGTGAGCGCAAATGCGTTTGTGCGCTGGTACGTGGATGGTATTACAATCTATGCGCAAATTTTAACGGACAACGTTTGCGCGCATAATTTTAACGTCTTTGAAAAGCTGTTGGTAACTGCAAATCTGACCGTCCTGGCCGAAACCAAATGCACCAGTCCAAAAAAAAAAAAATACTGCAAAGTATACATAGTTACACATTCTACACATACCCAAACAATAAAATTGAGAGGTTGTGCGTGTTTTTATTATTGCTGCAGCATATATACTCAGATTGATTTTGGCAGGCGCAAAAACTGAACGGGAGACAATTGTGGTTCTTAATTCTGATTGGCTGAATTGCGTGAAAAAACAGTCCGCACACCGATTTCTGTGCGCGCGTTTTTGCGCGTCTTTTTTACGCGTGTTATTTTTTGACGGATGACAAAACGGGCTCGGATTGTAATACCAGCGTTAATTTATGCGCGTTAACGTTTAATGCTTCGCTCACAAATTAACGAGCTGCGCGAGCGTTTTTGCGCAAAGAATTTAATAGAGCCCCCAAATGGATATAACTACTATCTAAAAGATTTTCGGCGTTTGAGAGGTTTTCAAGACTTGTTCCGTTTAATTTCAGAATATCTAATTACACGAGAAACTTTGGGAGATAATTAACGCAAATAGGGAGCCTCCTAAAAGCACTAGATGTAGAACCATTTGGTTCATTTGGTCCTCATGCTGTATTTCTGTAGCCAGCAGAGCAATGACCTACACCATGGGCCCTATTACATACATAAGGTTAGCTTTGATGGCCCTAGCGTTGACGGACCATATTACATTCTGAACTATTCAGATCTTGCGCTTTTCAGCGCAAGGTTAGTGTACTTTGCGCTCCCTATGGTTAACATGGGGGGCGCAAAAAAAGTGTTAATTAGTACTTTGTAATCCTAATGCTAACGCTAATTACCGTTAACTGAAAAGTTAACCACAGCTAGGCGCTGGTACTGATTCCGCTTCTGCACAATCAGTCAGCACCAGCTAAAAAAACGCAGCAAAAATCAAATATTCACCTCTCATCCCTTGGCGAAAATGGGGACTCTATACAATTTTTCAGGCCGCTGAGAGCAGAGGGAGACTGGAGGAAAAAAGTCCTCCAGTCCCGTCCCCCCCAATCACTATTCCGACCTGCCGGATCTCACGGAGGTGAGATCCTGCAGCTCATGTGACCGGCAGCATTAGCCTCAATGGAGTCCTATGGACTCCATGGAGGGGATGCTCTCCGTGGCCTTTAGCACTGCCATGAGCACCCTGAAGCTTAGCGCCGTGTTACAGGGCAGGCTGCTGGATTAGCGCCTGTACCGTAATATCACGCTAAAACAGGGACGCTAAGGAGAAACCTGCAGGCGCAGGTTTTCCTCCTTGGGCTCCCGGTTTTTGCGAGATATATGTAATATGGACCCATGTATCCGCAACCTTGGCTCTCCAGATGTTTTGGAGCTAAGGCTAGGGTCAGACGAGCGCATTTTGTACGGACTGTGCGTCCGTGCAGTACGGACGTACTTTCTGACTGACGACAAGGTAGTGGCCACACAGTCCGGTTTTTTTCACCAATGTATTTTTTGACTGATGTAGCAGGGAAAATAAATTACAATGAATAAACATTCTGTCCGTCAAAAATGCTGGATGTATAAATGCAGTCCGTCTGACTACGTTCCATCACTCACACACAAGGCTATGCGGACGTTGTGGACGTGGCGCACTCTGCACGTCCGTTCTAGCAGTATTACGTTCTGCGTCCGTTTGCAGCGTACGTCAGCCCCCGCACTTCTGTGCGGACGTACTTCGTGTGTGGGGCTCCATTTAACACAATTGTATGCTATCACGGACGTACTTATGTGCAGCAACACGGACGTTAACACTGCGCTCGTCTGACCCCAGCCTTAATCTCCCATCATTCTCAGGCACTCACTAGATCAGCCGAGCCTCATGGGAAATGTAATTTCAAAACACCTGGATCAAGAGAAGTCAAAGAATGGTAGACAATAAAAGGTTTATGCGGCAGCAATTTAGCGGACACAGAGTGGGACTTCTCAAAGCTGAATTTTACAGCAGGTGCAATTTCAGGGCGATTCATGTATTCACTAAGCTGTCAATGTATATTTGATATGCTGTCTCACCCATTGTACAGCGCTACAGAACTTGTTAGCACTTTATAAAAACTTGTAACTCTCATGTCGCCAAATACAGGTGGATCGACAGGAAAATACAGTACAATTTTGGTGCGAATAGGCAGCACTGAAGTTGTCCCATAGAGAACTAACAATTTGTCTATCCACAGATCCCCAAATTGCACCAAAATTGTGGAAAATTGACCTGGTTGGGGTTTCAATTCAACAGGTTTAAACCGTTAAATCAATGTAATAAATGTAATATTTTTTTTTTGTTTAAACTTTTTAAAACCAAATTTTCTTTTTAATATATTTTTTTTTTTTTACAACAAAACTTGATTTTTTAAAAGACTTTATTATTTTCTTTAACCGACCTTTTTATTGTTTAAAGGACCTTTTATTATTTAGATACATTTTAATTACGTGTTTTATTGATTTAACCTATTATTAGGAAAATAGGAAATTTCCTATTTTTATTTTCAGTTCAGCGGAATTCGCCAAGGCCAATTCGACGCTTTTTGCCGACGTCCTATAACTGCTTTGGCGACTCCATTTTCGGCAGATACGGTGAACATTCCATAAATAGTGATTTAACCAAATTTTAGACTAGATGGATTCGCTGAATAGACCTGAAATGCACCGAAATTTTAAGTCCGTTTCAGTGCTTTGTGAATAGACCCCCTACATCTGATATCCGAGAATTAACTGAAATAGCATTTGCTACATGAAAAGAGGAGTTTAGCCACAAAGTAGAGAACCACCAGACCACCAAAAAAAAATATATAAATCAAATTAATGATCTATCACCCATTCCTTAAATGGGCATTTAGCATCTGTGTGATTTTTGTTGTTACTACGAGTACACATTGTGTAAATACTGAACATGTAACCGCTGTGAAGGTTACAAATCATGGTTTTGCAATTGGCTTTATTACATTTCCTGTTCTAAAATGTTGGGAGCCGGCTCAATGATTGTGTCAGTAAAGCAATCCTTATCAATTGCTCAACACTTTCTTTAAGGTGATGGTTATTTTGTTAAGGCTTATGGTCTCCGAGGCTCCATTAATCCACACATTATCAGGACATTATAGGACTATACGGCCTAAAGTGAGAAAGCCCAGACAAGTATTTCCTCTGTCCAGTCTTTATTCCTTTTAGAACTACTATCCCTTTAAAAGAAGTAAAGATTTGATCAGGTTTGATACAAGATAAGTTTCTATTATTACAGAGATATAACAATTTGTTACCGAATGCCTTTTTGGATTTAATGACTTTGTTCCACAGGGGGATAAGTCACTTTATAAAGCACTCCAAACCCATGAACAACTAAGGCTCGGGTCAAACGACCGCAGTGTTCACGTCCGTGTTGCCGCACATTTTAACGTCCGTTAGCCGTTACAGCATACAATTATGATCAATAGAGACCCACACACGAAGTACGTCCGCACAGACGTGCGGACGCACAACGGACGCAGCAAACTGACGCAGGTTAGGCAAGAACGTAAAACCGCTAGAGCGGACGTGCGGAGTGCGCAACGTCCGCATAGCTTTGTGTGTGAGTGATGGAACGTGTTCAGACGGACTGCATTTTTGACGTACAAAACGTTTTTTCATATTTATTTTCCCTTCTACATCAGTCAAAAAAACGTCAGTCACAAAAACGGACTGTGTGGCCACTACCTTGTCGTCAGTCAGAATGTACGTCCATTGTCTGCACAGAATGCGCTCGTCTGACCCTAGCCTTAACGTTTTGTGCAAAGTAAAGAAAGTAAGCGGCCAGTCTTCCTCCCCCAACTCTATTCCTGCATATATTTATTCTATTTATGACGCCCCCATTTTTCCAGGTCTACTCTTGAGTAGCTACCTCTGCAATACTTTGAGCTGGCAGCCTTTGTTACTTCCTGTAATGGCGACGTTCTGAGGAAGGCGGGAACTGGATGCTTGCTTGAGAGCCTATCCAATCCAATGTCTCTCAATGCAAGCACATTGAGAGACATTCACTAGTAAAGAAGTTTAACTGTCCATTCCTGACCTGCTGCCTGGAAAGATGATCAGAGGAAGCTTTCTAAGCAGGGAGAATCCATGAAGCTCAGAGGGCTGAATCAGCCTTCCAGGACACCCTCATAGAGGGAGGGAGGAGATACTCAGGTCACCGAGATCATTTATATTGCACTGAAAGGTCGTGGTGCCAGAGTGTCCCTTTTAAGTAATTTCTTACTATATCCATGAGAATTACAGTGCATCTTAACTTACTCTCCGGGGTCCATGGGTCAGGAGCCCAAGATGTGTTGCCAGTGACTGGGGCAGTAGAAAGTCCAAAAGGCAAGGTACAAAGGAGTTAATCCAAGATGTGAATCCAAGAGGTGTTCCAAAGGTTTGTGCAGGCAACGGGAAGAGTAGCGTTCACCAGGGAAACACAGGACATCTGAGCACTCACCTGGTGACTCGGGAGGTTTGAATAGGGCACCCAGGTACGGCCAAGCCTCCTCTTACTTCCCCTCTGTAACCCATTGGTGTCCGGACCTCCATCACTCCTCCCCCTGGCCGGCTGACATCGGGCCACCACTCCCCGAGACTCAACACTCCCACCACTGACGTCAGACGCCGTCGGAGCCAGGGAACCGTTCTGTCCCATGGCACGTGATGTACCCCAAGACATCGGCGGACCCGAAAGCCGCCCCAGGTGTTGGAGGCCAGATTGGATCCTACGCAGGAGGGGTGAGTCCAAAGCGCCGACTCGGCAGCATCTGTAACTGACACAGACTTCTACTAAGGTTTATTGTCTTCTGATAACTTTTGAACACTATACATCATAAAGCCCATGTAGACCCAATAATAAGAAGCAATAGTTATTTGAGACTAGATAATTTGTTAAAGACCCTCCCCTGACACTTTAGTTTGTAGCGTGTTGGAATACTTACCTTTTCTCCGGCACAGTGGATACCCCTCTCCTCTTCTGTGCAGTCCCTCTGCTGATCAGTCACGTTCATTGAGAGGCACTCTGTGCAGTGCTGTTCGGATCCCCAGAAGGCTGACCAATGCAAGCTGTCCGCTATCCGGCTGGATGGAAGCCCTGCACTTTGGCCAACCACCAGAAACCACTAAAGGGGGACACACTCCACTTTCCATTATCATTTAACAAAGCTAATTTGTTCATGGTGGCTAGAGTGGCTCTTTAACATGTAATTTCATACATATAACCTGTACGCAAGGAATCTAGTATATGTAATAATAGTTATGTATATTTCCCAAACAGCATCATTTTTTAACTTTTTCCTCTGTAAATCCCCTTGCTGAGGCCAGTGTTACAGCTGAGCGCTTTGATATATATCTGTTCTTATTAATATTTATTCGAAGATCGACATGATTTCGTACCCAAATCTTCCCGTGACCCAGCTGCACAGATTTCTTCAGAAAGTAAAATCATGAATGCAAATATAGCAGGGTTAAGCAAGGTTAGCCCTGGGCAAAATGTTCCTCTGGCAGATATTTGAAACATCTTGCACGCGGAGTAGAACAAGAGCAGCACCAATCACTGTATAACTTCTTTAGAATTTCTAAAAAGCAACACCACAATCCTTCTCGGAGAATAGAGGCAGGTGGTGTCAGGGTTCATTTTGCTCTTTGATTGCAACCTAACCTCTGTATGTGGTTTAGCGCGCTTGTCTAGAGAATAGGTCTGTATGTGGTTTAGAGAGATTGAAGCGCGTGTTTTCACATTGTAGCAGGTCTAGGGGAAGGTCGCTAGGTGTTACCTATCATCTTCTTGTGTTTGATCACTGCAGCTGCTTTGAAAAGTCCTCCTTATGCTTTATTTCCTCGTTTCAGATCAAAACTACAATTACTCGATACTTTTAACTCTTTGCATTCCACTGGGTGTTGAAACATGTTGCACCTCAACACACACCTTGCTCTTTGGCTGTTTGTAATGTTTCCGGAGTCAAAAAAAGCCAAAAGGGACACCTGCACAAACATTACCATCTTTATCTCCTACATTTTCAGAGTGTCACAAGCGTTCAACATATTTAATTTTTTTATTATATGTCTCACAGGTCTTATGCTATATTCAGCTTATGCTTGCCATTATGTATCACGTATGAACATGTGTATTGATTTGTGCTCCCTCTACAATATTTTATATTGGCTTCATGATCTGTACTTTGACTGTTGATTAATAATGTCATTAATTCATGGTCGTCTGGCTGTGGCGCAGGGGTGCCGTGAAGAGTTGAGGGTGCTCTTGTCGACTAAGGAGCTGGTGTGGGATTTCGGACCTATACATGCGGCCTATCCTGACGGCCATTTCTGACGGAGCTCGTGGTTTCTTCCTGGCGCACGTATCCTCCGCGCAGATGAGTGATCCAGATTCCCTGCCCCTTACGAGAGGTATGCTGATGGAGGAATTTCGGGCTTCATGGATCCGTGATTGGCAGGAAGCTGGATGGTGCTCTGGGGTGGCTCCGGCTGGTGAGGCTGTCGATAGGTCCTCGGCAGAGTTGTCGGAGGTGCGGCTCACTTGGGATCGTGCTGTGTGCGGACGGGGCCCTGTCGGTCCGGGAGCTGTAGCAATGTCTCTGATTGCAGGACCTGTGGAAGTATGCCCTGATTATCTGGAGATCTTACCTGTGGCGGTGACGGATGCTGGTCCACTGCTTTCTCCGATGACGGGACGGCCTGGCGGTCGTGGGCTGCTCCCAGCTTTACGGAGGAGTGGAGACCGAGCTGCTATTGCCAGCTTTCGGGAGGTATCGAGAGGTGTCCCCCCAACCCCCGGGACGTCCACTGGAGACGCTACTTGAGCCGAACGAGCTGTGCCTGCTGGACGGATGGCAGCAAATAGGAGAGCCGGTGGATGGATGCACTGCGGTTGTGGAAAGTATCCCTGTCCTGGAATATGATGTGCCCCGGCTGGATGTTGTCCCTACGGAGGCTGTGTGCCTCCTCGCACTCTTTTTGGTCACTGGCTGACTCCCCCTGGCCTGACCACCTTACCTTGACATAGATATGGAAAAACGGGAATCTGTAGAGGTAAAAAACAACGACTCATAGCGCATACAGATATAAAAATTGTGCAAGAGATGCCCCTGCTAGGATAGCACTCACAAGATAAAAAATCTTTAAAACTTATCGTCTCAACGGAGATTTCACACCACATCTGTCGCTCATAGAATATTCGGTCTGGAAATCCTTGCCGCCGCAGGAACTACCAATCACCATCCAGAGTCAGAACAGAAAATTTATTCAGGGTGTACACTCTTCTATGAGCGACAGATGTGGTGTGAAATCTCCGTTGAGACGATAAGTTTTAAAGATTTTTTATCTTGTGAGTGCTATCCTAGCAGGGGCATCTCTTGCACAATTTTTATATCTGTATGCGCTATGAGTCGTTGTTTTTTACCTCTACAGATTCCCGTTTTTCCATATCTATTTCATTACATTGTCAAGACGCCTAAGGGAGAGACGTCTGGGATAGCTAGAGGTTGTATTTCTCTTTAATATTGTCCGTTGTCACACTCCAATTGTTTGTACACTGACCACCTTACCTTTCTGGTTGCTGACCCTTTTTGAACACCCCGCTTTCCTGGCTGATACCCCCTTGGCTGTGATTTGCGTCCCCCCCCTTTATTTTTTCCGCTTCCCCAAACACTGATGGCTCTGTAGACATGTTTCTGAGGACTTTCGTTTATTTTTCTGTGGCAAGTTAACGCAGTATTTTTGAATGTTTCTTCGCTGAGCAAGTTACTTGGATGACTCCTACCCCCCCCCTGTTATTCCTCCCTTTCCCCATTTTTTTTTTAATGTTTTTATTTTTTACATGCCACCTCGTGCTGCAGACCCCCCTTCCCCCTTTTTTTTTACTTTTTCTTTTGGCGTTTGGGGTTCATTCAGGGTGTGCCATTGTGGCGGCCAACATGGCTCTGCCCGCCATACCTGGCCCTCGAGTACCCCGGCCTTGTGACCTGCACATTTCCATGGCCTCCTACTGTCCTTTGGACCTTTAGGCTAGGGTCAGACTAACGCAGTATTAACGTGCGTTTAGCCGCACTAAATCACGGCCGCGCTAGCAGCAACTTACGTCCAATGCCGGGCAGCACACGAAGAACGGCCGCACAAAATTGCGGCCTCGCAACGCAAGTGGCAAACGAACACATTTTTTCGAGAACGTCAAACCGCTAGTACTGACGTACAGAGCGCGTTGCGTCCGCTAGCAGCGTGTGTGCGTGATTAGGAGACGTCAGACGCTGCTAATGTCCGGCCAACATAACGTCCAGACGCAAAAAGGGTTTTATTGATAACCGTACAAAATCACGGACGAAAATGCGCATCGTATGACCGCTATCACGTATTCCGTGAAAAAATGCGTCCATTCATTCGAATGCACTTTTTCACGGACAACGCGAAAAATGCGTTCGTCTGACCGTAGCCTTAGGAGTGAGCCAGGAAAGTCACATATTCGGCCTTTGCCACCTCCCTTTTTTTTTTTTTCTTTCGGTTCTGGTGCACTTTCTGGTATGTCTCCCCCCCCCCCGCCTACTTATTTGCTTATTATTTTACTATTTTCTGTATAACTGTATGATGATCCTGCGAGATCACTTTCATTTATTTTCAGTGGCTGATTGTACCGATGACATTCTTTCAAAATAAAAATTTTGAATACGAAAAAAAACAAAAAACAAATAATAATGTCATTAATTCATAGTAAAAATGTTACAAAAAAGCTAATCAAAAAAACAAACAAAAGCAAACACAAATTCATGGGAAATGAAAATAGAAGAGCAACAGATTTCCCCTGTGAGCGGAGACTAAGGTTACGGTTATTCTACTTAAAAGACTCACCGGACTTCTCCTTCTTTTACGAAGGCTGGGGTCAGACGAACGCAGTGTTAACGTCCGTGTAGCCGCACTTTAGTACGTCCGTGGTAGCAGATAATCATGACCAATGAAGGCCCACACACGAAGTACGGACACGGCAAACGGACACAGGTTAGCAAGAACGTCGAACCGCTAAGGCTGGGGTCAGACTAGCGCATTTTTAACGTGCGTTTAGGCGCACTTAATCACGGCCACAGTAGCAGCAAATGACGGCCAATATACGAAGTACGGCTGCAGGAAAGTCCGGCCGCGCAACACCA
The DNA here is from genome assembly GCA_009667805.1 of Leptobrachium leishanense. Taxonomy (NCBI): domain Eukaryota; kingdom Metazoa; phylum Chordata; class Amphibia; order Anura; family Megophryidae; genus Leptobrachium; species Leptobrachium leishanense. The sequence goes on along the minus strand of CM019070.1, from coordinate 52,810,582 downwards.
GTGGAAAATAAATGCATTTTTTCGAGAACGCAGAACCGCTAGTACTGACGTGCAGAGTGCGCTGCATCCGCTAGCGGCGTGTGTGCGTGTTTAGGAGAACGTCCGATGCAGCTAATGTCCGGCCAACATAACGTCCAGACGCAAAAAGTGTTTTATTGACGATCCGTAAAAAATCACTCACGAAAATGCACGTCGTCTGACCGTTTTCGCGCATTCCGTGAAAAAATACGTCAATGCGTTCGGACGCACTTTTTGACGGCCGCTGCGAATAATGCGTTCGTTTGACCCTAGCCTAAGGCTAGGGTCAGACGAACGCAGTATTAACTTGCGTTTAGCCGCACTTTATCAGGGCCGTAGTAGAAGCAAATGACGTCCAATGCCGGGCAGCATACGTAGAATGGCCGCACGAAAGTGCGGCCTCGCAACGCAAGTGGCAAACAAACACATTTTTTCGAGAACGTCAAACCGCTAGTACTGACGTACAGAGTGCGCTGCGTCCGTTAGCGGCGTGTGTGCGTGATTAGGAGACGTCAGACGCTGCTAATGTCCAGCCAACATAACATCCAGACGCAAAAAGTGTTTTATTGATTATCCGTATAAAATCACGGACGAAAATGCGCATCGTATGACCGCTTTCGCGTATTCCGTGAAAAAATACGTCCATTCGTACGAACGCACTTTTTTCACGGACAACGCGAAGAATGCATTAGTCTGACCCTAGCCTTAGACGGCCGTGCGTAGTGCGCCACGTTCGCAACGCTTTGCGTGTGAGTGATGGAGCGTGGTCAGACGCACTGCATTTATACGTCCAGCATTTTTGACAGACAAAATATTTTTTCATTTTAATTTATTTTCCCTCCTACATCCATCAAAATATACGTCAGTGAAAAAAACGGACTGTGTGGCCACTACTGCGTCTTCCGTCAAAAAGTGCGTCTGTACTGCACGGGCGCACAGTCCGTAGAAAACGCGCTCGTCTGATCCTAGCCTAAAGGTAGGATAAATTATGGCTGTAAGGATGGAAAATGCTTGGTTAAATTGAAAGGATTTAATTTTTTGAGGTGAATTTCAACAATCCGTGTAAAGTCCCTTAAAGAATCACTATAGATTGTTTTTTGGAAATGGCTTAGTTTAGTTAATAAATTCCTCTGGATTACCAGCAATAGAAAATGTGTGGAAAGTAGCATTGCCAAATACTCCAGGTTTGCCTGGACACTTAGGCTAGGGTCAGACGAACGCAGTTTTCGCGTCGACCGTGGAAAAGTGCGGTCGAACGAACGGACATATTTTTTCACGGAATACGCGGTAGCGGTCATACGATGCGCCTTTTCGTCCGTGATTTTGTACGGATCATCAATAAAACACTTTTTGTGTCTGGACGTTATGTTGGCCGGACATTAGCAGCGTCTGATGTCTCCCAATCACACACACACGCCGCTATGCGGCCGCAGCGCACTCTGTACGTCAGTAGTAGCGGTTTGACGTTCTCGAAAAAATGCGTTCGTTTGCCACTTGCGTTGCGCGGACGAACTTTCGTGCGGCCGTACTTCGTGTGTTCCCCGGCATTGGACGTCATTTGCTGCTAGCACGGCCGTGATTTTGTGCGGCTAAACGCACGTTAAAGCTGCGTTCGTCTGACCCTAGCCTGAGGGCTCTATTACATTCTTCACGGTAAATGCGTGAATTTTTTCACGAAGCGTTAAACCTTAACGCGCGTAAATTAACGGTGGTATTACAATCCACACGCATTATTTCATCTGTCAAAAAATAACGCGCGTAAGAAAGATGCGCAAAAACGCGTGCGCATTAACATTGCGCGTAGAAGTCAGTGTTTCTGTTTTTTCACGCGATTCAGCCAATCAGAATTAAGAACCTTAATTGTCTCACGTTAAGTTTTTGCGCCTGTCAAAGTCAATCTGCGCATATATGCCGCATCAAAAAAAAAAACAAACAACATGCACAACCTCTCTATTTTATTGTTTGGGTATGTGGAGAATGTGTAACTATACTGTGCTGTATTTTTTTTTTTTTTCGTGCTGGTGTTTTTCGTTTCAGCCAGAATGTTCCGATTTGCAGTTACCACCAGCTTTTCAAAGACGTTAAAATTATGCGCAAACGTTGTCTGTTAAATTTTGCACATAGATTGTAATACCATCCGCATACCAGCGCACAAACGCATTTGCGCTCACAATATTAAGTATAGGACGCGCGCAGTACAGTATGCTCGAGCAGCGTTCGCGCAGGTTCAGCCGCGGTAGACGTTAACGCGCATTTTTTGCGCGGACATTGTAATACGACGTTCAACGCAAAGGGTTTTGCCCCTCGCTTTAATGCGTTTTTCCGCACGCGTTAACGTTTGCGCGAAGAATGTAATAGGGCCCTTATAATATATTCATGCCGATGGACAGTCTATGAAAGAATTCCACCCTGCAGTAAATAGAATTCATGTACTTAAAGTAACAAATCGAGTCTGAGAACTTCGATCTTGATTAGGCGATGGTATTTCCTAAAGACGAGACAGAGGAGATATGATAGAAACATTTAAATACGTAAAGGGAATCCACAAGGTAGAGGAAGGGAGTATATTTAAAAGGAAACAAAGTAGCAAAACAAGAGGACATAGTCTTAGATTAGAGGGGCAAAGGTTTAAAAGTAACATCAGGAAGCATTATTTTACTGAGAGGGTGGTGGATACATGGAACAGTCTTCCAGTTGAAGTGGTAGAGGCCAAAACAGTGATTGAATTTAAGCAGGCATGGGATAGGCATAAGGCTATCCTAAACAAAAGATAAATCCAGGTAAAGTATCCATGTATTTGGATATGTATATTAGCCATGTATATTAGCTGTTTGGAGATTTTTTTGGACAATAGTGCACCTAAATATACCGACTGAGGAAGGCTGTTAATGCCGAAACGCGTCTCGGTAACGCATATGTCCATTTTTTAATATGCAATAAATTTTTTAATTTTTTTTTAATAAATTTTATTTGGTTTATATTCTATTGACTACTCTCCTTGGATATATACTTGCCACTGCTTGGAAGCTCCTGATATCTGGCCCTCAGACGGTTGAGAAGAGGTTCTGGGTATCCACCATAGTGTACCTGACGCTGTATTGAGTGAGCCTGTGTGGAAGAGGCTCCATATCTGGTGAGTTCAATACATTATCACCTCTTTTTTATCATAATACGGTAATATACTATGGGAGCGCTGTCTATTATCTTATTGTAGCCATCGCAACCAGAGTTGAAGATTTAAGGCTAGGGTCAGACGAACGCATTTTCGCGTTGTCTGTGAAAAAGTGCGTTCGAACGAATGGACGCATTTTTTCACGGAGTACGCGATAGCGGTCATACGATGTGATTTTGTACGGATCATCAATAAAACACTTTGTGCATCTGGACGTTATATAGGCTGGACATTAGTAGCGTCTGACATCTCCAAATCTCACACACACGCCGCTAGCGGACGCAGCGCACTCTGTACGTCTGTACTAGCGGTTTTACGTTCTCGAAAAAATGCGTTCATTTTCCACTTGCGTTGCGCAGCCGGACTTTCGTGCGACCGTACTTCGTATATTGGCCGTCATTGCCCGGCATTTGCTGCTAGTGCGGGCGTAATTAAGTGCGCCTGCACGCGCGTTCGCACTGCCTCAGTCTGACCCTAGCCTTAGAAGGGATACGCCACCCTCTATATGGCTGGAAGCTCCTAAACCTAGAGCCAGGGATTTTTTGGGCTCTTATAAATGTGAGTTTCCATATTCCTACGAGTGATTTATTTGCCATATTTAATTGGGATTTTCTGCACGATTATTTCTTCATTTTTTCTCTCCCCTCCAAATTTTTTATTTTTTTTTATTTTTTTATTTTTTCCCTTTCTCTCACTTTTTTCTCCTTTCTGGCTCTCCTCTCCACTATTGAGAGACGGCAAGAGATACACAGACCAAGAAAGGAGGACTATATTTGTGCATCGCTTGAACATAAAGAGAAGTAAATTTTAAGGAATTTTTCCCACTGGTATTCATACTGTTGTATTGGATATCATTGAATTTGCACATTCGGACACTGTTGCACTTTATAGACTCTCTTATACCCATCGCACTGCTGGAATTTTATATATTGTTGCACTTTACTGTGTTCTATGGCACATTGCACTTTTATATGTGTACATTGATTGAATATTTAAGACTGAAGCACTTTATGTTTGATACACCTCTTTGTTGAAGTCTACCTTTAAATCTATTTTTGATGCGCTACAAAGGTTCTATCTATAATTTCATTTTTGGTTAATGCAGATTTTGGTTGTTTTTTTCTATATATTGCGCTTACCCCTTGGGGCAGCATCTCACTACTTATTAGTTATAATTTAACTACTTCATAACACTATAGTAATCTGGTTTATAAATAGGCGCCTACGCTGTATGAGATAGATAGAGATAGATAGAGATATATATATCTCTATCTTTCTTCTTTTATGGGATAGGCATAAGGCTATCCTAAACAAAAGATAAATCCAGGTAAAGTATCCATGTAATTGGGCAGACTAGATGGGCCGAAAGGTTCTTATCTGCCGACATTTTTCTATGTTTCTAGCACAGGTATCAGACATACTACAGGCCAGAACCTTCCATATGTGTCCAGAAAATCATGGCTAACCTGGCAACCCTAGAGAAAAGGTTGAACTTTGTAAGCATGAGTCTGTTTCACCTCCTCAACCTATAACCTATATCATCATTATAATGTAATTATATAGCTGCATTTGACACTAGCTGGTTATTTATTTTCTTCTTAAACTGCTCACTTTATATATATATATAAAAAAAAATAGTGTCTATAAGGGTTGTGGTGAAGGACTAAAAGTGAGATAAAAAGCCTCCACACTATAATAAGTGTGTTTTAATATTGCAGAAGCCATATATACACATCATAGCAATTCAAAGAATTGCATCCCAAAGCTCCTGTGCCACATTCCCCATATGCAGCAAGGAATTCTGGGTAGGACATGCAAATGACCTCTCTCACTTTTATGCATCCTGGATCTGTTATTACACAGAACCCTAAAATCAATGCTATGCCACACTGTGGCTTTGTAGCAAAGATAAGGTTATGTATATATATATATATATATAATGTATTCATTTTCACTTAACCCTTTTATGTCACGGGGTGTACTATGCCGTCCCCATGGTGGGTGGGACTGAACGCTGCGGGACGGCATAATGTCCAGCCTGTCCACCAGCTGGCGTGCTGCGCGTGTCATTTGCTGCCGCACTGCGCGTGTCATTGGCTGCTGTGGTACGGCTTGAACTCAAGCTGTCCCCTGGCAGCCAATGATGCCTGCGGCGCGTCAGCTGCATAGACTTGCTGTAGGAGGGGCCTGCCGCAGCAGATGGAGAGCGGAGGTGTACTAATGCTCCCCGCTGGCATTTACACCTTCCCGCCAGGCACAACACACCCGGCAGTAAGGCTAGGGTCGGACTAACGCATTTATCGCGTCGTCTGTGAAAAAGTGCGTTCGAACGAATGGACGTATTTTTTCACGGAATACGCGATAGCGGTCATACAATGCGCCTTTTCGTACGTGATTTTGTACGGATCATCAATAAAACCCTTTTTGCGTCTGGATGTTATGTTGGCCGGACATTAGCAGCATCTGACGTCTCCTAATCACGCACACACGCCGCTAGCGGACGCAGCGCACTCTGTACGTCAGTACTAGCGGTATCACATTCTCGAAAAAATGCGTTTCTTTGTCGCTTGTGTTGCGCGTATATTGGCCGTCATTGGCCGTCATTTGCTGCTACTACGGCCGCGATTAAGTGCGAATGCACGCGCGTTCGCACTGCGTTCGTCTGACCCCAGTCTTAATGGATAATAGCTGTGCAGTTTATAAAAATATATTTAAAAAAATAATAACTTTGTTGCAGAAAAATGAAATCCTAAATGGTTTAATATATGGACGTGTATTTGAGCATTCAGTTCACTCTTTACATATTATTTGAGGAAGAAATGACCGTGCATGCCAGTGGAACGCAAAGATAAAGTCGTGTTTGTAAAGTGTTTTTGTGTGTTGTCAATGGGCAGGGGTGGTAATCCTATGAAGTTTATGGTGAATCCTGTTTAATGGTAGATCCTGATTAGAAAACTTTGCATTAAAGCGAGACAGGCCAAGCATATGGTTGTCATAAAACAGGGTCGGTGAGTCACGGCTTTGCTTACCAACTGGGAAGAGTACTTTGCTTTCGCATTTTTTGAGAAATCAAGTTTATATTTTATTGATCTCCTGCACAGCTTAATTGTATTGACCTGATTTGAGGGCACACCCAAGGCAGATAAAAGCTGGGACATGGGTAGGAAAGTGTGTTTAGCTCGGCACACGCCCTAGGTAAATGTGAGACCCTAGGAAAATAAAATAAAGGAAAAGTGGTTAAAAGGTAGAATGTAAAGGGACACCATCACTAACGTAACCTGCGACTGGATTACTTGTGCATCGTAAACAAAAACCACCTTATAAAAACACATGCTATTATATTTTTTCTTTGTTTGAATTAATTGCATGTAAAAAGGAAAAATAAAAGTTTCGGTTTTTATCGTCTGTTTCCATTTTGTGGCTTTTTCCCATGATGCAACATTTACCAAAATCTTTTGGAAAGTCTCTTTGGAACTGTGTTCTAGGATAAAGCAGTAGTAAAGAGACAATAGGGTGGAGGAAGGAATATTTAGACAAGGCTGCTGGGTATCTATTGTGTTGTCTATGCTACCCAAGATAAGCGATAGCAACTGAATGAAATATGATAGTGGGCTTCCAGTACTGAATTGTCACCCCTGGTAATGTCATTTACATAGATTCCACTCAATGCAAGTCAATAGGTCGGATTTCTGGACTTCTGACTAGGGTTGGCCACATCGGCCATGTTTTCCTGGACATATAACTATTTCAAAGGGTGAGTGCCTGGAAATGTGCTGCCCTGCAACATATATGATTCAGGTAGGAGATCAAGACAGATCCCCTGGGATTCCTTTTTGATTTCTTATCTGCAGCATATGGATTATACATGCTACGGGGTGGCATTTTTTCATGCACTGCCCATCAGCAAGAATGTTTCCATGAAAACATGGCTGACCTGGCAATCCTACTTCTGACCCATAGAGCCCATTCTATGCTCTATGTCACCCAGTGACACATATAGTAAAACATTCTCTTAACTAAACGGGCAGGATAAAAACAAAGCACGTGTGAGATATCAGCAACATAAAATAAACAAAATTGGGACATTTCATTTTTTTGGTGGTACTGGCTCTTTTAGGCTGGGGTCAGACTAGCACACTTTTAACGTGCGTTCTGGCGCACTTAATCACGGCCGTAGTAGCAACAAATGACGGGCAATGACGGCCAATATACGAAGTACGGTCGCACGAAAGTCCGGCCGTGCAACGCAAGTGGAAAATTAACGCATTTTTTCGAGAACACAGAACCGCTAGTACGGACGTACAGAGTGCGCTGCGGCGGCATAGGTGACTAGGAGATATCAGATGCTGCTCATGTCCGGCCAACATAACATCCAGACACCCAAAGTTTCCTGGTTTGGATCTGTAAAAAATCCCACCCAAAAATGCGCATCGTATGACCGTTTTCGCGCATTCCGTGAAAAAATACGGCAATGCATTCAGACGTACTTTTTGACGGTCGCTGCGAAAAATGCGTTAGTAACGCAATAACACACAACCTGCTGGGCATGGAATTGCTAAAGCAATAGAGCCTCACACAATTATTACCCTCTCGACTTTGGAAGTTAATAAACAAAGGCTGTTTAGGTATTGTAATAAATGATTTTCCGTTACCGTAATCAATATTCACCAAATAAGTAAATCGATATACACACACACACACTAGCGTCGCTGGGTGGGGTCGGGGGGCCGCACCGGGTGACGCCCGCCCTTAGGGTGACACCAAAGACTTTGATTTTTGAACCGGCCGCCGGTTCAAAAATCACATGAAGCGCGCATCACGTGGGGGGCGGCGTCAATACAGGGTGCACGTGGGGCCCAGGAAGACACGCCGGAACGCCGCCGATGAGGTGGTTTGTTACTGCGCCGCCGTGGTCGGAAGTTAACGTCCCTTACAAAACTGGGCTCCTGAGGTGCCTGATGGGGTCAGTATACATCCATATGTAAGCTGGGCAATATACATCCATGTGTGAGCTGGGCACTATACATCCATGTGTGAGCTGGGCATTATACATCCATATGTGAGCTGGGCAATATACATCCATGTGTGAGCTGGGCACTATACATCCATGTGTGAGCTGGGCATTATACATCCATGTGTGAGCTGGGCATTATACATCCATGTGTGAGCTGGGGCACTATATATATCCATATGTGATCTGGAGCACTATATATCCATGGGTGAGCTGGGGCAATATATATCCATGGGTGAGCTGCTGGGGGCAATATATAATTGTGAGCTGGGGCAATATATCCATATGTGAGCTGGGGGTAATATATCCAGAGCTGCTGGGGCAATATATATCCATGTGTGCCTTCACTTTCACTGCCTTCAAACAGGCACTGTACTTGCTGGCAGTTCGCCAAAATTTTTGTGTGAGCATATGAGAGAACTCCACAGCAATAAACCTCACAGTAATGTGCGCTGTGCATGAGCATTCAGTGTTATATGGGAGTACTGATTTATGAGTAAGAGTAGAAACATAGAAAATGTCGGCAGATAAGAACCTTTCGGCCCATCTAGTCTTCCCAATTACATGGATACTTTACCTGGATTTATCTTTTGTTTAGGATAGCCTTATGCCTATCCCATGCCTGCTTAAATTCAATCACTGTTTTGGCCTCTACCACTTCTACTGGAAGGCTGTTCCATGTATCCACCACCCTCTCAGTAAAATAATGCTTCCTGATGTTACTTTTAAGGCTAGGGTCAGACTAACGCATTTTCGCGTTGTCTGTGAAAAAGTGCGTTCGAACGAATGGACGCATTTTTTCACGGAGTACGTGATAGCGGTCATACGATGCGCATTGTCGTTCGTGATTTTGTACGGATCATCAATAAAACACTTTGTGCATCTGGACGTTATGTTGGCCGGACATTAGCAGTGTCTGACATCTCCAAATCACGCACACACGCCGCTAGCGGACGCAGCGCACTCTGTATGACCGTACTAGTGGTTTGACGTTCTCGAAAAAATGCGTTCATTTGCCACTTGCGTTGCGCAGCCGGACTTTCGTGCGACCATACTTCGTATATTGGCCGTCATTGCCCGTCATTTGCTGCTAGTGCGGCCGTAATTAAGTGCGCCAGAACGCACGTTAAAAGTGCGCTAGTCTGACCCTAGCCTAAACCTTTGCCCCTCTAATCTAAGACTATGTCCTCTTGTTTTGCTACTTTGTTTCCTTTTAAATATACTCCCTTCCTCTACCTTGTGGATTCCCTTTACGTATTTAAATGTTTCTATCATATCTCCTCTGTCTCCTCTTTTTTCCAAGCTGTACATGTTAAGATCATTAAGCCTTTCCTGGTAACTTTTCTCCTTCAAGCCGTACACCATTTTAGTAGCCCTTCTCTGAACTCTCTCCAAGATGTCTATATCCTTCTGGAGATACGGTCTCCAGTACTGCACACAGTACTCCAAGTGAGGTCTCACCAGTGCTCTGTACAGTGGCATGAGCACTTCCCTTTTCCTACTGCTAATACCTCTCCCTACACAACCAAGCATTCTGCTAGCATTTCCTGCTGCTCTATTACATTGACTACTTACCCTTAGATCCTCTGCAGTAATAACCCCTAAATCCCAACCCTCAGATGTTGAGGTTAGGACTGTATCAGATATTCAATATTCAGCCCTTGGGTTTTTACGTCCCAGGTGCATTATCTTGCACTTATCCACATTAAAACTCAATTGCCACAGCTCCGACCATTTTTTTAGTTTACCTAAATCATTTGGCTGATCCCTCCAGGAACGTCAACCCTGTTGCAAATCTTTGTGTCATCAGTAGTGATGAGCCGAACACCCCCGTGTTCAGTTCGCATTCGAACTCGAACAATTTCAAAAGTTTGAGTTCGAACTTGAACACGAACCGAACTCAATGCAAGTCAATGGGACTCGAAAGTTCGATTTTTAGAGTGCCCTCCAAGAGGGCATATATGCAAGATATTTGCCATAAAAGGTGTTTGGGGGTCCGGGTAGTGCCCTGGGGGACAGGAAACAAGGACAAAAAGTTAAAGAAAAAATGTTTTTAAAGGAACAGTGAGTTTTCCATGAAATAAAGGTTAAGAATAAAAACAAAAAATTCCTTCAAATATCATGCCTAGGAGGTCCCCATAATCTGCCTGTGAAGTGGGGGATTTGTAGGATGTATAGAAACAATTAAAAACAAAAAAAATGACATTTCAAATGACGGTGAATGGTTTTCCTTTAATCTATTCATAAACAACTGCTTGGGGTGGCAGCCTGTATGAAAAGAGGAAACTTTTAGGACACGCAGAACAAGTTTAGTGATTTTTTTTTTGGGCTAAATTATGGTGAAACATATGCAGGCTTTGGATGAAAGTAACAATAGGTGCTTTAAAATTGGGCCTTTGGTGTCGGCAACAATGCCTTCACACCGTTGGACCCGGTTGGACCCTGCGGTCGAATATTAAAATGATATGAATCTGGTACAGGCGTCAGTGCACCCAATATTGTGCCTTTGGTGGCAGCACGTGCCTTCACACCATAACCCCTCTGTGGTATTGTGGAAGAGTGCAGCGGTGGACCCTGCGGTCCAATATTAAAATGATTTGAATCTGGTATAGACGTCAGTGGCAGTGCACCCAAATATTGTGTCTTTGGTGGCAGCAAGTGCCTTCACACCGTAACCCCTCTGAGGTATTGTGGAAGAGTGAAGTGGTGGAAGCGCTCTACTCAGTTACATCAGCAGCTATAACAAAACCTGGTCAGCAATGTTTAGGCACTTGTACTGCGCTACTGTATATGGTGAGAATCGACACACACCAGTAGCAACAGGAAGCAAACAGAACAGGCAGGGAATACACAGAGAGAATAGTCAAATGGCAGGTAAAGTTGGCAACAGATCGGGTCCTCAGAACAAGCAGGGTCAGTAACAAGTATACAAACTGATTTGGTAAGCTAGCGATGCGGGAATAAAGGCTGAGACACACTGAGCGTGTAGCGACGCACAGCGAAGCGAAGAGAAGCAAACATTTTGCAGGCTTGACTTCACTCTGCTCCGCCTCGCAGCGTGTCTACACTGCATTACGTTTGCTTCTCACCGCACTGGACAGGAATCCACTAACTAAATTAAAATGTACACACAAAACCGTTTTATTGTCACAAAGCACATGTTATATAGGCAAAAAAAGTTTCTATTGAATAAAATACATCAAAAACTACAGTTAATTTAATAGGAATAGTATAAAAATATTAAAAAAAGATAACCCCTGATCATATATATTATAGGGACACGGAGCGCTGTGTATAGAGTAGGGATGCATTGATACCACACACAGACATGTACGTATATATCAACATGCAGATATATATATTTACACCCACCCTCAGACCATATATACACATACGCACATGGGGGGTGGCATGTGGACAATCTCAACTAAATACGCCCCCCCCCATTTGGCTGATCCCTCCAGAAGAAATGTTGAACCCGACAGAGCAGAGAATATATATATATATTCTCTGCTCTGTCGGGTTCAACATTTGTTCTGGAGGGATCAGCCAAATGGAGGGGCAATTAGTTGCCAAAATGTGTGTGTAATACAAGTCTAGATATATATATATATATATTTTAAGAATATAGACATATATCTTATTATTATTATTATTCTTTATTTATAAAGCGCCAGCATATTCCGCAGCGCTGTACAATAGGCACAGTATAGACAGGGTTACAATACATTGAACAACATTTAACAAACAGTACAGGAGGAGATGAGGGCCCTATTCCCATAGGAACTCACAATCTATATATCATACCTGCCCTTACCTTCCCCTATAAATTTGCTAAAAATATATACACAAAAAAAACACTGCCTGAGACCCCGAACAGCCCACATGCCACCCCCTCTACCTGGCTGAATGTATCTAATATATATAATTAAATACATTCAGCCAGGTAGAGAAAGAAAAAAAGTTTTATTTTATGTTCCCAGGGACATTTAAAAATGTCCTCAGATTTTGTTTTTTTTAGAAATGTGTCGCCTTACCTTAGCCTGGTGGTCAGTGGGGGCCCCCTGGGTCCTGGTTGTGTAGGGGGGGGGTCTGCCATGGCCGCAGGTGCAGTGGCTCCCTCCCTGCGTCGCCTGTCTCTGCCACATGCACCTGGGCAGCTAGCCCGCACAGTCACAGCTCTGTCATCCGGCAGCCGCATGCTCCTCAAAGGGATCCTTGGGAGGCCCCGGCAGGCTGCCCTCTACAATGCCTGATTAGAGGGCCGTGTCTGCCTGATGTTTTAGTAAAAATAATGTTTTATCCCATAGGCTTCAATGTTAAAAATATTCCCGTTTTAATTAAATATCTAATAAACCGTTGCTTATAATATTCTGCAGTAAAGAGTGTCTTTTATTTATAGAATTTTTTTTGTATTTTTTTAAATAATTTTTTATACTTTTTTCAAACCAAAAAATTCTTTTAGAACTTTTGACGAACGCCCCAAAAAGTTTAAAGATCGCGAACTTTTGAACGGCCGATGTTCGAATCGAACTCCGAACAGATTGAACCGAATAGCTCATCCCTAGTCATCAGCAAAAAGACATACTTTACCATTAATACCTTCTGCAATATCACTAATAGAAATATTAAAGAGAATGGGTCCAAGTACTGACCCCTGAGGTACCCCACTGGTAGCAAGAGGTAGTTTAAAAAAAAAATCGTAAAACTCGGGGGGGAATGACACCATAAATTACCGCACCGGTTGACACCAACCCTAGTGAGAGACACACACTCACTCACTCTCTCTCTGCATTTTAACACTTGTTCTAAATATATCTATTTGAATTTATTAGTATTTTGTTCCACTTCCAGCCTTTGGTGTTTTAGCCATACTGGTGTAAATTTAAAGTGGCAAAGATGCGGTTTCAAGACCGTGTTGGCTGGTAAGAAATAAAGGAGGACCACGTCTGTTCTCAAAATAGGACAAGTTTTGTTTTTGGTACATTGAAAGAGGTACTGCAACAATTTGATATTCTAGAATTTAGATCTATTTTCCACCAACTTCTTTTCTTGTGACTCATCTAACCATCTGAAACTAACAAGAAAGCATCTTGGAAATAGAACTTTTAGGTGTTGACATAAATGCTGAGTGCAGACTTTATGGTGCGGCTTGTTTTTGTGGTGTTGTGTGTTTGTTATCTTAAATTAAGGAGCGCGTCCTTGCAAATCCGCCACATTTTCCAGGATGCATATCATATCTTACATTATAATTTAGCACATGAAAAGTGCTGCCCTGCATTTTATGGCATTGCCATTTTGTGTTGGTCTCTATTGATCACAAATCAATGATATGACAGATGTTAAACTGTGTTGCGAAACGGACGTGATGACTGTGTTCATCTGACGCTAGCTTTAAACTCATTCCTGATTGGCTGCTCAGCCAGGCAGCCGGTTATCCTGGTGCACATGAACATTGCGATGATACATTCCCGTTAGATAACACGAAATACAATGTGGCCAAGCCCCCTTAACTGTCACACCCCAAAACTTACATCTCAGGAGGCATTAAACCACTGAAGGCTGAAATGCAGTCCTCTAAAATGCCAGCAAATGCTGCCATTGTCATGAAATAACACCTGCCGGGCTCCGGACAAATTGCTGCTGCTTCCCTCGCCTCTCAGACTTGTCATACAGACTAAAAACAGGTGGAATGTCTATGTGTTGTCTGATGAAGACATCTGTTGAGTGTCCAACTTTATAATACCATAAATATATTGGAACTTCACAAAAGGAGATAGTGATTGAACACCAAGTTTTAAACAGTAACAGTTCCCCTTGCGGGGACAAATGGTTCCCTTACGCTTAAAAATTTACTTTTACTAGACAAGGTTTAAAATAAACTCCTATATTAAAAAATTGTTGTCCTATACTGACATAGCTAAATTCTTACAAAACAGGGGTAGTGTAGCGATAACAATGTCCTTCTTGAATATGATGGATTTCAAAACTTTTCGTAATCCTCTTCAGAGTATCCCTCAAATGAAGAGAAAAGGAGACATCATAGTGCGACCCATATGATGTCTCTTTTTCTCTTCATTTGAGGGATACTCTGAAGAGGATTACGAAAAGTTTTGAAATCCATCATATTCAAGAAGGACATTGTTATCGCTACACTACCCCTGTTTTGTATTCATATGTTGATGGTTGAGTAACAAGGACCATTTAAGTGTTTCAGCGATTTTCCTTATATATTCGATCAGCGCTACATTTGATTGTTTTTATAGATAAATTCTTGATTGCAAATGCGACACTGTATCACTCTTGCGTGTGGCAGGTTAATCAAAATTACATTTGAGGCTTAGGTAAACGGTGCGTCCATCGGTTTACACGTATTACCGAATGGTAATAAACCTAGATTTAGCAAAGGCAAATATGCACCATAACTTAATAGCCCGCTGTGGCTTATATGTGGGTTAAACAGCACTTAAGTTTGTACTAGACGAAAAATGTATGCATCACAAATTAACCAAAAAATACATTGAAGTTTGGTAAACGGTGCGTCCACCAGTTTACCCGTGTTACCGATTGGTAATATATCCAAATTAGCAAAGACAAATGTGCACCATGCCTTAATGTCCTGCTATGGTTTATGGAGATTTAGACGGCACTTTAGGTAGTACAAAACGAAAATGCCTTGTGTGATGAACATTTAGTAAAACACACAGGTACACATACAGGGTTATCCAAAGAGATCCGAATTGCTTGAGAAAGGTAACCGAATGCTGAAAATCAGTGTTTGGTTACCTTTCCTGACCATTCGGCTATCCAGAGAGCAGGCAATTCGCCAAATCCTGGCGAATTGCCTGAACATACGGTGCCTGTTTGGTGCCTGTTCGAGGGCAGTGAAATCCCCATGAAAAAGCACTGCTTCAGCTATTCAGAGAACACAAACCAGCAGTGAAAGGTTCCCCTAATGCCCTGCCATTCGGTGGTTTAATTCAGCAAATTTATTCAGGAGAATCCCATAGGCTTCAATGTTAAAAATATTCCGGTTTTAATTCAATATCTAATAAACCGTTCATTATAAAATTCTGCAGCAAAAAGTCTCTTTATTTATAGATTTTTTAGGATACTTTAAGCATTTTTCTAATTTTTTTTTTTTTTTAAAGTCCGATTTTTTTTAATTTTATTTTTCAGTTTACTTATTTTTTTTGTAACAGCCCTCTTTATTATCATTCCCTGGACCTCCTGTGAAAATTTCAGACATTTTCGCTCAGTAGTTTCTTTGCAAACAGCGTTTCTTTTTCCCAGATTCATACAAATGGTTTTGCTAATTTATTCACTGCCTCCTCTACCTCTGCTTCGGCTCTGTGTGATTCGGCTCCTGTTCGGCTTTTTCGAAGGTTAATCCAGATGTTTTTGCTTGTTTTCAGCGTGCATTCGGTTAGTTTTCGTCAGGTTTTCGGCAGCTTTTCCCTGCAATTCGGGGACCCTGTGCTGTTTGCTGAATACACCGCAGGGTCACCGAAATGCAATCGGCAAAAGGAACCGAATTGAAGAGAACGAAAAGTCACCGAACGTGCGGTGACTTTTCGAATCTCTTTGGATAACCCTGATAGCGTTACACCTCTGAATTGTCAGAAACGTATTGATGAAATTATTCAGCAAAATTACGTTGAAAAAGACTTGCTACAACTGTCAGAAAATTGCCACAATTGTCGCTGTTGACTGCCATATATTGATACAGACGTAATTTCTATTATACTCATTGGTCATCACTATCCATCATGAGAACATGAGTAAATATTGGATGCCTATTCAGGCACGATACATATCGTTCACAACAGGTACGTCACATTTGACAAAATCAACTCAATAAATTCAAAGCCTCACAGGCTCAATAGTTTATCAGCAATAAATTTTCTCATCTTGATTGATACTGTATTGGAAAACAAATTTAAGGTTATATTAACCCAATCTATGTCAATATAGGACAAAAAAATTTTAATATAAGAGTTTATTTTAAACCTTGTCTAATAAAAGTCAATTTTTAAGCGTAAAGGAACCATTTGTCCCCGCAAAGGGAACTGTTACGGTTTAATACCATAAATAAACTTGCTGGGCCTATGAATATAAAAGGAGCATCTTGATTGGTTGAGCCACTTCCTGGTCTAGGCAAACCGTGGCAATTTGATGGAAATGCAGATGCTTCAAATGTGAATAATGTCTCACCTTTTTGTAATATTTCATTGCATTTTCTATAAAACGCTGTCAAGAGAGAATCAGTAAAAAATGGTTTTCACATCTTTCAAAGCAGAAATTTGCAGAATTAATTCCCGAGTCATGCCTTTTTTTTTTTTTGTACAAGCAGCCAACTCCTCTCACGGATCGGACAGGCTGACTGATTGTTTTATTAAGGTCAATGTGTTTTTACTTTATTGCCTTGCAGGAAATCCATATTCCTGCTCAGTGCATGCCTTCTGTTGCGGTGATTAAATTGGCCGGATTGTTGCGTCAAAGGTAGAAAATAATGCCCTTTTACGAGCTATTTTTATGTGGTTTAGAGTCAACAAAATGATTGAGGCAAGAGTTTCCTGGTTTGCTTGAATTTTGATTTGTTGTGTAATGATGGCTTTGTAACGCATGGAGTGCCGGAGGGTTGTGTTGGAATGTTTTAGGGTTTTTGTGTCTTAGATGATGTCTATGATCTGTATACATTATTTATATATTACATAAAAGTAAAGAAATATACTAAAACTCTATATGAAAGAATATATTTTTATATGAGATAGACGTATCTTTTAAAAGGATTTCTGGAACAGGACTTTGCAATAGGTAGCTTTGCTGGCTGTTAAAGCATCATGGGAGTTGTAGTTCATTATCAAATTCTAGAATCATGGGAGTCACAGTGTAACAGCTGGTACCTTACCCTTTGCCAGCCCTGGTTTAGAGGACCAGTCTTTGTAGGCATCTTTATTACTATTGGCAGCTATTAATGAAATTATTATTATTCTTTATAAAGCGCCAGCATATTCCACAGCGCTGTACAATGGGCACAGTATAGACAGGGTTACAATACATTGAACATCATTTTGACAAACCAGTACAGGAGGAAACGAGGGCCCTATTCCCGTGGGAATGCACAATCTAGAATGGTTGGGGTGGAAACAGGAGGGGGGAAATTAAGTAGTTATTGTAATTTTTAATAACCGATTAATTGACGCACAAACTTACCTTGATATAAGACCTTGTTATGTCTTTGTTTGGTTTGTGCAGTACCCTTACATACTGCACCTTACCATGTGTTTTATTGCTGTGATACACTAACAATGGCTGGCTTTTAAAGCGTAGCCCCTCTATATTGAAGGTATATTATAATCGTGTACAATTGGACCTTCACTACCAAGCACTTTTTCTTGGAAACATTTTTATTATCATACATTTAATTGAAACATGGGGTGTGAAGTTGACTTTAATATGGGGTAAAGTTGAAATTTTGCACAGAAATTGCTAATTTTTTTTATTATTTTACATTATTAAAATTCTTATTTAAAAAAAGTAAAATAATCAAAATTTTGCTCATTTTTAATTTTTTCAGGGAATTACAATGCAAATCAAGCTTACTTTATTTTGGGAATTTCGTCCTGATTATCCCGAGTGTGTCTCGGGGTTAAATTTCACCGCTGAGAGCAGTAACCCCGAGCAACACTCGGGATGCAGCTGTATACATCACCTCTCCCTGTGCTCCCTCGATGATCTCTGCAGTCTCCCCCGGCGATCGCGGCATTTTACTTCCTGGATTCCTTCTCACGAGGAGGAAACCAGGAAGTAATGAGGTCGTGATCACCGGAGGAGGCAGCTGGGGACATCGAGGGAGCGCAGGGAGAGGTAATGTATCCAGCGGCATCCCGAGTGTTGCTCGGGGTTACCGCTTCCAGCATAGGAATTTAACCCCGAGACACACTCGGGAACACTGCTGGGGGGGAGGGGCAAAAAAAAATAGACCGCTTTAAGACATACAGGGTTATTCAGAGAGAGGTGATAAGCAGGAGAATGACTGGAGAATGGAAACTTCTAGGTCAAAGTAGCCAAACCAGAAAAATTCTCCCATTTATGTCACTTTCCAAATCGGCTATTTTGACCTAGAATTTTCCATTCTCCAGTCATTCTCCAGATTTTCACCTCTCTCTGAATAACCCTGATAGAATTTGAAGATAAATAGACCGCCAGGGAGGTTAAACATGTTCTCTCGACTACCAACTGCGTCATGATTGTGTTTAAATCTGCAAAACGGCTTCCAAAATAATCGCATTGCTTCTATTTGTAAGTGGACATTAGACCAGTGAAAGCGTTGCATGTGTTTGTATCTGAGCTTCCGCTCTCCCTGTCTCTCCTCTATTTGATTTGATCCCAATGCTCTCTGTTCAGCACAAACAGCAGTAACTGGTCTGGCAGCCAGACTGGGACACAGACAGCAGAATGTTTCACCCTTTCACAAAAAGTGCATACATGATTTCAGGTTGTAGTCCAATAAATAAAGAATATTAGCCATAAAACACCTTTTGCATGCCTTTTTAATGCAATATGTGTGTGTTCCTTGGGGAGAAATGGAAAATCCCAAATGCACCTGGTACCAAGCATTACAGATAAGGTCAGAGTCAGATGAGCGTACTATGTGCGTCCGTGCTGCTGACATGCCTCCCGGCGATCGTCGCAGTGTTGTGACGCTTTGACGGGGCTGTAGCGCACGCACAAATTGCGCGCGCTACAGCGGGGGTGCTACGGTTATCCTGAAAGCCTCCCCATCGAAGCTCTACGACGCTCCATAGGAGGATCGAGCCTTGCAGCACTGAGCACACTAACTGCGCTCAGCGAGGTGACCAGATGGACATCAGAGTGGATGGAATGTCCACTCTCACAGACGTTCCTTCCGCTCTTAAAAACGCACGTCTGACCCCGGCCTAAGAGATGATATCTGTGTAGCGACGTTTCTCGCGTATCCAGGCAGACCTCACTTCCAGACAACGCGGCAGTTGCTTTCTGGGACTTATTGCGGCCACACATTTCTTCTAAGGCTAGGGTCAGACGAACGCAGTGCGAACGCGCGTGCAGCCGCACTTTATCACAGCCGTAGTAGCAGCAAATGACGGGCAATGTACGAAGATTGTACGACAAATGCCGGCTATTGAATATGGAGATGTAGTGTACGCAAGCGGCAAACAAACGCAATTTTTTCGAGAACGTAATACCGCTAGTACTGACGTACAGAGTGCGCTGCGTCCGCTAGCGGCGTGTGTGTGTGATTAGGAGACGTCAGACGCTGCTAATGTCTGGCCTACATAACGTCCAGACGCAAAAATGGTTTTATTGATGATCCGTACAAAATCACGGACGAAAATGCGCATCGAGTGACCGCTATCGCGTATTCCGTGAAAAAATACGTCCATTCGTTTGAATGCACTTTTTCACGGACGACGCGAAAAATGCGTTTGTCTGACCCTAGCCTAAGTTCCCACCATATGCAGAAAGCATTTAAAATGTTAGTTTTCATACATAGGGTTTTTTTTCTTCTGGTATTGTTTATTGTTACACGATTGGAATGTTTTGCTATAAAGTCTAATGGGTTAGCGTTATTGGATTGTTTTGTATAAGTCACGACCATTTATCTGACATTTGATGTTTTATTCTTTGGTAAGGGATTATTCACTAAGTGCCGAATTGCACCAGACAGTGAATTTCATGGTTCGGTGCAATGTCGTGGCAGCTAGTCTACTCAGAAAGCTGTCAATTCGAAAAAAAGTTGGTGAATTGATGGCGAAATACAGTGCAGTTTACCTCAGATCGCCGCGATTCAGTGATCTTCGTCGGCTGTGGAATTGTCCCATATAGAAGGAATGGTTAATCTATTCAGAGAATGCCGAACTGCACCAACATGTTGGTGAAATGCCTTCATTTTCGGTGGTTCAGTTTGACTGGTTTAAAAAGGCAAATCCCATAGGATTCAATGTAAAAAAAAATATATTATCGTTTTTATTTGTTTTTGATTCAACCGTTTATTCTTTTAATTCTTCAGCAAAAAGCCTTTTTATTTATTTTTTTTAGAAATTATTTGGTACTTTTCTGGATTTTTTTAGGCAACATTTTTGATTCCATTTTATTAAAATTCTGTAACAGACCTTTTTATTATTTCCACACATTTTCATGCATTTTTATTGTTTTAAACGCCTTTTAAAAAATAGCAGAGTTCCGGCGTTTTTTTTTCTGCAATTCAGCGGCCTGATCGGAGGTCGGTGTTCAGGAGTCTTTGGTAACTCCTTGCTTGGCACACTTCAGGGTGAATAGTGAATTCACCGCAGGGTCGGCGAACTGAAATAGCCAATGTCTCGCCAAATGAAAGAGCACCAAAATTTCAGTGCTCTTTGAATAACTTTTCTAGTCTGTTTCACTGGTTTAGTTTTCCCTTCAATCAGGTCTATTCAAAGAATTGTGAAAAATCAGGAGAAGAGAGCAGTCTAGACCAGGGGAGGGCAATTACGGCCCTTCAGATGTTTTGAAACTACATTTCCCGTGATGCTCGGCTGCTCATTAGGTTGTCAAGGGAAATGTAGTTTCAAAATATCTGGAGGGCCGTAATTGCCCACCCCTGATCTAGACCAAATAACACGCTGACCAGAGTCCCTTCTCTCAAATATATAGACATGTGGTTAGACCCAAATCTATCCTTTGGCCCCCACATCGAAAAAATCTCATCTAAACTTTACCCCAAACTAGGTGCCCTGTACAGAAACAAATCCTGCCTGAGCCCCGCGGTAAGAAAGCAGATTGTACAACAAATGCTTATGCCGGCTATTGAATATGGAGATGTAGTGTATGCAGCCGCCCCGCAAACGCACCATCATAAACTTACTACATTGTATAACTCATTCTGCCGCTTTGTGCTACAATGTAACTACATGACCCACCATTGTGACATGTTAAAAGAGCTAAACTGGCCGTCACGCACTCTTCCCCTTTCCAACCTGGTGTTTAAAAGCTTTTCTGGGAAGCTACCACCCTGCATGAATAGACTGCTTCCCCAAGCAGTTCCCTCATCCTATAACCTCCGATCCAGGACCAGCACCTTACTGGCAATACCACAATACAAAAAGAAAATGTCTCAATGCTCATTTTCCTACAGAGCACCACAATTATGGAATTACCTCACAGACACCATCAGATCTTCCCCCAGTCTAAAGACACTTAAGAGCTCCCTATTAACATACCTCAATACGGAATGCACCTGTAAACATGTAACATAATGACTATTTCCTACATATTTATTTTCTGTTAATCTGTATATTTGTATTGTTTTTAACTTCGTGCATTTCATTACTTTGTATTTCTGTAACAACTGTAACAATTCAATGTTCTTGAACCCAGGACATACTAGAAAACATCTCAATGTATCCTTCCTGGTAAAAATACTTTATAAATAAATAAATAGACCAAATAGCCGATTTGAAAAGTGACATAAATGGGAGAATTTTTCTGGTTTGGCTATTTTAACCTGGATTTTCATTTCACCTGCCAATTCTCCTGAGTTTCGCATTTCTTTGAATAAACCTGTATGTCTTTAAAATAAGGAAGAACTGACATAGAATAGTGTCTCCCAAGATGACACATACACTGAATGCAGTTTCATGTATAATCCTGGTCAGTATATTTTTTTTTTTTTTAGAAATGATTTTACCAGGAAGGATACATTGAGATTTCTCTCGTTTTCAAGTATGTCCTGGGTGGCGAGTATGTACCGTTAGGTGTCTTGCCCAAGGAGACTTACTGGTGAGGTTGCTCGCTGGGATCGAACCCATGACTCCACAGGCTCTCTCCACGCAGAGCGGTGACATTACCTCTACTCCACCCAGCCGGTATGTTTTTGGTTGTCTTGCGTTTATTTTGTGTTTTCCCTGTACTCCATTTTTTTTTCGCTAAGGGGTGAAATAGATTATTAGACGTCACTATGTGCGCCCGTACTGACGTGCCTTCTGGCGTCCGTCGCAGCATTGAGACGCTGCGACGGGGCCAGCTACACGCTGTTGCGCATGAAAAATTGCGAGCGCGACAGCAGTCGTGCTGCGTCCGTGCAGCAGCCCTCTCCATCAAAGCGCTAGGACGCACGTTGACGGAGCTGCGAAGCGATTCTCCATAGGAGGATCTCGCTTTGCAGCGCTGAGTGTGTTCTGCAACTCGAGGTGGTCAGACGGGCGTCGAGTAGAAGGAACATCCACTCTGCTCTTCAAATACGCTCGTCTGACGCCAGCCTAAAAGTCCAACTTCACTGTGTTACCTCCACCTTCCGCAGGACTCCGGTATTCCTGAAGTGTGATTACAGACAGACAGGAGCTGACAGTGAGCGCAGACAGTACAGCTGTGCTACGGGGTTAATAGAGCACTTCCTAATTCTCTGTCATTTCTTAGGCAAATATTTACTTTGGGCGCCAACTGACTGAAAATATTTGGTTTGTACCAGATGCGTCGCGTGGCCGACTTCAAAACATTAGCTAAAGGTGTGATTTGGTGAAAATGATCTACTAGCCGGGGCTGGTGAGTCGTTGTACCTTCGCACACTGAGAGTATCCACGTAGCAAAGCGTGGCATGGTGCCAGAATAACCTGTCTGTCTGTAATTACAGTGTTACAGCGAACAATGATCTGGCGCCATATAGACCTTTCCTCATGTTGCCTGCTGATGACCTGTATGACCTTGAGATAGAATACATATCTACACTATGTACAGAACAGAATCACTTGCATCTGTATAAAAATGTCTGTCGGGGTTTCCTGTCCAAGCGCAAGGTAATAATTGTTAAAGGGACGCTGCCACTAACATAAGCTGTAACTAGATTACTTGTGCATTGCAAATAAAATCACTTTATAAAACACATGCTGCAGGGTTTGTCTGAAGCAATTGCAGGTAAAAAGGAAAATAAAGTTGTGTTTTTTTTTTTATCTCCGGTTTCCATTTTGTTCTTTCCCTATTATGGATTGAGCTGAAATGTTTATACTGTTTAGGACCTTTAGGCTGGGTTCACACCTCCAGCATTTTACAGCGCGTTCCTGCGCGCTGTAAAATGCAGAGACACGGAAATCCCATGATTTCCTATGGGACCCGTTCACACCTGGGCATTTTGCAGCGTGTAGGAACACGCTGTAAAACATCCAACGCCCAAAGACGTACAGGAGCTTCTTTGGGGTGTATTTGCAGCGCGTTCACTCTGCAGTCTATGGCTGCAAACGCACTGCAATGCGCATCCGCGAGTTTTTAACATTTGAGCACTACTCGCATAAAAAAGTGCGCAGGTGTGAACCCAGCCTTATTGTTTTGGGCCATTTTGATATGTCTTCATGGCTGCAGATTTCTTCTAACCGGGTTATTCAAAGAGGTTCGGTGACTTTTCGTTCTCTTCAATTCGGTTCGTTTTGCCGATCCCATTTCGGCGACCCTGCGGTGTATTCAGCAAGCACCACAGGGTCCCCGAATTGCAGGGAAAAGCTGCCGCAAACCCGACAAAAACGAACCGCAAAACCCGGCGAATGCACGCAGAAAACCTGCAAAAACATCTGGATTAACCCACCGGAAACCACAGAAAAACCCGAGCAGGAGCCGATCACACACAGCGAAGCCGCTAGAAAAAGCCGACACCGGAGACGAGTGAAGTGAATAAATTAGAAAAACAGTTTGCATGAATGTGTGAAAAGTGAAACGCTGTTTGCAAAGAAACTATTGAGCGAAAATGTCTGAAATTTACATATGAGGTCCAGGGAATGATAATAAAAAGGGCTGTTACAGAAAAAATAAGTAAACTTAAAAAAAAAATCAAGAAAAATGCTTAAAAAATATATAGATAAAGAGACTCTTTACTGCAGAAGTTTATAATGAATGGTTTATTAGATATTGAATTAAAACGGAAATATTTTTAACATTGAAGCCTATGGGATTCGCCTGAATAAACTTGCCGAATTAAACCACCGAACAGCAGGGCATTAGGGGAACCTTTCACTGCTGGTTTGTGTTCTCTGAATAGCCGAAGCAGTGCTTTTTCATGGGGAATTCACTGCCCTCGAACAGGCACTGAACAGGCACCGTATGTGCATGCAATTCGCCAGGATTTGTCGAATTGCCTGCTCTCTGGATAGCCGAATGGCCAAGAAAGGTAACTGAACGCTGATTTTCACTGTTCGGTTACCTTTCTCAAGCAATTCGGAGCTCTTTGAATTACCCTGTATGTCAGTGATTGTGAACTTTGGCACCCAGATGACATGTCCCATGACATGTAGCTCCAAAACATCTGGTGTGCCAAGGTTCGCCATCGCTGTTCTATGTGATCCGCTTTTTTGTAATATTGTGTCTGAGTGTCCTCTGAATAGGGATGTGCGTTTCGTTTCATACCGATTCGTTTTTCTCACAAAACGAGCCGATTCGGTGCTTCGGATTCGTACGACGTTCTGAACCGGGCCGGCAACGAAATACACTCCATCCGAAATATTTCCAGATATGAAACGAAAAAATTTCGTTATTTCGTATAGACATGAAATTTGTAAAATCGCAAGTCATTTTTGTTCTATTCGCGATTTCGGTTAATTTTGGACAACGTATTTTCATATTGTTTCAAGTCCGTTTCGGTTCCGTTGCTGATTTCGTAATTTAGCATCGTCAGTCACTTTTTTCAATTGTTCCAGTGCTTTCTTTCTGCATCAATAATATTTATTTATTTATTTCTAAAGTATTTTACCAGGAAGGATACATTGAGATTTCTCTCGTTTTCAAGTATGTCCTGGGTTCAAGAACATTGAATTGTTACAGAAATACAAATATATTTATTTTTTAATAAAATTTTAATTTTTTTTATTTTATAAGCAAAAAAAATAGGGTAGAAAAAGGGATTACATCACTGAACATAAAAGGGGAGAAAAATACAATAACAATAGCTATAATCTCTGCCAACTTTATTTATCAACAAGTAGAAAAGTAGTCGACGATCTGATAACCATCCAGGAATGAGTCCAGAACATATTACACCCAATATTATGATACCCCTACTAGGTCCCAGAACATCCAAAGATCTTTCTTAGGTGTCTTGAGACCATATGTCGTTTGTACCTGGAGCAAATATATTTATTTTAAATATTTAATTAGCTTTTCCCTAAATCCCCAGTCTAACAGTACAAGACATTGATATTTTATATGATTAAATAAAGTTGTGCAATGCATATTCATAAGAAAAAAAGGATCTTTCATAAAAAATGATACGTCCGAAGGAACGAATCGGCAGGATTACCGTATCGACCGAAATATCGGAGCATCCGAAATACCATACGTCTAAAGTCAAAACGAAAATCCGAGAACAAGAATGGACCCTTTGAAATGAAGCGAACAGACGATCCGAAAGACCGAAATTCCCCGATTTCACGAATCAAAAATCGATACTTAAACACCGAAACGATCCGAAACAACAAAACGTCTCAAAAACCGAACGTGCCGAAACAAAAAAAAAACGCATGCACATCTCTACCTCTGAATTTTCTTTTTATTCAGTGTACTCATACAATGCTCACCGTTTCGTATGATTTCTCATAACCTGCACAATATACAGATTTCAAAAGTTCCTGCCATGTATCCACAGCGAATGGAGACTAATGCGTTAACAGGAGCTTCACGAATCACCTCTTGTAGGAAGCATATGATTAGACAATGATTAGCGGGTCAGGAATCCTTTACATCACAGTGATTCGATGGACCTCGGAAAATAAATGTAAGTCTTCAAAAAGATCTAAAAAATAAAAGGCAGGTCATGCCAAGGCTAGTCTGACGACATAGACTGTTGGTACAGGTTGCAGTTCTGCTTGAAAACTGTCCAAAAGGAACAAATCAAACGATGAAATTACTTCCTAAATGTTATTTTTGACCTTTTATTCACAGATGTCCAAACTCCGGTCCCCTGGATGTTCCTGAACTACAACTCCCAGAAATCTCTGACTGCATTAGATGGATGGAGAAGCATGGGAGTTGTAGTTCATGGACATCTGGGGGACGGAGTTTGGACATCCCTGGTTTAGATAATCGGTTTGTAAAAAAAAAAAACAGACAAAGTAAGGCCTCTCGTCATTCTTATCCCTGGTTTTACTTTAATCTGTGTCCAAAATGATCCCGTCCAACGCTTTTCCTTTTTCAACATTTTTTTTTTTCATTCTCTCACAAAAGAGAAATGAAAACGACCCGAAGGACAAACCGGAAAGAGGAAGTGTTTAAAGCACCATTGCGGGTTCATAAATGGCAAAAAACGTTATCCTACTATGTACGTACAGGACAGACGTTCAGTAGCTACAACCGCTTTTGTGACCTCAGGATCACTTCACCTCCAGTTCACCTGACGCTGTATGTCTCTCTCCAAAACACTTTTGAAAGTAGCAAAGAGGAAATGAGGCAAAGTTTGATGCTCATGTGACGACCCCGCTGAGACCCATCCGGACAGAAAAATATCATACGCAAGCAGAGCCGTCTTGAAATTTTAGAATCGTGGTCAAAATGGAATAGCCGTATCCTCAGGTGAGGGAAAACATGATGACATGATGAGGAAGGAAATGCTTAGGCCAATGTTCATAAGAAAATGTGTCTGCTCGCGCTGTTTGTGGAATGGTCGATGTTATGCACCCGCGTGCCTGTATATTAGCATGTGCGATTCGCTTTCAATCAATTCGGAACTCGGCTGAATAAAATGAAAATTTGACGATTTGGATCAATCCAAATTCCAAATTGCCAATATCCGATCCGATTCTCTACCAATAAAAACACTTCAAATTGATCCAAACCGATATGATTCTTCTCCAGATCCAAATATACCGTAGATACTCGAGTATAGCGTGACCCGAATATAATGCGCTGGATAGAGATTTATTATGGAAATGAGAGAATACACAAGACTCAAATATAACGCGAAGAACAAAATTTTACTGTACCGGTAAACCATTAAAATTCTCCCAGGTTCTCTTAACACAGTCAGGCTACCCTCAGGCCAGGGTGCTCTGCTCTACAATGATTGAAGTTGTTACTAAGTATGAAGCCGCCGGTCACCCGTCTTCTTTACTAGTGATTAGATGATTGGCTTAAACTGAGCATGCCCTCTGGCCGTGATGGATCCCACCTCTCCCAAATCCGGGAGTTCCTGAAGTGTTTGCAAGCATCAGGAAACCCGCCTTCACTTCAGGGAGACTTGACATCCAGAGCAAGGCAAGGTTTTTTTTTTGTTTTTTTAACACGCGATGCAGATGTCTCGAATACAACGCGACCCCTCCAATTTTAAGGTAAATTTTTGTCACCAAAATCTAGCGGTATATTCGAGTATCCACAGTAATAAATTCTGAGTGGTCCACAGCTTTGGTGTCTGCGCTAAGCATGTGCATCTTTTTGTGCATCTTTTTGGTGAACACAGACATCATTAATAAAAGATACGCGGGAAGCCCCGGTACTGAAGGTGTTGCTCCTATTGGCCCTACCTAGGACATTCCTGCTGCTGCGTGCTCATGTCTCCACCAGTTGCACAGTATGACACTGCTTGGTGTTGCTCTTACACTGTAGGTGCCATTGAATGCTATCGATTATTATTATTATTGTCATCATTTATATAGCGCCAACAGATTCCGCAGCGCTTTACAATAACCAAAGGGAACGAAATACATCTAAATGGACATACGAAGGAAACAAGAGGTGTAGAGGGCCCTGCTCATAGGAGCTTACAGTCTATCAATTGACCTGCAGTTGTTATTGTCTACATTCTTGTACCTATCACTACCCCCCTCTAAATACTGTAAATAGTTCCCTCTCTGTATGAGGCAGTTGCTCGTTTGATGTACCTTTCTGTATTGTCGTGTCTATATTTTTGGTGAAAAATAAAAACTTTATTGCGAAAAAAAAAAAAAAAGCTATGCTTCATTCCGTGCACTATTTCGGAGCAAATTTCCTCATTGTGTGTATTATTCATTTAGCATATGTTTCATTCTGTGAGTCATTTTGGAGCGCATGTTTAGTGCACGTGCGTCATTCTGTGCATCATTATAGAGGCGTTCTTGCATCATTCTGTAAGGTTTCTATATTTTAGTACAACACGGTTTCAAATATCGGAAATGGCCAAATATATTCTGACGCTCGTGATATTCCAAACTGGTTGTGTCCGAGCGTTTTGGAATGCGAAATGTTTGAATTTTGACATATTCCGCACTGATCTGAATTTTTTTTGCCTGTGCGCACGTCTACCGCATATATCGGACCTCTAAGGCTAGGGTCAGAGTGGGGCAGTCGGAACGCGCGTGCAGGCGCACTAAATCACGGCGGCAGTAGCAGCACATAACGGCCAATATACGCAGTACGTGCGTACAAAAGTGCGCCGACACCACGCAACCGGCAAATGAACGCATTTTTCTCAGAACGTGAAACCGCTGCTACAGACGTACAGAGTGCGCTGCGGCCGCATGGCAGCGTGTGTGCGTGATTAGGAGACGTCAGACGCTGCTAGTGTGCGGCCAACATAACGTTCAAACAGCCGGATTTCCCTAGAATTGCGTTGGTGAGTACCTGCGACTGTGGTCGTCTGACCACTTAGGCTAGGGTCAGACTGAGGCAGTGCGAACGCGCGTGCAGCCGCACATAATCACGGCCGTGCTAGCAGCAGATGCCGGGCAATGACGGCCAATATACGAAGTACGGTCGCACAAAAGTGCGGCCGCGCAACGCAAGCGGCAAACAAACACATTTTTTCGAGAACGTGAAACCACTAGTACTGACGTACAGAGTGCGCTGCGTCCACTAGAGGCGTGTGTGCGTGATTAGGAGACGTCAGACGCTGCTAATGTCCGGCCAACATAACGTCCAGACACAAAAAGTGTTTTATTGATGATCCGTACAAAATCACGGATGAAACTGCGCATCTATGACCGCTATTGCGTATTCCGTGAAAAAATACGTCCATTCGTTCGAACGCACTTTTTCACGGACAACGTGAAAAATGCGTTAGTCTGACCCTAGCCTTAAGCGTATTCCGTGAAAAAATGCGTGCGCACGCATCGACGTACATTTTGACGGTGGCCGCAGAAAATGCGCTCATCTGTCCCTAGCCTAAGAAGTTTCATTAGGGGAAAATAATAGGGAATGAGATATTAAATAAATGTTTCTCCCTCTCATTAATTGCCCTTTCTTTTTAATTACAAAAAAAATGTCTCCCCCCCCCCTCCCTTCCCTTTTAGGCTGCCGCCATAGGCCTAGTTGTCCTGTGCAAGAATATACGGTAGAGATGAGTCCTCAAATGTTTTTAAGCACATTGGATTTTTTTCCAGGCTTATGGTGGCCATAAATTGCAGGTTCCCCATATTTATGTCAAGCAGAGGACTATCAGGGTTATTCAAAGAGATCCGAATTGCTTGAGAAAGGTAACCGAACAGTGAAATTCAGCGTACGTTACCTTTACTGGCCATTCGGTTATTCTGAGAGCAGGCAGTTTGCCAAATGTTGGCGAATTGCCTGCACATACAGTGCCTGTTCGAGGGCAGCGAAATCCCCATAGAGAAGCAGTGCTTCGTCTATTCAGAGAACACAAACCAGCAGTGAAAAGTTGCCGAAATGCCCTGCTGGTCGGTGGTTTAATTCGACTGTTTTATTCAGGCAAATCCCATAGGCTTCAATGTTAAAAATATTCCCGTTTTTATGCAATATCTAATAAACCGTTGAGTATAATATTCTGCAGTAAAAGTCTCTTTATTTATAGATTTTTTAGGATCTTTTAGGCATTTTGTGGGATTTTTTTAATTTATATTTTTTTAATTGTTTTTTCTTTTTTCTGTAACAGCCCTTTTTATTATCATTCATTGGACCTCATATGTAAATTTCAGACATTTTCGTTCTGTAGTTTCTTTGCAAACAGTGTTTAACTTTTCAAACATTCAAGCGTACGGTTTTTTAATTTTTTTCACTCCATTCGTCTGCGGTGTCGGCTTTTTCCGGCAGCTGCTCTGCGCTGTGCTCGGCGGCTGCTCGGGTTTCTCCGGCGTGTTCGGCGGGGTTAATCCTGATGTTTTTGCGTGTTTCGGTGTGCGTTCGCCTGGGTTTTGTGGTGAGTGCTCGGCGGGTTTGCGGCGGCTTTTCCCTGCACTACGACGGCCCTGTGGTGCTTGCTGAATACACCGCAGGGTCGCCGAAATGGGATCGCCAAATCATACCGAATTGAAGAGGACATGCACTGACTTTTCGATTCTCTTTGAATAACCTTGTATGGTCACATTCTATGACGTATTTCAGTTCCGGAAGCTGAGGGCAGGCTTTAGAACCAAGGGGGGAAACATCACAGAAACGTGGTACATTAGCTTTTCAGATCATTTTAACTTTAACATTCTATAATAGAGTATATGAACATTTTTTTATTATATTGGGTTACCTGGTTTGCCAATAAGGTATTGAAAGTAAAAATGGTTTTATTGGTGGGTTGATTGGTTTCATCTAACCCCTTGTAGGAGGATATGAACACCCACAAAAGTGTTATATTCTGAGACTGATCATGAAAGGAGATAAAATACTTAAAATACTTGTTATTGAGAAGGAGGAAGCAAGAGGTGTGAAAATATGTATAAAACCAGTAAAAGGGCTAGCACTCTAAGGTCTCATACTTAAAGGGACAGTTCCACTTCCAGAAGCTGTAACTAGATTACTTGTGCATTTCAAATAAAAACAATTATAAAACACATGCTGCTGTTTTTGTTTTCTTTGTTTGAAGTAATTGCATGTAAGAAGGAAAAATACAATTATTTAGTTTATCTCCCTACCATTCTGTTATTTTTTCCCACGAGGAACCACTTACCAAAGGATTTTCTGTACTTCTGTGGTTTATCTATTCTACGGTATTTAACAGTTAATGAGTTGGAGGGGTGAATGTTTAGATAAGCCTGCAGGGGGCTAATATTCTTTAGGCTACTCAAGATAAGATATGGCATCTGATTGTGATAAAACAGGGATCTTAAAAGACTTCTAACCTATCCCTTGATGTCCTTTGAATACATCCCACACAATACAATGAGATTTGAGACAGTGATTGCACCCATAGACTCCATTGAATGGCCGTTGCCACAGAGTGAAGAGCAAGTGATGTAAAGATACAAGGGGGGGGGCAGTTTACAACACAAAAGATCACAAAACTGATGCACCCAGTGACACATATAGAGTAAAATATTTTCTTAACTAAATGAACAAGATAAAAGCAAAGCACATGTAAGATGTCAGCAACATAAAATGAACACAATAAGGACATTTCATTTTTTTGGTGGTAGTGGCCCTTTAAAAACAAACTTTATTATGACTCAATTAAAAACATATTGACATTTAATTTCTCTATTGGAGCTTTCATCAGGATATACCAATAGCTCCAAGAGCAAGCTGAGCCATCCATCTGTTTTTAATTGATTCAGTATGACCTTAGAGTGCTAGCTCTTTTTCTGTTCATGTATTTTTTTTTGTCTGGCTAAACACTTAGGGCCATATTACAATCTTGACGCAAACTTTTGCGCCGGCATAGGTAATTTTGCGAAGCGAGATCCGGCTGGTCATGTGACCGCCAGCGTCTGCTTCAATGGAGTCCTATGGAATCCATTGAGAGGATGCGCGCAGCTGCGCTTAACACTGCCACGCGCATCCTGGGAGTTAACACGTGATAACAATGCAGGCAGCATTTTTTGCGCCTGCATTGTAATCTAGCGTTAAAGCGCGGGCGCAAGGGGGAAAGCTGTGGGCGCATATTTTCCTCCCTAGCCCCTGCGTTTTAACGCTAGGAATGTAATGTGGCCCTTACTTTTTGTAACGCTTGTGGGTGCAGGTTTTTTTTCCTTTGACTGCCATTATATTTTTTTTTGAGAAAGTATTTTAACAGGAAGGATACATTGAGATTTCTCTCGTTTTCAAGTATGTCCTGGGTGGCGAGTATGTACCGTTAGGTGTCTTGCCCAAGGACACTTACTGGAGAGGTTGCTCGCTGGGATTTGAACCTGTGTCTCCACAGTCTCCACGGTTATAGAGCAGTGATGTTACCTCTACTCCACCCAGCCGGTAAGTATTTATATATATATATATATTTATTTATATAGTATTTCACCAGGAAGGATGTATTGAGAATTCTCTCGTTTTATAGTATGTCCTGGCTTCAAGAACATTGGATTGGTAGAGTTGTTACAGAAATACAAAGTAATAAAATGCAAGATATTAAATAAACAGCACAAATATACACATTAACACACATATACTGTATATGTCGTGTACTCTTCTAGAAGGAATTAATTCAGTCCAAAGTCAAAAATGCTCAGATGGCATTCCAGAAATAAATCCAATATAACATATATTTATATAGTAACACAAGGGACGTACTCGCGAGTCTTAAAAAAAACAAACACATTTAATGATTTAGTAATACATACAAAGCATCAGCGTTTCTGCTCCCGGAGCCTTCACCAAGATGAAATCCGAATAAATGTAGTATTATATAATGTATCTAATGCCCTTATAGGAAATGAATGAAGCTGTTATTGTGCCGCTTGGGCTTCGCAGTAGTGATTAGTCATAGTAGACTTTGTTTCCAGTAACATGTTATAGGCTTTTTCTTGTCATGCTTTAAAAACCAAACAGATCAATCAGACGGCGTTCGCCTTGCTCGGGCAGAGCCTGAATTCTGATCTCTGCGCGCATTCGATAGGTAATTTAATCAGCAGACGTGTGGATAAACAGAGACTGAACTGGGTCCATGAAAGGTTTAGGCTTCCAGGAGATAGCTGTGCCTTTCCACTCCCAGACAGGATCCAAGCCTCACCAAATGTCTACCTGCAGGCTCTATTAAAAATTTACGCGGAGGAACAAAGGTGTGTTCCAGAGGCTCCTGTTACCCATTCTACAGTTACTTCAGAAATAAACAAAAGGGCAATAAAGCTGCTTCATGAATAATGTGTCATGTAATATACAGAGTGAATTATTGATGCCACAAGCTATTAACATTTAGAAAGATATTTTGCAATCTGCAAATGTCACACAGTCTTCCCGTTCAGTAGTTTGTTCTGATTCTACAACGATAACTCTGTGTTGATTTAGAATATCTGATGCCAAGTCGTCGTATACTTTCAGATCCTACAAGGTGCCTCCTGCAAAAAGTAATGTGTGTGTGCGGGCACAATATATCATTAAAAGATGCATCAGCTGCCAACTTCTGCCGATCTGAGTTCGGGAGTGTGGGCGGCATGGCCGGTGGGGGAGTGGTTATGGTATGATGACATTTGCATCACTGGCAACATCCAGGACCCCAAAAAGTGGCATGCCTTTGCGCCAGGATGACCGGCTGTCCGGCCAGGCAGCCAATCCAGATTGCTTATACATAAGTGCGGTATTAACGCTCATGTATGGGCTTAAAAAGTACTGATTTCTAAGTATCTCAGTGCGGTAAGCACCGTTAACTAGGTACGGCAAAGACAGGACAATTCTGCAATACATACAGGAGGCCGGTCAGTATTCCTGCCAGCAGATACAGGAGGACATGAAGGCCCTATTCCCATGGGAATTTACAATCTCGAAAGGTGAGGTGATTAGAAACAGGAGGGGGGGGTCTATTTTCCCCTACTACTCGTAAAAATCATGTGAAACCCTAGGGCTATCTGGAGCGTTCGAGAGGACTAAGGGAAAACCGTTTGTTCCATTGGTAAGGTTTGACAGGTCGGCATCACGAACATAGGCGTTCATAGATCATCTATCAGAGTGAACACTCATGGAAGAAAATGCAATTATCTTGTTCTGTAATATAAACCATATAAGAAAACAATCCAAAAAGTGTACATGGAGACAAAAAGTTGAACAAACAGGACCAATTCATCCCCTTTGGCTAAAGTTCATGTACAATATGGATTAGACCAGTGGTTCCCTACCTTGATCCTCAGGTACCCCTAACAGGCCAGGTCTTACAGATCACCTTGGGGAAATGCAGACTGAATCCTGCAATCACTGAGCAGCAAATCATATCACCTGTGCTGAGCTTCACATATCTGCAAACCAGACCTTTTAGGGGGACCTGAAGACAGGTTTGGGAACCACTGGTTTAGAGAAATCAGGCCTATGATATGGAGCAGTGTTTCCCAAACAGGGCCACCTAACAGGCCAGGTTTACCAGATATCTGAAGCTCAGCACAGGTGATATAATTTGCTGCTCAGTGATTGCAGGATTCAGGCTGCATTTCCCCAAGGTGATCTGCAAAATCTGGCCTGGTTGAGGGTCCCGAGGAGAGGTTTGGGAAACGCTGATACAGAGTCATCACCCCTATTCTTTCTTCATGATACCATATCGGTCCTCTAGGACTGATGGATCTGGGTCTTACACCCCTCATCATGGAAGAATCGAGGTATCCACCATGAAGTTTGCTGATTCACAGGAAATTTACTGTAAACTTTAAACATGTATTTCTTTTTTCTTTTTCAGTTTGCTTGATTTTATATTTTATTATATCAGCTTCAATAATCCTCAAAACAGCCCGGGGGGGGGTGATAACCTGCCCACTTTGTGAGGTGCGGCAGTAGAGGTGAATCTGGGTCTGATTATCGCACTTTGGTTATGGATACTCCTTTTATTTTCGTGTCTCATAAGTCAATGTTCTTCAAAATTGTTTCTGTTTTGTTCATTGTTCAGCCATTGGCATGGTTTTTATGTACGTGATTTAAAACATAGGAAAGGGGGCACATGTCTAGCTTGGAGTGTCACTTCATGTGCCACTGACGTATACCAGAGTTGTGTGAATTTGAATCTGTGTGTTGGCACTGCAAAGGCTGTCAGGCTGTATCACTGACTTATACCAGAGTTGTGTGAATTTGAATCAGTGTGTTGGCACTGCAAAGGCTGTCAGGCTGTATCACTGACTTATACCAGAGTTCTGGGAATTTGAATCTGTGTGTTGGCACTGCAAAGGCTATCAGGCTGTATCACTGACTTATACCAGAGTTCATTTTAATATTTGAATGCAGAGTCCACCCCTGCACTCTTCCACAATACCTCAGAGGGGTTACGTTGTGAAGGCACTAGCTGGCACCAAAGGCCCAATATTTGGGTGCACTGCCACTGACGCGTGTACCAGATTCCATGCATTTTAATATTTGAATGCAGAGTTCAACCCATGCACTCTTCCACAATACCTCAGAGTGGTTACGGTGTGAAGGCACTAGCTGCCACCAAAGGTCCAATTTTAATGCACCTGTTGTTACTTTCATCCAAAGCCTGCATAAGTTTCACCATAATTTAGTCAAAAAATCACTAAACTTGTTCTGCGCGTCCTAAAACATCTCCTCTTTTCATACAGGCCGCCCAAGCCGTTGGTTATGAATAGATTAAAGGAAAACCATTTACCGTCATTTGAAATGTCATTTTTTTCTTTTTAAATGTTTCTATACATCCTACAAATCTGCCACTTCACGGGCAGGTTATGGGGACCTCCTAGGCACGATATTTGAAGGAATTTTTCATTTTTATTCTTAACCTTTAATTCATGGCAAACTCACTGTTCCTTTAAAAACATTTGTTTTTTAACTTTTTGTCCTTGTTTCCTGTCCCCCAGGGCACTACCCGGACCCCCATACACCTTTTATGGCAAGTATCTAGCATATATGCCCTCTTGGAGGGCACTCTAAAAATCAATCGTTCGAGTCCCATTGACTTGCATTGAGTTCGAATCGTGTTCGCGTTCGAATCCGAACTTTTTCAAATGTTCATGATCGAATGCGAACCGAACACAGGGGTGTTCGGCCCATCACTACTTTCCGTGAGCGAAAGGTATTTATTTTTATTTAGCCAGCCAGAGAGTCCATTCCAACATGTATTCCTTTTATAAGACCACTTTTTCCTTCATTACATTATTTGGGAAATCTAATCAAAATGTTTTAAATTTTCATATTATGTTTTATATTTCCTGAATAATATTGCGATCATAAAAGGCACATTTTATTCCCTAGCTGACTGGGTTATTTTGGGTTTTTTTCTACTTGGATTGATGGTGGTTTTTGTAACATTCGTTTAAAAACATAACACGTGTCACTACATCCGCTGTGATCCTTTTAGTGACATCGCGTGGTGCTAGTCAGTGGTCTGTAAAGATATCTGTAGCTGATCATAAACAGTCATCATGAAATATTGTATATTTGTGGATCTAATGTCTATAGGAGATGGATACAGTTACACAGTAGCCATTTAAACTACAGCAGGTCTGCAATCACACGCTTAATTCTAATTATCGTATATACTATCTTATCTTAACGCTAATTACGGATTGATTACTCTTTGCGCTCCCTATACTATACTGTACTTTGCGCTCTCCATGTTAACTCGCAAAAAGAACTAAAAAGAACTAATACCGATGCGCTAACAGATTTTTTTAACCCATTAGTGATCGGGAGCTGATGTGTGCAGCAGGCTATCCCCTCAATTAACCTAGCGCTAGCGTTAAGGTGATAGGGCCCGGGGTCTGTTTTTTCAAAATAAAAAATAAAAACATTTATCAACTAGTTTCGACTGACATTTTAGTGAAAAAAATTTTTATTGACAGCACAAAGCAAAAATGTCAAGGACCGCAGCAGGAGAAAACAAATATATATTTGTCTACGCAAAAGACACGAAATGCCGCAATTGAGGGTCCCAAAAACGCGAAATTAGTAGGCCGTTAAGGCAGTCAATGATATCGACTGACATTTTTATCGAAATATCAGCGGATACATTTAATCAGATTTGGCCACAGCTTAAATTCCAAGGATGTCTCTGTTTCGATAAAAAAACAGACACGTAAGAAGCCTGAAAAAGTGCATTTTAGGTGAGAAATTGTAGTTACTAGCAAATTATTTAGCATATAATAATAGCTTGTTTGTTTTCACCACTTCTGCGAAAAGTCGAGAGACTTGTCTAAGGATAATGTCAGATGAACACAGTCTGAGCGCACTCTGCGTGCGTGCATAACGGACGTACTGACGGAAGATACTGTAGACACCACACGGTCTGTTTTTTTAACGGATGTAGAACAAAAAAGGGAAATATGGGAAACAAAATTAATTATAATTAAAATACAGGTACAGTCAGCCAGACCAGAAAAACCTCTGAGTGTCAACGTGATGGACGTCGCAAATGTGCTGCATCTGACGTCGCAGCATAACGCACACAGGCCGCTACGTGGACGTGGCGCACTCTACGCGTCTGTCTTAGCGGTTTTACGTTCTTGCGTCCGTTTGCCACGTGCGTTGTGCGTGCGCAGTTTGGTGTGCAGGTACTTCGTGTGTGGGTCTCTATTGATCTTGATTCAATGCGACAATGAACGTTAAACTGTGTGGCGACACGGACGTGATCACTGCGTTTGTCTGACGCCGGCCTAAATGACCAGCCATCCAGAGTCAACAGACTGGAGAGCAGTACCCGAGGGGTGAGACACACATTGGTGTAAATTGAGAGATCACAGGGCCTCTCGCCCCTCTGG
Organism: Leptobrachium leishanense; assembly: GCA_009667805.1. NCBI lineage: Eukaryota > Metazoa > Chordata > Amphibia > Anura > Megophryidae > Leptobrachium > Leptobrachium leishanense. Next base: position 52,772,856 of record CM019070.1, on the reverse strand, counting down.
GGTGGCATTGGAGGGCTGATCCAACCCTCCGGAAACAGGGGATTAAATCAGCCCATAGTCTCAGGTTTGAAAGGGCTGATCGGAGTTTCCTGTATGGAGAGTTCCTCTAGGTGGGAACTAGTTCCTTCCAAAGGCTTGGAAAGCGCTCATTTTACTTCTTGATTATTCCTAGTGCTATCCTAACATTTAAGTAAGATTCACAAAGTGTTTTCTGTAACCGATGTTCTATTCGTGTGTGTCACTCTGAAATAAAACACACCAGCCAGTGAAACTATTATTATTTTTTACTAATTTAAACATTTTAATAAATAGTTATTATTAATAAAGAAATAACACTCTGGATTGGTTGAGAACCAATATATACAAAGAGCCTTGCATGGAAGACGACAAACATATTGTTAACATAAAGAAGTTTTACAACACACTCAGTAGGTCACACACGATCTTGGCGTAGCTTTCAGACTGTATAAAGTTTGTAGTATTAGGAGGACACAGGATTTCGGCAGCTTTTGACATTCATGCCGCGGTTACTAGTGGTGGAGGAGAAGGGGAGAATTAGGAATTTTTATTATTTGGAAAAATCGCAAAACAAAATAAGAGAAAAAAAATAATCTAAAAATAAAAGTTTATAGATCGCAATCCACTGTATTCAACTTCTCAAGGATTCAGGCAGAACGTCTCATCACGTACAGACAAATACCTCACAACTCAGTGGTTAAACACACCGTTGACCAAACTCAGTTTTTTTTTTTAACCAGATAAATTTAATGATAACCACTGTGTTCAAAAATATATAAATATTGAAGGTCAATATGTGAAGGTCAATTAGATCATTTCCTTTCTTGCTTTTAAGCCTGTCGTTGTATATGTGTATTCTTATTGTATATATTATTATATGTATATGAGAACTGTAATATATAAATTAGATATACATATAGGCTGGGGTCAGACTAGCGCATTTTTAACGTGCGTTCTGGCGCACTTAATCACGGCCGCACTAGCAGCAAATGACGCGCAATGACGGCCAATATACGAAGTACGGCCGCACGAAAGTACGGCCGCGCAACGCAAGTGGAAAATGAACGCTTTTTTTTGAGAACGCAGAACCGCTAGTACTGACGTACAGAGTGCGCTGCGGCGGCATAGCGGCGTGTGTGCGTGATTAGGAGACATCAGACGCTGCTAATGTCCGGCCAACATAACGTCCAGACGCAAAAAGTGTTTTATTGACGATCCGTAAAGAAAAATCACGCACGAAAATGCGCGTCGTCTGACCGTTTTCGCGCATTCTGTGAAAAAATACATCAATGTGTTCGGACGCACTTTTTGACGGTCGCTGCGAATAATGCGTTCGTTTGACCCTAGCCTTAGATGCTACAAAACGTGCCAATTAATGCTTTTCAAGCATTTTCCACAATTAAATACATGGCACTGGAAGTTATTGACATGTTCCCCTCCCCACCAAACCCCCCCGAGCTTCCAGTTGCTTCAGTCGCCTTGTAGCCATTGTGCCTTTTAACGGTGCATGAGTTACGTCGCTGTGAGATGATAGTCAAGGTTAGGTAATCGGTGGATTGTCCTTGGATGACGGGTGTCTAAGCACAACGTTGGATTGAAGTTAATGTTATCCGCATCTCAAAACAAGTGTGATAGAACATGATAACTGGGCAAAGCATGGAAATGCGGGGGGGGAGGCATACTAATTGTCATTGAGCAGGCTTTAAGAGTCATAAAATGTATGTCTATATAATCTAGAGAGTTAAAAGCACAGCAAAATATATGTAATGCAAAGTCTGTTAGAGCTTCTTCGTGTTTTCCTCTTGTGAACTGGTCCCAGAGGCGTCTCTGACATCTGGTGGTGTAGTCTCTTTGTAGACGTGTTCCGTGTAATTGCCCCTCTCTGGTAGTTACTGCGCTATGTTTGCTGTTCTCTCCACGAGGCTTGAGGTTAATGTGGACAGTGCTACTCGGAGTCTGTGGACATGCTACTTTCAACGGTCATGGTGCTAAGGGTTTCAGCAGGTCATCAACTCTAAAACAAGCTTTTCGCAGATTCGACTGTTCATCCCGGTAAACGTGTCGGTCGTTATATATATTTTCCACATAGTGTTCTGTGTCGTTTAAAGAGTTTTTGTGTTAAACGAAGTAACGAGAAGTTGTTTTCTGCTCATTTGAGTCCGTGTTGAGTTTCTCGATGCCTCCTCAGATCCACCTTCCTCTGGAAACCTTTGCCACAGAGGTCGCAGCCAAAGGGTTTGAACCCTGTGTGCTTCCGACTGTGCGTGATCAGGTTGGAGCTCTGGCTGAAGGCCTTCCCGCACACCTGGCATTTGTGTGGTTTTTCTCCTGCACAGAATACAGGTACAATTTAACGTTAAAGCACAAACTTATATAGAACATATTCAGTACAAAACGTCACTGGTTTTATATTTTGTAACTCACAGGTGATATCAATAAATATGTTCATATTGGTTTCTTTAAGATCAATACGTTCAAAGGTGGCCAAAGTGACACGTCCAGTGTTCTCCTACAACATCTCCTTTACTGGTCTTACATGTAGTGTATTTGTATAATAACCATAGTTCTACATTTCAGCCGCCCACCATTTCAGCATTTTTGGTGTTCTACACGCGTTGTGCCTCGTGGGACGGGGTCGAGACCCCCAATCTGAGCCTCCATGTATCAGGAAGTGTATTGAAATGTTTCACATCACCCAATCCCACAGAGCAGAGCTCCGCCAAGGACTCCATAACACATATATCGCGCATTATAGTAGCAGAACATGGATCACTTTTCAACATTCCTATCGAAACATCTATAAAACACATTGCAAGAGCAGATCCTGATACAGACAGTGCGTCTACAATTACCATTGGTCTCTCTTTTTGTTAATTCAAGGTATCATCATAATGTGACGATTTCATACAGAGAGTACTGTAGATACTCGAGTATACCGCTAGATTTTGGTGACAAAAATTTACCTTAAAATTAGAGGGGTTGCGTTATATTCGAGAGATAGAAACATAGAAAAATGTCGTCAGATAAGAACCTTTCGGCCCATCTAGTCTGCCCAATTACATGGATACTTTACCTGGATTTAGCTTTTGTTTAGGATAGCCTTATGCCTATCCCATGCTTGCTTAAATTCAATTACTGTTTTGGCCTCTACCACTTCAACTGGAAGGCTGTTCCATGTATCCACCACCCTCTCAGTAAAATAATGCTTTCTGATGTTACTTTTAAACCTTTGCCCCTCTAATCTAAGACTATGTCCTCTTGTTTTGCTACTTTGTTTCCTTTTAAATATACTCCCTTCCTCTATCTTGTGGATTCCCTTTACGTATTTAAATGTTTCTATCATATCTCCTCTGTCTCGTCTTTTTTCCAAGCTGTACATGTTAAGATCATTAAGCCTTTCCTGGTAACTTTTCTCCTTCAAGCCGTACACCATTTTAGTAGCCCTTCTCTGAACTCTCTCTAAGAGGTCTATATCCTTCTGGAGATACGGTCTCCAGTACTGCACACAGTACTCCAAGTGAGGTCTCACCAGTGCTCTGTACAGTGGCATGAGCACTTCCCTTTTCCTACTGCTAATACCTCTCCCTACACAACCAAGCATTCTGCCAGCATTTCCTGCTGCTCTATTACATTGATCTCCATCACGTGTAAAAAAAAAAAATTATATATATATATATATATACTTGCTCGGGATCCCAAGTATCCTGGAAGTTCCGGTAGTCTCGCTGAAGTGAATGCGAGCTCCCTGATGCTTGCAAACCCTTCAGGAACTTCCAGATTCGGGAGAGGTGGTATACATCACGGCCAATCATTCACCTCGTTTGCCTCCGCCGGCCATCTAATCGCTAGTAAAGACGACGGGTGGCAGGCGGCTTCATACTTAGTAACAACTACAATCATTGTAGAGCAGAGCACCCTGGCCTGAGAGGGAGCCTGACTGTGTTAAGAGAACCTGGAAGGATTTTAATGGTTTCCGGTACAGTATAATTTGGTTCCCCGCGTTATATTTGAGTCTTGAGTATTTCCTCACTTCCATAATAAATCTCTATCCATCGCGTTATATTCGGGTCACGCTATACTCGAGTATCTAAGGTACTAATTATTTTGATTTCTTTCTAAAGCACCCCCGGCAAATCATGTCCAAGTCTATATGTTCAAAAACTGCTGGGAAAACATTTAGGCAAAGGAAAAGGCCCCAGTCGGTTAACTGTTTCAGCTTGTAACATGTTGATACTCCACACAGCTTCAGTGACCCATCAACGAGAGGCTTGAGCATTCAAAGTCAAGAACCGCAGGTTGCAAAAATGGATCAGACTCCCGCCCGCATTGAATGAGTTAGTCAACACTCTTCCATTGTACTCAGCATGCATCTATATAATACATGAAAACGATGGGGAAGGGAGGGGGGTGTAGGGCACATCTGTCAGCCCCGCTCACCTGTCATTTTCAGCAGCCTTTTAAATCAAGTCCAGACCAACACAATAGTGTTTGAATCATCTCATAGAAAAGCCCTTGTGAGCAAACATGGGGAGGATCACATTAAAGCAACACTGATTGGATTGCTAGGATTCGGTTAATAAACAGATGCTGCTAATGAAGGCAACCTTCTTTCTTCAACTATTGTTTTCGCATAGGGCGTTTAATACGGTGGTGATGGACCTGAGGTCATGGTACTGATACGACACCGAATAGAGCAGGAAGGACTTTAATTCATATTGTGAAACGACAAAGCATACACGATTGATTTGATAGAATTGAAAAGAATAGGGGTGCGTGTATCCAGAGTGCTGACCATGAGTGGTGGGACATTAATGCGTCAATGTAACCTTGTGACATAGCTTTTAAATAAACATCCCCTGTAGAAAATAAATTAAGGATTTATAGTCCGTTACACATTTTTATTGTGAATTTTTGAAAAGCAAACATTAATTTGTTAACCAACTTCTACAAACACCTAATGGACCCCTCACTGCTATCGTATCGGCATTCATAATCAGGTCGGGGAACAAGGTACAATGTCCATGACGGAATATCGTTTGCATACTATACAATTTTTGCTGTTTCTTTCTGTTCCTGATGTTTTTTTTCACTGTGCCTTGATTTATCATACGATATATTACGTGCTCCCCTTTCCCTATATCACCTTTCATTTCCGTATCTTCTCATCACTATTCCCATAAACTTTACATTGCAAAAAAATATATAAAAGCACCCCATGGGGTCTACTCACAAAAACTTGAAAATTATTTGTTTTTTTTGTTCACATTGACAATTTCTGTAAAACTGTGTATATTTTTTAATTATTCGCAGCCAATCAGGGAAAGGTTTTAAAATTGATACCGTTAGTAGAAACATTCCACTTGTTTCCACGGTAACTGTTCCACCTTTAAAACTTTGCTCTAGAGCTGTTTTTTTTTAGCTAATAAAGTCAAGCACCCCTCCAGTAAGTGTTCTTGGGCAAGACACCTAACTGTACATACTCGCCACCCAGGACATACTTGAAAACAAGAGAAATCTCAATGTATCCTTCCTGGTAACAATCCTTTCTCAAAAAAAAATATATATATATATTTACACAGATATTAGTTTTGTGAGATACAATGCAACCTTTTAACTAACGGATGGAAAAGCATTGCACTTCCATTTTTTTTTTCTTAGTTGGATTTCTCCATGTTTATTTCTTGGCTCCAATAACAATCGTTATAAATAGCCCTAACACTAGAAATCGAACAAATCGAGGGCTCTATTCTAAGTCCGGTGTCGACTTACCCAGAGCCGCTCTGGTAATGTAAGCAACGATAGATTTAATGGATCTGTCATGTTTACCGGGTGCTCTGGTTTATTTTACACCAGGTTTGGGATGGAGCCCACTATCATTCATTTCATCTAGTAGCAGCAAGTTGTGATGTTTCTACAGAAGGTTTGGTTTCAGTAAAATACATCGGATGATGTAACCAGCCGTAGGTCACAGCGGAGCATGAGGAGTACTAACCTGTGTGTATGAAAGTGTGCTTTTTCATGTCCGATTTCTGGTGGAACCTCTTTCCGCAGTACTGACAGGGGTACGGCCTGGTGTCTGAATGGATGAGCAAGTGAGTAGAGAGGGTGGACGACCTTTTAAAACTTTTTCCACAAATCTTACAATCAAAGCTTCTTTCCTAGGGAGAAAAATATCAAAAATTAAAGACTATTTTAAAAAAAGCACTTTTAAAAAAAAAATATGAAAAAAGCAACTTCATTTACCAATTTATCGAACATTAACAATTAGGGGGGTAGAAACGAATATATTAACCCAGTAAAGAATATAACAATATATTTTTTTTAGGCTAATCAAATACTAACTCAAAATCATGTAAAATTAGGAATAATTCATATGGGGCTACAAGAGTAACTGGCAGTATGCTGGCTACCTCACATACCTTTTGGGTTCTCTGAGGGGGGTAGCTATTTTCATTCCCCAATTATTGAGGAACTAACATGAAAATTATGGACCATATAACTTTTTCACGGGAGACCTCTAACTATGACCACCTGAAATGTTCTTATTATTATTATTATTATTATTATTCTTTATTTATATTCCGCAGCGCTGTACAATAGGCACAGTATAGACAGGGTTACAATACATTGAACAACATTTGACAAACAGTAGAGGAGGAGATGAGGGCCCTATTCCCGTAGGAACTCACAATCTGGGAGGGTTGGGGTTGGAAACAGGAGGAGAGGACTGTAAGGTGAGAGTGATTGATGATTGCGTCAGTGAGTTGGGTGGTAGGCTTCCCTAAATAGGAATGTTTAAAGGGAGCGTTTGAAGGAAGAGAGGTTAGGGGAAAGTCTGACAGTACGAGGGAGAGCGTTCCAGAGAGTGGGGGCTGCGCGTGAGAAATCCTGCAGTCTATCATGGGAAGAGGTGATGCGGGGAGAAGCTAGGCACAGGTCACTGTTTGACCTTAGGGAGCGGGCTGGGGTGTATTTGGAGATTAGTGAGGACAGGTAGTGGGGAGCTGAGTTAGCGAGGTTTTGTAGGTAAGGATAAGGAACATTGGGCAAGACCAGGGGGTGACAGGTATGACTCCTGTCAGGGGCCTGACCAGGCAATGGGGCCCACTGCTGCCTTTAGGAAGCCAGATATCCATCTGTAGTAAGTTTCCTTATGGCATTGGGTGGTAGGAAGGAATCCATACGGGGACAGGGTGCTGGTTGACTGAGAACCAGACAGCATTTCAATGCTACCAGTAGCAGCAGTTACTGTAGAGCCACTTATAGCGCCCTGGAGAGCACCCTGGACATAACTGACCACTGCAAAAAATAGGCAGAGAGGAAGAAGAGGTTGTGGGATGCTGGTCAATGGTGGGGACCTGTCAATGGCTTAGTAAGGGGCCTATTAATTGGGAAACCATTGGGCCTGGGCAAAGCCAATGAAGGATTTGTAATTATATTGGAATTGTAGAGACTTGCAGAGTCAGTGGTGTATGACATTTATCACTAGTCCTAATCTTAAAGTAAATTTGTCTGACAGGATCTGCCATGACTGGCTGTAAGGTCCACCATATAATAAAACAAATGGGTAGTCCAGGTTTTACAATCTAACATGGTAGAGAGTGGTTGTGGGGTCTATTCATAAATGCTGTAGCGAGATCCAACTGGCAAAAGTTAGGCATAATAAGTGGAAAAGGAAAAATATTCCAGATATGGGGGAAACCCCACTCACAACTCCATATCTCGACCCGTGAAATAATTCAGAACCTACTTTATAAAGTGTTTACCGTCTCGTTCTCAGTCTAGCACCTGAACTTTGAACGTGTCCTACCTGAGAGTGAACGGCTTTGTGTTGCTCCAAACTGACCGCGTGACCGAACGTTTTCCCACAAATTTCACAGGCGAAGGGCCTTGTCCCACTGTGTGATCGGCGCACGTGAACTTCCAGTCCATGGGGCGTAGAGAAGACCTAGAAGGGCAAAAGAAAACCCAAGGTCACCCAAATGAATCCTAGAACGATAATGCAGTTGCTACATCATATGAATCAGAATTTGTGATGCCCATCACGGGAGATCAAAATAGATTTCCTGTTTCTAAATAGTAAATGCAGTGGCTACGGTTTTCGTTTATTGAATTTTGGTGGGAATTAACTTACAGTGTAAGCAACCGGAGAACTCAACTGCAAAGCGGAGACCAACACAGAGCTGAAACTGTAGCATGATGGGAGAGTTTTCTTTCCCACATTCTATGCTTTCACTTGTATTTATGAATCCATTAACAGTTCACTTATAGGAACGTAACTCCTGTGATGACCTCTTGGTATACGTACATAGACATCAGTGGTTTAAATCGTACAATGAATTTTATATTCTTAGATTCTAAATTATAGAATCGAATTATATAGAAAATGAATATACCGGCAAATAAAATTATTTTGGTGTGCTACGCCCATGTGAATAAGCATAAAAATCCAATATATGATATTAAATGTAAGTATATTGCAGTACATTACACTTGCGTACTATATATGTGGTATAAATATAAAATATATATTAGTGGGTTTGGCAAATCCAGGTCCTACAATGTTTATCCTTGTTCCTGGTCCTATATTTTTGGGTTATTCTGCATTAATAACGTAAAAAAGGTAAGGAACGGGCACAATACGGTTTCTCCACTAGGGCATAACCCGACAAATATATACATAAACAGAGGAGAGCACAATAGTGCAAGGAGAAACCAAAATATATATCGGTAGCTTAACATGATATGCCGACTGGTAAAACTTTATTGAGACATAGAAACACTGACACAATAATAGACAGACACGTGGATGCTAAAGGGTTCAACAACCCTGACAATAAATCCCCAACCCTCCTAATGAATCAATAATAAGTGTATGACAAGGTATTGCTAACAAAACAGCTGCGAAAGTAAGCCATATTAATGGGTATCTTACCAATACCAGCACCATTATTATGGCTTACTTTCGCAGCCGTTTTATTATTGTCTATTATTGTGTCAGTGTTTCTATGTCTCAATAAAGTTTTTGTAATTATTTTACCAGTCGGCATATCATGTTAAGCTACCGATATATATTTTGGTTTCTCCTTGCACTATTCTGCTCTCCTCTGTTTATGTATATATTTGTCGGGTTTTGCCCTAGTGGAGAAACCGTATTGTGCCCGTTCCTTACCTTTTTTACGTTATTAATGCAGAATAACCCAAAAATATAGGACCAGGAACAAGGATAAACATTGTAGGACCTGGATTTGCCAAGAACATACTGCATTGCTGCGTAATCATATATTACAGTATGTGGGCTTGATAATATATATTATATTTTTCTTTTTTCTATGCGTACCTTGCTACATTTGAGACACTTGTAAGAGCCATTGAGCAGAAGACGCGTGCACAGAAGATCAGACTCCATCTTGATGCTCTGAGTCTTGTCGCCATAGAGCCCGGTAGGAACCCTGGAATCCCCAAAGTGCCCCACGCCTTGGCCATAGTCCCCATACAGCCTGTCTGCGCTGTAGAGGGGTGTAGAAAGAGACGAGGGTCCACGTTCTCCATACAAGCTCAGGGACGAACTTCTTTCCAGTGGTGCCGACCTACAGCTCTGCACCAGCTGCCGGAGCTCAGAGTTGGCCAAGCCATTCCAAGGGAAGGGTTTGAAGGAGCGAGAATATGGTGGAGACTCATCAACAGATGGACAGGCTGACCTCTCAGACGCTGTGGAACAGAAGGGTTGAAAACAAAGTTGTTACACATCAAATCCAAATATTCATATATCCAGTTACTCGGATCATCCTGAAGACTCTCTTTCATACCCACTGCTCCTTTCTTTTAATAAGATTAGCAGAAAAAAGTAAAGATTGTGTGTTTTTTAAGTACATCTGTCAATTCACTTGTGGGCGCCACTATTGCCTGTCTCCTAAAGGATGGGCTCTTCTTTCACCGTACAGGTAAACACTGGCTGCTCTGATTGCTGTGCCATTGCTATTACCAAGATGGCGACACCCTGTAGGGGAGTAGGACTGGTGCGCTTTAGAGAACTGTATACATATATACAAACTGACATTACACAAAACACTTTGAGTAAATTATTTGCAATTGGTCAAAAAAAAATCGTGAGAAGTGTCATTGTTTGCTTAGGCCGGGGTCAGATGAGCGCACTATGTGTGCCCGTACTGATGTGCTTCCCAGCGTCCATCGCAGCGTTGTGACGCTTTGACGGGGCCGGCCACACGCTGTAGCGTTCGCATGAATTGCGTTGGCGTACTGCGGACGTTCTGAAAGCCTCCACGTCGAAGCGCTACAATGCGCATTCGACGTGGCTGCAAAGCACAATCCTCCATAGTAGGATCAAGCCTTGCAGCGCTGAGCGCACTAACTGCACTCAGCGAGGTGGACAGCTGGGCGTCAGAGTGGAAGGAAAATACACTTTCACGGATGTTCCTTCCGCTCTGCAAAACGCTCGTCTGACCGCTGGCTTAGGCCCCGTTCACACCTAGACGTTTTGGCGTGCGTTCGTGCACGCTTTGAAACGCATGAACGGGGAAATCCCATGCTTTGCTATGGGCCCGTTCACGCCTAAGCATTTTTTAGCGCGCAGGAATGCGCTTTGAAATGGCCGACGCGAAAAGAAGTCCGGGAGCTTCTTTTCGAGCATACAGCAGCACGTTCGCGGCCATAGACATAGCCGCGAACGCGCTGCAATACGCGTTCGCACGTTTTTTCGTATGCGCGAACACGCATAAAAAAAGCCCACGCATTGCGCAACTCAGCGCCACGCCCAAGTGTGAACCCAGCCTAAGGCTGTGCTGGGTAATTATAGTGTTTAGGACAAGGGGGAAAAGTCTGCGGACTCTTGAATAGGGAAAATTGGGTAAAGATTGTAAATAAATAATGGGAGTAAATGCAGAAAATGCTTGTTTTAAGATGAGAAATAGATTGAGGCGAATTCAAAAACCACTTTAATGTCCCGTAATGAAATCCTTGAATAAAATTTCCCTTTCCTTAGAATTTGACAGTAAAATATATAATCTGTCGTATTCCGTCTCGTTTGTATCACGGTATGGCTGTTTATGGTAAGGCTCGTGGACCCTGATCTCAAAGGACGGTCTTGTTATTTCTGTGGTTGTGGCGCTGCGCCTAGTGATGACTTTTCTATTCTGATGGCGTTGTTTTGGAAGAGGATGTGGGACAGCACCTTAAACACCCACAGGGAAGTCTGTGAAGAGGTGAAAAGGTGAAAGGAGTTTCAGTAAAGTAAAACCTGCGTTATTAGGCTGAGGGACGTGTCTGTGAATAACAAGGCACAAACGGAAAAAACGAAAAGGGAAAATGCTAAGTGTCCTTTTTTCACAAAAGATGATAAAACTCCCCCAAGAGAAAGAGGGGAGAGAGTGAGAGGGTGAGAGGGTAGAGGGTGAGAGGGGAGAGAGTGAGAAGGGGAGAGGGGAGAGAGTGAGAGGGGAGAGAGTGAGAGGGTAGAGAGGGAGAGAGTGAGAGGGTAGAGAGTGAGAGGGTAGAGACTGAGAGGGTAGAGACTGAGAGGGTAGAGACTGAGAGGGTAGAGACTGAGAGGGTAGAGACTGAGAGGGTAGAGGGTGAGAGGGTTGAGGGTGAGAGGGTAGAGGGTGAGAGGGGAGAGAGTGAGAGGGTAGAGGGTGAGAGGGTAGAGGGTGAGGGTAGGGAGTGAGAGGGTAGAGAGTGAGAGGGTTGAGAGTGAGCGGGTAGAGGGTGAGAGGGTAGAGAGTGAGAGGGTAGAGAGTGAGAGGGTAGAGAGTGAGAGGGTAGAGAGTGAGAGGGTAGAGACTGAGAGGGTAGAGACTGAGAGGGTAGAGAGTGAGAGGGTAGAGAGTGAGAGGGTAGAGACTGAGAGGGTAGAGACTGAGAGGGTAGAGGGTGAGAGGGTAGAGGGTAGAGGGTAGAGAGTGAGAGGGGAGAGAGTGAGAGGGTAGAGAGTGAGAGGGGAGAGAGAGTGAGAGGGTAGAGAGTGAGAGGGTAGAGACTGAGAGGGTTGAGAGTGAGTGGTAGAGGGTGAGAGGGGAGAGAGTGAGAGGGTAGAGAGAGGGTTGAGAGTGAGCGGGTAGAGGGTGAGAGGGTAGAGAGTGAGAGGGTAGAGGGTGAGAGGGTAAAGGGTGAGAGGGTAAAACAAGAATGAGTATCCTTATATCCTTGACGTTTTCAGAAATGCCAATACATTAGTATCTGCACATTTATTTAATTTACAGGATCTCACTGTTTAGCGAATACGCCCCTAAGCATAGTTTCTCAACCAGGGTACTACATAACCATATATCCTACTCTAAGACTTGTGCAAGAGTTTCTCACAGATCATTATTGTAAGGAAAAAAGTCACTTTGTTAAGCATTATAAACCACACAATGGCCGCACGCACAATAGCGGATATAAAGGCTTAATTATCGTATTGACTTGGTTGAGAAATAACAAGAAATTACAACTTTAAGACTGTAACCGAGATAGAGTTTTCTTTTTTGGGTCTACTGTGTTCTTTACAATATTTTACCCTGCAGTGGGACTCCCTTGCAATTCTCCACCAATTCTCCATTTAGTGAATCAACCCTCTATGCAAGGGTGAAACAGAACCTAAAAATTGTATTTCAAGGGTTTTCCCACAGGTAAAATGGATGGGGAATGCCCCAATGGTAATAAATGTATGTTTGTTTTAAAAGCAGGGTTTCCCAATTCTGAAGTTCTTAGGACCCTGTGAGCCTTTAATTTTAACCTATTGTTTGCTGGTTGTATTTGTATGTGATTTCACCTGCATGGATTATGACCTGGACTCTCAAGATTTTACTCCAGTCAAGCTGTACATGAGTTAAAAAGAGAGATCTGGTCTCTCTAGTAAAATATTATCCATTTCACCTAATCCCCCCTGGCCACAGGGGGCAGTGTTTGCAAAATCCTACGGGGCAGCAAAAGCTAAGTGTCGGAAAATGTTACCCAGCACTACCCCAGGCAGGGCAATTATAACCCTATCAGTTATAGCTACATTCACCTTTAATTCACTCTTCTCCCTCCCTCAAATACACACACTGGCGTGCGCAGCCCGTGACATTAGGGTGTGCAATCGATGGAACATTTATTAATTGAAAACATAGGTTTAGAAGATTTTCCACAAAATGCACATTTTTCATTAGAAATAACGAGCCTGTATTCAGAGATACAGACGGTTTTTATGTTATTCATCATAAACCAGATAAGCGACATCTAAAATGTCAATGTGGTGAAAGAGGACGTCTTCATCCAACATCAGTGTGTGCCTAGGCACACCAGGCGCACCAGGCGCACACCTAGAGATACACATATTGATGCTGAAGTCCTGACATATTTGGGTTATAAATGTATTTTAGAATTCTACAAAATTAGTTTTTTTCTCAAAATGGGATATTTTACATGTATTTTTGGCAATTTATAAATTAACTTTTCCAAAGGTAGGATTTATCCCACAGGTGACATTTTTCTTTTGGTCGGTTCTTTGTTTAATTGAGATAAATACAAAGAGTGAAATATAAAAAGAGCATTAATAGAGGGAGTTTGAGCTGATTTTATGCTATTTTTCCTTCGATTGGTTGATCTTTTCCCATAAGAATTGTAACATTTAATAGAAGCTTTATCCAAACACGAAACCTTTAACGTGCGTTGTGCATATATTGTAATTTGATTTTAAAAAAATTCCTCCCATTGAAAAACATTCCTACATGTTATGTATTTTAAATTGTAATGAATTAAATGAATTTTATGTATCCGTATTATATAAATTTTTGGGACTAATTTAATAAGTAATTTTAAACTTTACAAAAGTAACATTGGTGAGATGAAGCTTTTAACACATATGTTGGCCAATTTTACAAAAGGAAATGTATAGGGAAAAAGATATAAGAATTATTTTCGCTAGAGCTAAGGACAGAATTTAAATTGGAAAAAACAAAGTTCTATGGAGGGAGATGGGTTTAACAACCCCTGTTTTTTTTTTTCTACAATTAGAATGAAGGAAATCTTCAAAAGTGGGAAACCATAGAGTTTATCTAGTATCCTCTAGAAAGAAAATAAACCCATAGAATATTTATAATATGGAAAATTAAATAACGTCCCAGAGCTTTCCTATTTCCTACTAGAAATACTAAAATAATCTGAGGATCCAATAGATCCAACAACATGTGTTTGTGTGGCAGACGAGCAGCAAAACACGGAGATTTTTTGATAAGATAGTAGACAGTCCAGTCCTAATGACAAAAATAAATCAAATGCATTTTAAAAAGAAAAAGTTTAAAAAATAAGATAATTCCAACATCCACAAAGACTTTTAAAATAAATATTATAGTGACAGTTTTACTATAAAATAATGAAACATTGTAAGTTAATATTCTTCCATTATTGTATAGGTCAGCAAATTCTTGGCATTCTAGCAATCTTTATATGTGACTTTTTTGAAAAGGTTTTTTTGGCACTTTTTTTATAGACACGAGGGCACATGTTTCTAAATATGGAGAGCCTAAGATATTTCTTTTTAAACATATAATTTTATTTATTTACTTTTTATTATTATTATTAAGATTTTTTTTAAACCTATAATAATAAATAAATAAAATTATTATTATTATTAAGATATTTTTTTTAAAACATATCATTTTATTTATTATTATTTGTTTATTTATCTTACATTTAGAACCAAGTCAAATCAAGATCAGGAAATATCTGGCAAGCCTCTGGCCGGGAAAGAGTTAATCTCAAACTAAAAGGCAGGGGGAAATGGAACAAGGGTTGTGAAATGAATGGAGAAAATGTCACCATTCAGGAGCAAAAAGGAAATTTGGAGTAATTAGAAGAAGAGATTAATTAAAATAGAAACATTGGTGTAGTGTGGAGGTAAATTAACCTAAATACCAAATATAAAGATTAAATAAATCAGTGTATTATTATTATTATTCTTTATTTATAAAGCGCCAGCATATTCCGCAGCGCTGAAGTGTAGAGGAATTTGCATTTTTTTTATCTGTTTTGGTTTATCTGCTGTCTGTTCGCAATGTGAATGAAGGCAAATCCATTTAACTGGTGCAATAAAAAGGGGAAAATCCTATCAGAGCATTCAGAATATGTCCTGTTTAAACACACCTGATACTTTAGTTCTTCCTGAAAATAATAAATTATATATATATATATATATATATATACACTTTTAAGTTATAGTGGAGGGCAAAAAGTGAGATTAAAAACCGATCCAGGATGCAAAAAAGTGAGAAATGACAGACTTAATTTGCATGTCCTACCCAGAGTTCATTGCTGCACATGGAGAATGTAGCACATGAGCTCTGAACTGCTGGGATGTGTAGAAGATGCGTTCTGCAATTCTAAAGTCTAATATATATGTATATATATATATATATATTTGCATCATGGTATAGTTCAATGTGTCTGAACTACATCTCAGTGCACTAAAGCCAGACATGGCAATAGAAATAAAGAGTTTACTACTTAGATTTGTTATAGCTTTCATGCATTTAATTGGTTAACCACTTGAATGCCAGTTCATAATAAAATAAAATTACAGAAGAAAAAAATAATAATATTCAATCTTCCATCCATCACCCAAAGTGGTAGATTCGTACATAGCCATCAAACAAAACCACATTCATACGATCTCTTTTTTTCTCCCTGTTTGGTTTATTTTGTGATGAATACATGGGATGTATGAATCATACAGCAATAAATCTGAATTCAGAAAAGTGAAGCTTATTTCCAGTAAATTCATGAACCCACACATTTCTATGAGCAATGTTACTGATCTCTTCTGAGTCTCTGCATCAGATCAATTCAACATATAAAGGTTTAATAAACCTCATTACAAAAACCAAGAAGGAATAGATCAGCTGACATTTATTTGCTATTAAAACAAAAATAATATTAGAGCATATCAATTATTACAATACAAAATATAAAATTACATATTATTAAAATACAAAAAAATTCTAAAATGAGAGTTATTGGTAATTAATAAATAATGAAATGACAGCTATTGATTTCTAAAATTGAAAAATTAGAGTTATTGGTAATTAATAAATAATGAAATGACAGCTATTGATTTTTAAAATTGAAAAATTAGAGTTATTGGTAATTAAAATAATTAAAACAATGAATTGACAGCTATTGATAATGGAAATAATCAGTAACTGTTATTTTATCATTTTACTAATCAATAGCTGTTATTTTATTAATAAAATAATGATAAAATGACAGCAATTGGTTTATTAAAATAAATAATAACTTGTCATAGTCTAATTTTTATTAATAAAAAAATAAGGGATAAAATATGAGTTATTGGTTATTAAAATAATTAAAATTATAAAATGACCGGTTTTGATTATTAACATAATAAAAACAAATGACAGTTACTGATTCAATAAAATAATTAGAACTAAAAACATTTTAGTTATTTTAATAACCAATAACTCATATTTTATCCCTTATTTTTTTATTAATAAAAATTATACTATGACAAGTTATTATTTATTTTAATAAACCAATTGCTGTCATTTTATCATTATTTTATTAATAAAATAACAGCTATTGATTAGTAAAATGATAAAATGATGATTATTAAAATAATAAGGACAGTAGCTTGAGTTATTGATCAATAAAACAAGGAATCTGTACACAATAAATGGGATAACTACAAAAAGACTACATTTTTTTCTCAAACTACACAGCTACTAAAAGTCGTGTGTGTGTGTGTGTGTGTGTGTGTGTGTGTCTGCATTGTAGCAAGAGATTGAAGAATACAGCAGAATGTGTACACTTGTATATGATTTATAATGTCTGCAATCGGTCCATAGGGGGAGCAGAGTATATTGAAATAATCCCAGGCACAGCTGGGGAATATAAAATACTTATCTGGCTGAGTTTATTGTGTGTATGTACCTGGGACAGCTGGCCACTGATGTATATATGTACAGTGTATAGGTTGTTCTGTGCCTGATGCCCATTGCCCCTCTGTTGGCTGTCACAATGTACACTGCATGGCAGCAATCTTTTTTTATAGGATGCAAGATTATTTTCCAGCAGTCATACCAACATGGTTCTCAAATTGTATAAATAGGATTCTAGTTCAGATTCTACACAGCCATTTATTCTTTATTTTATTTTTTGTTTCTTTTTAAATTTGAGATATACCATGCAAGGGTTAATATTTTATTCAGCCCTTGTTTGTTTGAGAAAATGATATCATTTGACTTGTTTTCAATTTGGGATTTAAATATTATTTGAGATTATAAAGCATGTATTTGGAACACACAGCACCTGGAATAAATTGTGATCAGGAAACAGTCCAGCTCGTGCTGACAGCAGGGAAGAGGTTACAAGGGGTGACACTGAGTAACATTTAGAAGAGAAGAAAAGGGGAAATAATTCTGTAAGTAAATAAAAATGAATTGTAATATAGGGGAAAAAAAGATAGGTGAGCTATGGAGGTGACTGAATATATTCTCCTCATGCTCTTCATCTTGTGACATGCAGGATGGAGGTTATGGGGCAGGATGGAGGTTATGAGAATGGAGGTTATGGGGCAGTGAGGAGGTTATGGGGCAGGATGGAGGTTATGGGGCAGGATGGAGGTTATGGGGCAGTGAGGAGGTTATGGGGCAGGATGGGGGTTATGGGGCAGTGAGGAGGTTATGGGGCAGGATGGGGGTTATGGGGCAGATGGGGGTTATGGGGCAGGATGGGGGTTATGGGGCAGGATGGGGTTATGGGGCAGGATGGGGGTTATGGGGCAGAATGGAGGTTATGAGAATGGAGGTTATGGGGCAGGATGGAGGTTATGGGGCAGTGAGGAGGTTATGGGGCAGGATGGAGGTTATGGGGCAGTGAGGAGGTTATGGGGCAGGATGGGGTTATGGGGCAGGATGGGGGTTATGGGGCAGTGAGGAGGTTATGGGGCAGGATGGGGGTTATGGGGCAGTGAGGAGGTTATGGGGCAGGATGGAGGTTATGGGGCAGGATGGAGGTTATGGGGCAGGATGGAGGTTATGGGGCAGTGAGGAGGTTATGGGGCAGGATGGAGGTTATGGGGCAGGATGGAGGTTATGGGGCAGTGAGGAGGTTATGGGGCAGGATGGGGGTTATGGGGCAGTGAGGAGGTTATGGGGCAGGATGGGGGTTATGGGGCAGTGAGGAGGTTATGGGGCAGGATGGAGGTTATGGGGCAGGATGGAGGTTATGGGGCAGGATGGAGGTTATGGGGCAGGATGGAGGTTATGGGGCAGGATGGAGGTTATGGGGCAGTATGGAGGTTATGGGGCAGGATGGAGGTTATGGGGCAGGATGGAGGTTATGGGGCAGGATGGAGGTTATGGGGCAGGATGGAGGTTATGGGGCAGTTAGGAGGTTTTGGGGCAGGATGGAGGTTATGGGGCAGTTAGGAGGTTATGGGGCAGGATGGGGGTTATGGGGCAGAATGGAGGTTATGGGGCAGAATGGAGGTTATGGGGCAGGATGGAGGTTATGGGGCAGTTAGGAGGTTATGGGGCAGTTAGGAGGTTATGGGGCAGTTAGGAGGTTATGGGGCAGTTAGGAGGTTATGGGGCAGTTAGGAGGTTATGGGGCAGTGAGGAGGTTATGGGGCAGTGAGGAGGTTATGGGGCAGTGAGGAGGTTATGGGGCAGAATGGAGGTTATGGGGCAGTGAGGAGGTTATGGGGCAGTGAGGAGGTTATGGGGCAGTGAGGAGGTTATGGGGCAGTGAGGAGGTTATGGGGCAGAATGGAGGTTATGGGGCAGTGAGGAGGTTATGGGGCAGTTAGGAGGTTATGGGGCAGTGAGGAGGTTATGGGGCAGTTAGGAGGTTATGGGGCAGTGAGGAGGTTATGGGGCAGTTAGGAGGTTATGGGGCAGTGAGGAGGTTATGGGGCAGAATATGCAGCACGATTGCCTGGATCAGGTGTTGACTATTTATTCTATGCAGGAGCTCTGATGTTTCATTTACCTGGTGAGACTGAAGGAGAGGGGGGTCTCCAGAAATCCTCATACTCAGATGCTGGGGTATCACACACACTGCCCTCACAGCTTGGGGAGTCAGAGGACACATCAGTCACATCCTCCAGGTTGGATGACACAGGAGAGAAGCTGCCTTGGACCTCGGGAACAACTATGGTCTCTGTTAAATGTACAGATAAATATAAAAAGTACATATTATTACTCACCTATATCTATCCATGGTATATGCTTTACATTCATACAGAAAATAATACTGGGTAATTAGAGCATAATGACTCATTTTTATTATTAAGAGGAGAATCAATCAATCACTGGGGGGGGGGGGATAAATCCACTGCCAAAACACATCGGTCAATAAAGGGATAAGGCAGGGAATGGGGGGGGGATATATTTAGCTTCCAAAATGCAGACCGATAGTGAAATTAGACCAAAAAAAGAAAGGGGGTAAAAATAAGAAAGTAGCATTTTATTTTAGATCATTATATAATAAGAGAGAAGGTAAATAAATAGACAAGAATGCAGTGAAGAGTCAGAGAGAAAAGAAAGAAAGAGGAGATAAAGAGAAAGAAAGAATAGAGAAAAAGAAAGAAAGAAAAGAGAAAGAAGGGGAGAAAAGGAAAGAAAGAAATGGATTGAGGTTGCATAGACAGATAATGTTGAGTATTTGTTCACATTAAATAGATAATAAATGAGATTTAAGCTGTAGGAGCTTTATTCATTTATTCCAGGTAAATGCACAGATGTGTGAGGATCCTGAGAGGTTTATTTCCCCATCCTGCAGATCCATGAACACAATGCTGGGTGCAGAGACAGAAGAGTTTCCTCTAAGGGGTTATTCAGATAAAACCAGGAGAATTGTCAGGAGAATGAACAATCTAGACCAAATAGTCGGTTTGGAAAGTGAGATAAATGGGAGAATGTTTCTGGTTTGGCTATTTTGACCTAAAATTTTCACTTCTCCAGTCATTCTCTTGGTTTCACCTCTCTCTGAATAACCCTGATAGAAGCACAGAGGAAACCCAGAGCCCAGGTAGGGGAGATGAGGCTGCCAAGCCAGATGTGGGGTCACGTGATGTGGCTGGCATCACCCTCATTTATGGTTTAATCATTTTATGTCACAGAAACCAGATCCAACAGATAAAAATTATAAAAATATTCCTTATGGTAATAAATAACTGCTGCAATGCTGCCAATATAATCCGGATTAAATCTGCATGACTCTTTCATTAGATGTTGGTTCCCCTTAAAGCCATAAATGCATTTAATTAAACACACTGTGCTCCTGCTCACAGGATAATACAGTTACTTTATAGGATTCCAATTCGCAAATAGAAATTCTTTTTTGGAATACAGTGATCATTCCATTACAGACCTAGAGCCTCACAAAATAAATCAACCCCAAAAATTAAAGACCTCTATATCCAGTGAGAAGAGGGGAAAAGCTGTCCTGGTCTTATATGTCACCGTTACAGGGCATTAATTATCTGATGTGGAAACATATATTCCTTCAGAATTAAATGGAAAAAAAACAAGAAAAAAAGGATTTGTGTACACACACACACACACACATATATACGCCTTACTTATACCTGTATATGTGAGTGTGTACACAAATCATTTTTTTCGTGTTTTGGTTTTTTTTGTTATATATATATATATATATATACCCCAAAACATAGGGTGTATAAATACCCTAAATCTATACCTAAATATATGGTATTTTTTTTATAAATATATGCTCCAGGATTTATAATAATTATAAGTTCAAAATTATATCTATTTTATATATCTAAAAATATAAATATAAGATATTTTATATATCTAAAATAATTGTTTTGGAATTACCTGTATGGCTACATGTTGTTATTTAAAGATCTAGTGATGCAGTGTGTGAAGATATTTAATGTTTCCCTGCAAGTAAAAATACTGAGAGGTATGAAAAAATTGTATATATGTATATATATGTATATATATATATATACACACACACACACACACATTTCTGATGCCCTGCATTGGAGTTATGCAAATGCCCTGGGTGCCCACCGTATGATGGTCACTGCTGGAAAGGTGATGCCAAAATGATGGGAATCATAGACAATAATTCAAATAGATGAAAACGGTGTCCCAGAAAATATGGACAAGTATAAATATGTGCCCCCCCCCCCAGTAACTGCCCCCTTTGGGTTCCAGGCTGCTCATACCTGCACATATATGAGCCAAGATGTTCTCCTGACGCACTGTGTAGTCATCTTCTGTGGTCCTTGGCTGGTGGTAGCTATGAGCCTTCTTGCTCTTCACTAGGAAGGATCTGGGCATGGCTGCTGGTTTCTTGTCTTCTTCTGCCACCAACAAGAACTTCCAGTCACTGCAAAACCACCAGGAGCCTCCACTGTGTCCTCTGAGTCCTAAATCTGGGATGCAATCTGGCAAGAGATTTGACATCCATGGGTTAGGAACCTGTAGGTAGGAGGGAGGGATTTTGGGCGGTGATACCTTAGACAGAGGGGAGGGTGCAGGGGAGGGGGCTGGTGGGTTATTATTTGAGGCTCCATTGACCAGGTGGCATCAGGACAGGTGGCTGCACAGTGACAGGTTCTGGTGTCCCTATCTCCCAGATACCAGCCATGCAGAAAAATAAAGGGGACAGGGGGGGGGATAAGATGTTCCTCTTATGGCAGCCCACCTTGGATATGAGCCCTTCAAAAGACTGAGAATGAGATACATTGTTATTTGAATTTCCATGTGTTACCAAACCCTGTTACTCAATCCCCCCCCCCCCTTGTCTTTCATCAGGGGAGGGGGCTGTGCTGGGGGCAGAGGGCTTTACAAGGTCTTAGGCAAGACCAGCAGGACCAGAGGAGACAGAAGACTGAACAAGATAAAGCTCCCCCTTGTGAAAGGCCTTCAGCGCCGAGAGGTGAAGCAATGTCTTAACGACTTCCTAAGAAAATCACATGGGGTTAATTAACCCCTCAGCGGCCAGTACTCATCCAGAATCAAAGCTCTCACCCAATCAGATCAACCTCCCAGAAAACGGATTAAAGCACAGGCACCAAAATCCCCAATAAACACAAGATCAATTAGATCGATGAGATCGATGAGACCCACAGGCAGCAACATCCAACACCCAAACATTCCCATTTCTCCTGAACAAATACAGAGGATTGTAGAATATAATCACATCTTTTTATATTTTGAAATTAAAATAAATATATTAACACACGGATAGTAAAACCTGTAAACACTTTATAATAATATTATTGTTTATTGGTTTTTATATCACCCCAAAGAAAATGATCGATAATTGTGATTTTATCCAACACAGCAAATATCGAGGTATATTCCCAAATCTGTATTTATACACACATATATAAATATATATATACACACACATATAAATATATATACACATAAGACACACACATACTGTAATGTACACACAAGTAATTATTTATATTTTTATATATATATATATATACACACAACCACACACATTATCGATACAATATACATTAATATCACACACACATACATATATATATATATATATACACAAGACACATACTTTTAATACTATGTATTTATACACTAACATATATATACACACACACATACACACAGTGTATCTACACTGATACATACAGTATATATACACACACATTTACATACACACATACTATAATATACACACGACACATTTTTATTACTGTGTGTATTACACTCACATATATACACATACAGTATACACACACTCACATTTATTCACACATATATAATATATACACACATATATATATACACACACATATACACACACCCATATATATATATACACACACATATATATATACCCACATATATATATATATACACACATATATATATACACACACATATACACACACCCATATATATATATATACACACATATATATATATACACACATATATATATATACACACACACATATATATATACACACACATAGATATATATACACACATATATATATATACACACACACATATATATATATACACACATATATATATATACACACACACATATATATATATACACACATATATATATATACACACATATACATATGATTATATTCCATGAGGATATGAGAATCAATGCACAGTGTCTGTGATGTCTATATACGTTATCCAGTAGTGTTATATAAATAATGTAAGTGCACATTGGAGACACAGTATTTCCTGTGCAGACTTCTTATCATTCTCAGCCAGCCCTGCCTTTGAATGACTGCCAGTTGCCAGCCCCCCCCCCTGACACTCTCATCCTGACTATCCCACTATGTTATATAACCAGCAGGGCGCTTGTATCATGTTTGCCCCTGTATTGCAGCTGGAAGGTTAGGGCACAGAGCTTGCACTCATTCTGTGAAGGTTTCTGCTGATGGCAGGATGTTGATCCCTTGAAATAATGATCAGATAATAGGGCTGTATCTGCAGACTGGCTCCAGGACAGACAGCAGCAAATTCCCACCTTAGTGTCTATAGAGCTGCCAGAGCAGAACTAGAAGAGACTCTTCACCGATTATATATATATATATACAAAAATTCAGTGAAACAATAACCAGTCGATGGATCAGGCATATTTTGGGTTATATTAGGAGTATCTCTCTGCATTTGTAAAATGATTTACACGTTACGGTTTTGAATCCCTTGTATTTATAGGGTCTTTTGGAAATGAGAGCCCAAAACTGCTGCAGAATCTCTTTGGGCTGCTATCCTAATAAATGACATCCGGGCTATACAGCTCAGGTTCTGTGAGTAACAAATGTAACACAAACTGTGTGTGACTGTGATGACAATAAAGTGAAATTCTGACACGACTGACTTTACTTCAACCCAGGCAAATCACCTTATAATTATTTTTTTAACAGGAAGACAAAAAGCACCAGATTAAATTAATCACACTTAAACCACTCAGAAACCACCAAGTTTCAGAATATTTATCTTGTGTTATGTACCCTGAGCATGACCTCTCAGCTCCACCTGCGTGCATAAAGGACAGTATATATATATAATTACACAGGCACAGCATATATATTATATATATATATAATTACACAGGCACAGCATATATATATATATATAATTACACAGGCACAGCATATATATATATATTATATATATATATATATATATATATATATATATATATAATTACACAGGCACAGCATATATATATATATATATATATTTGTTCCAGAATTTAGGACAAAAAGAAAAAACAATTAATAAACACAACATATTAATATCCCCAAACGAAATATATATATATCTTGTACAAAGACACAGTAAATTTTTATATATATATAAAAATATATATATATATATCTTGTACAAAAACACAGTAAATTTTTATATATATATATTTTGTACAAAGACACAGTAAATTTTTATATATATATCTTGTACACAGGCACAGTAAATATATATATATCTTGTACACAGGCACAGTAAATATATATATATATCTTGTACACGGGCACAGTAAATATATATATATATATATCTTGTACACAGGCAAAGTAAATATATATATATATATCTTGTACACAGGCACAGTATATATATATATATATATATATATATATCTTATACACAGGCACAGTAAATATATATTTATATATCTCTTGTACACAGGCACAGTAAATATATATATCTTATACACAGTCACAGTAAATATATATTTATATATCTCTTGTACACAGGCACAGTAAATATATATATCTTATACACAGGCACAGTAAATATATATATCTTATACACAGTCACAGTAAATATATATTTATATATCTCTTGTACACAGGCACAGTAAATATATATATCTTATACACAGGCAAAGTAAATATATATATATATATATATCTTGTACACAGGCACAGTATATATATATATATATATATCTTGTACACAGGCACAGTAAATATATATCTCTTATACACAGGCACAGTAAATATATATATATATCTCTTGTACACAGGCACAGTAAATATATATCTTATACACAGGCACAGTAAATATATATATATCTCTTGTACACAGGCACAGTAAATATACATATATATCTTGTACACAGGCACAGTAAATATACATATATATCTTGTACACAGGCACAGCCTCTGGGTGAAAACTGCAAGCAGAATCACTCTCACAATCTTATAATGAATTATGTTCAAGAATTTAGGATTAAAAAACAACAATCAATAAACACAGCAATAACATCCCCAAACGAAATGGATAGAGACACAGGTACAAGCAAGGTATAATACCTAGGGGGATTGTACTCACTATATTGATCCAAAGTATGTGCAGCATGTGGGGGGGGGCACACTCCCTGCATTTATATAGAGTCAGTGAGGGGCTTTGTAAACAGATTAATAAAAGCCAAAACAAGAGCTATGCATGTTCCTACAAATAAAAAACACACATAGTAAGTGTAAATGATTTGTTTCCCATTGCTAACTCACTATTTATTGTTTTCTCTATGAAATGGAAATCACATCCCTTTACAGACAAGGGGTTTCTTCAGAGAGCGGTGAAAAGCAGGAGAATGACTGGAGAATGGAAAATTGTAGATTAAACTAGCCAAACTGGAAAAAATCTCCTATTTATCTCACTTTCCAAATCGGCTATTTTGACCTAGAATTTTCCATTCTCCAGTCATTCTCCTGGTCTTCAACGCTCTCTGAATAACCCTGTATGAGAAATATAAATATGCAGGAAACAAGTCAGGTCAGTAGTAAAATGCATTTTATTCTGTTCTTAAAACCTTACAAGAGGACATCAAACACAGAGCAAATACAGTATTGTATATTGTTATATCCCAACATATAAGCTGTATACATCAATAGGCAGGAATCCAAATCAAATCTGTACATGACAATTCCCCACCTAAGTACAAGTGTGTGGGTGTGTAATAAAATAAATATATATACACACTATATATTATATATATTATTGTAAATCACTGCTGAAACTGTTGGCACTATATATCAATGGTAATAAAAAATAATAAATACATATCAGAGATGGGATGTATAGAACATCCTATGTGAGATAAAAACATAAATATTGTAATACATACAAAGCCAGAAGTAGCTTCACTCAACCCAAACATGTATTTTAAATAAGTGCACCTCTAAGGCGATTTAACACAACACACTGAACTGAGAGCATTCTGCTTTAAAATGGTTTTTAAAACTGCAAAAACAACTGACCCAGGGAAACCAATAACAAAACATAATCATACAATGCATCTCATACAATGTATCAGACTGTATCACTGACTTGTTATAGACTGAACATGTTTTGTCAATAAATCCCCATTCTTTACTCCTAAATCAGGTGGTTTTTAAATACTTAAAAACTATATTAAAATGGACCAACCGGAATCTGGTAAGTAATGTATTGTTAAATATGAATATATAAAGAGTATAGAATAAGACCTGCCAATATGAGGCATGTTGAGGTTGTGGCAGATTCATGCAATGTATGATCACTTTTTCTGATTAAATTCCCTTTACTTTTCCTAAGTTAGGTTAAAGCTATATATAAGTGGAATGCTCAACATTTGCTAAATTGTATCAACTGGTTTCAAAACCCTTATAAAGATAATAAGAATTTTGGCAAGTTGTTTGAACTGGTTTCAGCACTCTAAGGCTAGGGTCAGACAAGCGCAGTGCGAACGCGCGTGCAGGCGCACTTAATCACGGCCGCACTAGCAGAAAATGCCGGGCAATGACGGCCAATATACGAAGTACGGTCGCACAAAAGTCCGGCTGCGCAACGCAAGTGGAAAACGAACGCATTTTTTTGAGAACGTTAAACTGCTAGTACTGACGTACAGAGTGCGCTGCGTCCGCATAGCGGCGTGTGTGTGTGATTTGGAGACGTCAGACGCTGCTAATGTCCGGCCAACATAACGTCCAGATGCACAAAGTGTTTTATTGATGATCCGTACAAAATCACGGATGCAAATGCACATCGTATGACCGCTATCGCGTACTCCGTGAAAAAATGCGTCCATTCGTTCGAACGCACTTTTTCACAGACAACGCGAAAATGCGTTCGTCTGACCCTAGCCTAAGAGTGTGTGTGTACATAAATATACATATACACAGACTGGATATATATCTATCGCCCAGAGAAAGCTACATTTAATGAGTTTCCATGAGTTTGTCTGCCTAATATATGTATAAGGGTTGCAGAAAATAAAGAAGCCTTGTCTTGGTCACTATGGATAAGGAGATCACTCCACCTTTGGAACTTTGCCCCAGAGTGACACTTTACACATAGCACCATGGTCTGTGCTCCCCTCGGTAGGTTTGTGCTGGGTGGCTGATGGGAGAGTGACTGCTTCATCCCACCTGGTTATTTCTTTATCCTTGAGAGTAGAAGCTATTGAGAAACAAATCAGAGTCCTGAGATAAGAAGCTGACAGCCCCATTCATGCCCAGCTCTGCTCTGCTCTGTGCTGACTCCCAGTGCTTTCCCCACACCAGACACATCATCAAAGGGGCACATTGACTAAACACTTAGGGGCTGTTTGATAAGCAGTGACTTGGTGAAGATTTGCAAGTGTGATGTAAACCTATATGGGTGGTTTGTAATTCTCCCCCCCCCATCTCCTGTAGTCATTCAGTGTGAATATATTGCCTAACAGAGAGCAGTTTAGTAAATAGACCCCTTTCTCTTCTACACCTTGAACACAGAGCTTTCAGTCAGTTCTGCATTTCAGGAGATTACAGATTTTACAGAACTGACCAACATACAGACTAAAAACTCCACAGATAAAGGCGGTGCATTAGTGAATTAATGGAATGGGTCTATTTCCCTAATTAGAATAAAATAACTGGTATATAATTATCCAGTAATCATTGATTTTCAGCATATTATTTGCTATACGCACAGCGTATGAGCACAGCCAAACCATCCCCTCTATATATGTCAATTTGCGATGCCTGTAGCATTTTTATTATTATTACTCAGTATTTGCACAACGTTGATAAATGTTGTAGCGCTTTACGGCTGAAGTATATAACAAGAGACATACCACTACAGAAGGAACAGAGGGCTGATGGATCGGCCATGTTTCCAGGACACGTTTATAATGTCTACCTGCCACATGAAAGTGCTACCCTGCAGTATCCTGAGCTCATGTGCTGCAAGAGGGACATCTTTTCACTGATTAAGAGACAATGTCATTTCTTATCTGTAGCCTATGAATTACACACTACAGGTGAGCACTTTCATAACCAACCAGTAAGGGCGTAGACGTTATGTGCATCCTGAAAAACATGGCCGGCTTGGAGATGCCAGTACTTAGAATCTGATCAGAGCACCTCTCCAGTAAATGCCCTTGGGCAAGACACCTGACGATACATACTTGCCTAACACACAATAACGTCTGGGTAGAGTAGCGGCATAGGCGAGCGCACGGCGTGTGCCCAGGTACACTCTAATGTTGGGGAAGAGGTCCTCTTCTTCCTCTCACATTGACATTTTAGGCTGGGGTCAGAGAAACGCAGTGTTAACGTCCATGTAGCCGCACTTTAGTACGTCTGTGGTAGCAGATAATCATGACCAATGGAGCCCCACACACGAAGTACGTCCGCACGGACGCAATACGGACGCGGCAAACGGACGTAGGTTAGCAAGAACGTCAAACCACTAGGATGGACGTGCGGAGTGCGACTTTGTGTGTGAGTGATGGAACGTGGTCAGATGGGGTTTGGGTCAAAATTCCTACAGCCAGGTTCCCTAATGCCAAAATCCCAACGGCCAACTTCCCTACACAGACAACTCCCTGACGGCCAACTTCCCTACACAGACAGCTACCTGACTGCCAACTTCCTTACACAGACAACTCCCTGACAGCCAACTTCCCTACACGGCCAACTTCCCTACACAGAGAACTCCCTGACGGCCACCTTTCAGACATCCAAAATACCAGCGGCAAACCCGAACCCTACTCCCTAACCCCCTAAACCTAACCCTAACCCCCCTAAATCTAGCCCTAACCCCCTAAACCTAGCCCTAACCCCATAAACCTAGCCCTAACCCTAACCCCCTAAACGTAGCCCTAACCCCAACCCCCTAAACCTAGCCCTAACCCCCTAAACCTAGCCCTAACCTTACCCCCCCTAAATCTATCCCTAACCCCCTAAACCTAACCCCCCTAAATCTAACCCCCCTAAATCTATCCATAACCATAACCCCCCTAAATCTAGCCCTAGCCCTAACCCCCCTAAATCTAGCCCTAACCCCCTAAACCTAACCCCCCTAAATCTAGCCCTAACCCCCTAAATCTAGCCCTAATCCCCCTATATCTAGCCCTAACCCTAACTCCCTAAACCTAGCCCTAACCCTAACCCCCCTAAACCTAGCCCTAACCCTAACCCCTCTTAACCTGGC
Organism: Leptobrachium leishanense; assembly: GCA_009667805.1. Classification (NCBI taxonomy): domain Eukaryota; kingdom Metazoa; phylum Chordata; class Amphibia; order Anura; family Megophryidae; genus Leptobrachium; species Leptobrachium leishanense. The sequence continues at coordinate 52,743,385 of CM019070.1, read as the reverse complement.
CCTAACCCCCCTAAATCTATCACTAACCCCCCATAACCTAGCACTAACCCTAACCCCCATAAACTATCCCTAACCCCCTAAACCTAGCCCTAACCCTAACCCCCCTAAACATAGCCATAACCCCCCTAAACCTAGCCCTAACCCCCCTAAACCTAGGGTTAGGGTGTTAGTATTAGGGTTAGCCGCTGAGATTTTGAATGTCTGGAAGTTGGCCGTGTAGGGAAGTTGGGATGTCCGGCAGTTGTCCTGTCTGGAAGTTGGCTGTCGGGATGTTGGCATTAGGGAAGCTGGCTGTAGGGATTTTGTCCGGCACCCGGTCAGACGGACTGCATTTATACGTCCAGCATTTTTGACGGACAAAATGTTTTTTCATTTTAATTTATTTTCCCTCCTACATCCGTCAAAAATAACGTCAGTCACAAAAACGGACTGTGTGGCCACTACTGCGTCTTCCGTCAAAAAGTGCGCCCGTACTGCACGGGCGCACAGTCCGTAGAAAATGCGCTCGTCTGACCCTAGCCTTAGAAGTCCCTTATCTGGTTTATGATGAATTACATAAAAACTGACTGTTTCTCTCATTAAAGGCTTATTATTACTAATGAAAAAAAATGTGCATTTTGTGCAGAATCTTCTAAACATAAGTTTTCAATTAATAAATGTTCCTTGGATTGAAACTGTAATGGAACGAGCTGCGCACGCCAGTGAGTAGCGATAATGTCTTTGCTCTACAACTGTGGAAAAGCAGTTGTGAATCCAAATCGAACACCTGACCGGCACGACTCTCGTCTACGACCATCGAGAAGCAGGTTCCACCTCACCACCAGGTCTCTTCTCCTCTACAACCCTCGAAAGCAGATTCAGATCCTGGTCAGAACAGCTCACCTGCAGTAAGCGTCCTTGGGCAAGACGTCTGATGAGATGTACGAGTCCATCTCACAATACATACAGTATATATATATATATATACATTACTATTACATAGTTACATAGACTGAAAAAATATGTGCATCCATCAGGTTCAGCCTTTCACACATCACCTACTGCTGTTGATCCAAAAGGAGGCAAAAAACCCAGTCTGAAGCGCTCGCCAATATGCAACACACTGGGAAAAAATTCCTTCTTTACCCCAGAATGGCGTCAGATTTCTCCTTGGATCAAGAAGCTTTTACCCACATATTAAATATTATAACCCTTAATATTCTGTGTCTGCAGGAAGTCATCCAGTCGTTGTTTAAAAGTCTGTACAGACTCTGACCCAACCACCTCAACAGGCAGAGAATTCCACAGCTTTATTGTTCTCACCGTAAAATAACCCTTCCTATGCTTTAGCCGTATATATAGATTGGATAGGCCATGTTAGTCCAGATGATATATATATTGGAAGTACCCTTGAAAACAGGTTACCTTACTGTACGGTGTCATCCTTGTTAAGGTACAGCTGTGGTTCTAATGTATCCCCCCCCCCAGTCTTGTATAGCATTGTGGTATATATAGTATACAGTATAATAATAACTTTAAGAGAACTCATGTCTGAGGATTAACAATCTAGTAATAACAATCTGAATGTATTCATGAGGCCCCGTTCACACTGTGCAATTTGAAAATCGTGCGACCTTCCGCACGATTTTCATATTCGCGACATGGTGCGATAATATCGCGCGACATCGCTGTTTTGTGCGATTTTTGCAAAGCACCACCAATACAAATCGCAAAATCGCAGATAACAAATTGCAAAAAAGGGTCATGTAGCAGCGACATGCTTCTGCAACGCGCGACAAGATGTGAACAGCTCCATTGAAATGCATTGGAGAAGCTACACAGCGCGACGTCGCGGCAAAATCCGCGCGATAAATCGGACAGTGTGAACAGGGCCTCAGATACAGACAAATTAACTTTAATTAGCCCCATCCCGAGTCACTGCTCTGTGACTTACTTTGCACTCTTTGCCACATTCAATGTTTGACTTAATCTCAACTCTGTTTATCCCGAGCTGGAAATCTCTCTTCTGTCAGTGTAATGTCAAGGCCGCTTCTTGCGATAATCCTGGAACTTAATGTGGGAAATGTATACGACATCCCACCTGGTTTAGCACCGGACACGGCCAAGCGCGCCATATGGCAGAGCTGCCAGGGATCAGGTTTTGTATGGGCACCTCCATCGACATGCACTCCATCCTGCTACCTGTCACATAGCAAAGCTTTGTTCCCCTCAAATCACTTGGAAATGACTTATTTATGAATGCGGAGCATGTGGCCAGTATATACATTACAGGTTTTGCTTAAAATAAAGATATAATAAGAGAGAGAGCTGGGCGCTACAAAATATCACATACAAACTACAAACAGTACTTCCTTAAAACCGATTTTATTTATTTTTTATTCAAAATCCGTACAATCCAATCGCTATTTTTTTAAATTAGGAGCATTATTAAATATTGTTTTATTGTTTTCTTATTGCAAAAAAAAAAAAATAATACAAATCAGAACAAAATCCATGACATTTTCAGGGCTATTTTCAGATGATTTGCATTAGCATATTGTAAATACGTGCTTTACACATAGCGGAATAAATTACAGGAGCTGGCGTGCAAAGCTCATTTAACTCGCCGCCCAGGACATACTTGAAAACGAGAGAAATCTCAATGTATCCTTCCTGGTGAAATACTTTCTCAAAAAAAAAAAAAACTGCAAACCCGAGCTTGCTAAATTCATCACAAAATATAATTTTTTTTTGCCGTATACAAAGATAGCATGGTAAAAGGGACTGGTTCGTCCTGGCATTTGGGTGCTCGATGTCTTTGCTTACGGATATTTTGGTGTTAACATGAAAAATATACATATTGTAAAATGAGTCCTGTGCATTGTGGCATTAGATAACTGCGCTCTAATCTTCAGGAAGCAACATCATCATGAACACATCACTTAATCGATACCTTTAAGGCTAGCGTCAGACGAGCGTCTTTGGAGAGCAGAAGGAACGTCCGTGAGAGTGGACATTCCTTCCACTCGACGCCCGTCTGGCCGCCTCACTGAGCGCACTCAGTTCTCCTATGGAGAATCGCGCTTTGCAGCTCCATCATCGCGCGTCCTAGCGCTTTGCTGGAGAGGCTTGGATAACGGACGCTTGTTGCACACGCATTTCATGCGCGTGCACAACCGCGTGACTGGCCCCGTTGCAGCATCTCAATGCTGCGATGGACACCAATAAGCACGTCAGTACGGGTGCACATAGGCTGGCGTCAGACAAGCGCGCTAAGGCAAAGAGTAAATCCTAGTACCCACCTGTGCCCATCACGTCTCGTTAGGGTGCGCACCCATAGAACTAGAACAGAATTACATTTATAAACAACAACTACATTTCTGTAAATTCCATAAATTAGACACAATGTAGCCACAATCAACTACATATAGAGATCCAGCCACTTCCCGCATTGTTTGCCTTGATTTAGATAAGGAATAGCTCTGAAATGTAGGCAGGGACCCAGCTGGTCCTCAGACAGCGCCATTTAGACCAGGCGGTGCCCCCCCTTGCGCTCATCAAGGGGTCGCAAAACGACCTGGCTATGAAAAAACCTTCTTGCACAAATTATTAGAAAAAATGCAGACATTTTTGATACTCATTGACATTATAAAACATGTATAAATATATGCATGTGAGGGGGCAGGAAACAGGAGCCAGGAGGCAGATTCTACATCTTTAATGAATATGGGACAAAAAGATATAAATCCACCCACCCCCCAATTTTCCTTCTAGTTTTGCACCCAGGATGTGTCTGTGCAGAGGATTTGAGGTGCGTTTATACATTGGTTTAGCACAGGAGTCAAGTCCAGAGGGAATGGGGTTTCTCCACTATTTGTGCAGAGGGAACTCCATTCCCATTAATCCCAGACACTGTAACGCTTGTATTCGAGTGTTTAATCAGATCTTTCCCTGTTAAGTCAAAACGAATATAGGATTTATGATATATTTCTTTTTCTTTTTTTCATATTTAAAGTTTTTTCTTTTGCAAGCAAGAACGATACACAAAGTGGCAAGATAGGCCTCGCAGGTCCAAATAGGCATCAAATACAACATATAAATCATAAGGGGGGGGGTTATCATAGGGAAACATCAAATTCTCGGATAGCAGAGGGGGGGAAACGGGGAACACAGTCAGTATAAGCCTCAGCCGGGGAACTATAGCAAAAAAGGCTTCAGTGTCCCGAAACAAAGGGGCGTCTCAGAAACAGGAAAAAACAAAAGCATCCGAAGACAGCAAAATATCGGCAAAATCATCCCCAATTAGGGGGGTCTCATCCAAAATTTGTGGCCAAAAAGAAAAGGCAAAGTCTCAGCATGGTGGGGGGGGGGTGTAATAAGGGTAAAACAAGAACGGGTGGCATACAAGCAGCGCGACCCCCAGCTGGCCACAGCGCCTGACAGCCGCTCAAGCATCATCCCCGGAGAAGCCTTCTGGGCCTTTCAAAGCCTGCGCCGTTCCGCGATATCCACCGCCAAGTCCTCTGGGCAAAACTACCTGGTACTGTCTGCAATGTAACGATCATCAGGTATGGCCCTCACCGACCAGGTCGCATCTGGGGCCTCCCCTCCCGGGTCTCATCCAGCTTGTCATACCACCGACGAACCACTCCAAGGCCGCACATCAGCAGGCATCTCTCGACCTCCACACCAGGGCAAGGGCAGCTTCCTCCTTCCCGCCGTTGAGGGCGTGCATCGGACGCCTCCATTCCGCGCGCACCCCTACCAAATCCACCGCCGGGTCAGCAGTCGCGTTCAGAGGACGGGGGCCCTCCATCCTCCAAGCCCGCTCCCGCCAGTCCTTCGGGCAGAACCGTTTCACAGGGGGAGGAAAAGGAAGCGATGGATAGCCCATAGCGAAGTGAGGTAACAGGCCTCAAAATGGCCGCCGGGTCAGTTCTCCCGTCGGAAAGCAAGGCCCCAAACTCCGCTGGGCCCTGGAGGGGGGGACCCCGCGGCTCCAGGGCACTCCTCCCGATGGCCAGCCGCGCAGGGACTCCCCAAGGGAGCAATTCAAACAGGGATTCATGTCAGAAATCTCCTCTGACAGCAGCTGGAGATGGAGCTCAGCACAGACACGTCTGTTCCACCGCGCAGCCGGCCACGCCCCCCTTATGATATATTTCTAATAAAATCCACATACATATAAATAAAATTTGAGTGTGTGTTTGTGTAAAGTGAGAGTTGTTTATAGCTAATTGGTAACCAGAAATCTTGGTGAGTTCCCACACTTATTATTTTAGTACTTGACCCCCTGGTTTAGCTCCTTTAAGGAGCACCTGCTGTCATTCTTAGCAACAGGGCTCTGCTATCTTGGCACAGCAATCTGAGATCCAATCACAGCTGCCAATGTCTACCTGTCAGGTGAGATCAGAAAAGCCGGCCAATAGGAGACAGGGAATGGCCGTGCCCAGCAGGTGAGCATACAGGCCTGACAACTTGGCTGGTCTGAGATCTGGAGGGTGAAGGCATTGCTGATGGGGACTTGCTGGTGATGCAACTTGCATTACTGACAACGTCCACACCCCAAAATGGGAAGTGTCACCTGGTGCGTAGGCATAACACAGAGCTGGCCACTCACACGGTCCGGCCTTATGACGCCCAAATTTCTCTCGGACCGCATGAACTGGAAGGCCCCTAGGCGGTCACATGTTTTTTTGGGAGGCCTGAGAGAAAAAGAGCCACGAGCGTCTGTTTAATGGCACTATAGGTTTAAATCAGGGCATTTGAAACAAAAAGAGTGCAGCGATCAGGTCAAGGCCACGCCCTTTGCCACACGATCTACACATGCCAAAAGCTGGAAGGTCTGATGTCAAGATGACAGCCAATCAGGGCGGCTCATACCCAAGCCTGGCATTAGCGCTCGTGTAGGCATTTAAACAGCCCAGAATTTAACTACTTCAGCACAGCGAGCGCCATTGAACATTCTGGTGCATGTTCCCTTACTCCTCCCGAAAACCAAGAGCTGCCTAGGGTTATGGAGTGATCAGGAGAACTAGAGGAAAACCGTGTGTCAGGCAGTTAAGGCCGAGGTCACACGAGCACACTATGTGCGCCCCTGACGTGCCTCCCGGCATCCGTTGCAGTATTGAGACGCTTCAACGGGACCGGCCACACGCTTTAGAGCACGCATGAATTGCGCACGCTACAGTGGCCGTGCTGAAAGCCTCCCCGTCAAAGCGTGAGGAAGGGCATTCGACAGGGCTGCAAAGCGCTATCCTCCTTAGGACTAACTGCATTGCACCGCACTGCTAACTAACTGAACTGCACCGCACTGCTAACTAACTGAACCGCACTGCACTGCTAACTAACTGAACTGCACCGCACTGCTAACTAACTGAACCGCACTGCACTGCTAACTAACTGAACTGCACCGCACTGCTAACTAACTGAACCGCACTGCACTCAGCGCTGCGGCCAGACGGATGTCACGGATGTTCCTTCCGCTCTGCAAAACGATGGTCTGACCCCAGCCTTAACCTTTGGACTTTGCAGGTCTGGAGTAGGACAGTTTATACACAGGTAGCTATGAGGCTGTTACAGCAAATTAAACTTTTAACTTGCCTCTTAGTAAGAAGGTAATCTTACCCAGTGTTGTTTTTTTTTTGGGTGTGGTCTTATGCGGATGATGGATATTTGACATATTAACACAAACACCTGCATTTATCAACTTGTCGGTAACTTTTAGACCAAAATAGCCAACCTGGAAAAATTACCCAAACGGGTTACCCAAAAATTACCCAAACGAGGTACCCAAAAATTACCCAAACGGGTTACCCAAAAATTACCCAAACAGGGTACCCAAAAATTACCCAAACGAGGTAACCAAAAATTACCCAAACGGGTTACCCAAAAATTACCCAAACGGGTTACCCAAAAATTACCCAAACGGGTTACCCAAAAATTACCCAAACGAGGTACCCAAAAATTATCCAAACGGGTTACCCAAAAATTACCCAAACGAGGTACCCAAAAATTACCCAAACGAGGTACCCAAAAATTACCCAAACAGGTTACCAAAAAATTACCCAAACGGGGTACCCAAAAATTATCCAAAAGGGTTACCCAAAAATTACCCAAACGGGGTACCCAAAAATTACCCAAACGAGGTACCCAAAAATTACCCAAACGAGGTACCCAAAAATTAGCCAAACGGGTTACCCAAAAATTACCCAAACGGGGTACCCAAAAATTACCCAAACGGGGTACCCAAAAATTACCCAAACGGGTTGCTACAGGGCCTGCGATGAGCGATTCCTTTGCCATGTCGCAGTGAACAAACCGGAAAAGAATCACAGCAATTAATTTAATGCTAGAGCAGATTTTTTTTCCACTCATATCTTTGTTGCTAACTTGGGTTTAATATATCAGGAAGCCGTGTCATATAAAGAGTGATTTTTAAATTAACCCCTTAGCTTCAAACAGCATACCATATTGTGTGGGGAAATAATGGGTTAGTCATGACCGAATTAAGATATAATCCAGATTTTTGTAAAATAAGCTCAGAACATCAGATATTATGGAGAACGAAGGCTGGAAGCACCTGGAAAAGATCTTCTTTATCTTTCCATCACCCAGCTTTGATTTAAGGATCCAAAAATTAATATTAAGAAAAAATTGCACAGAGTATTGATGTGATTGGAAGAAGAAGAAAAAAAAATAAAACAGGAGAAAAACCTCCAAAAATTATTCTATGTTTTATTTATCCCCCCTCCCCCCATTATTTCATGTTTTAACCCTCTGTACACAACACTTTGCTTATTTTTCTGCCCTAATTTTTTTTTTTTTTATCCCAGACAATTTTTTTTTACGCACATCACCACAATACACTACATGCCCATACCTCCTCCTTTAATATATATACATATATATATTAAGTTAAAAATATTTTTTGTAATATATAAGTATAAAAGACAAAACTATTATAATAATAAAACAAAAAAAATCTTACCCGCAGCCGCTTGCCTAGTAATGTGCACATTGAGCTGGAGCGTTACTGAACGTGCAAGTCAAAGGGACCTTATTTTTAAGCAAATGATGGTTTATTTTCTAAATGTACTTGGCCCCCAAAACCACACTTCCTGAGAGGTACAAGTCACAAACCCGCCTGCACTCAAAACAGGAGTCCAGTCTCCGTCTCTCTGCTATTATCCTTTTTACTGTCTGGATGGTGGAGACCTGTCGAATCGGCTAAGCGATGACTGAAAATGTCAAAACTCTATCTTTGCACAAAAAAAAACACACACAACCACTGCGAACACCCCCTTCAACTTCCGTAATGACTGTTCACAGATTTAACACACAGATTGACTGAACAGTCACTGGACTAGAACATCACCTAACATACATGTGCTTTGGAAACCTATTGGAAGTCCCGTGGCACCTAATTAATAATAACTAGAATAATAAAGTACTATATGTTTAGAATTTTGGTTTACTTTTTTTTCCCTCACAAACTTAACCCTCCAGGGGCCAGATCAAAACCTGGCCGCAAAGCACGGCGTTCAAGCTGTACAGCATAACGACACAAGTGCTGTGCTTATTTTTAACTCATCGTATTCCAAGCTTGCGTCTGGATATTGCGCCAGGTTACTGTACATTAGCATAAATATAATATATGTATAACATAAATATGCCTCATGACTGAAAAGCAGCGTGAGCAGTGATGGTTCGCTACACAGCAGCCTGTGGCTTCTTTTTGGATAGGACTCACCCTCACTAGAGGTGCCTTGACGTTCGGCGGGTGAGCTTACTCTTTTAATGCTCATTAACAGAAACTAAAGCCTCTAATTGTGTTTTGTTTCACACGGTATAATGGGAATAAGCGCAGATGAAATTTTTCTCCTTGTTATGTTTTATACATGTTGCTGGTCTGGATACATTTGGTGGTTGCAGCCGCCCCATCGGGGAATAGGCGCGACCCCACCCCTTCTGTATACTGTATATTAGCGCCTTTAAGGCTAGAGTCAAATGAGCGCAGTCTGAGCGCACTCTGCGTGCATGCACAACGGACGGAAGTTCTGACGGAAGATACTGTTGACACCACATGGTCCATTTTTTATGACGGACGTAGAAAAAAGGGAAATATGGGAAACAAAATTAATATGAAAAAGGATATGAAAAGGCATTTTGTGCGTCAAGGTGCTGGACGTCGCAAATACGCTGCGTCTGACATCTCATCACACACACAGAATGCTACGCAGACATGGTGCACTCTGCATGTCCGTGGTAGCGGTTTTACGTGCTTGCCTAACTTGCATCCGTTTGTCACGTGCGTTGTGCGTTCGCAGTTCGGTGCAGACGTACTTCGAGTGTGGGTCTCTATTGCTCATGATTCTATGCCACGATGGACGTTAAACTGTGCGGCAACACGGGAGTGATCACTGCGTTCGTCTGACGCCGGCCTTCACGTTAAAATCGATTGGAATGTTGACCTAGGGGTAAATGTAGTGAAATCTGACATACAAAAATATAGAGGAGTTTAGGTTAGGCCTGGTCCAACCAGCTCGCTCGCTTTCAGCACCTGACGTTATTCAGCTTTAAATAACATTTTCACTTCGGCACAGTCACATAACACACAAATCTAAACCCACCTAGAAAGCCCATACTCACCTCAGATCCCTCGGTGGAGAGAATGGCGCGATCCGCTGCATCTTTGCTCCGTGGGCAGAGGAACACTGCGAACAAATAGTTCCTATTGTTCATCATCAGCTTTCGTCTCCATGGAGTCAGGAACGTCTTTAAAATTGACTGCGCAGTGGGCAAACATTATCTTGGGGCCCAAACGTGTAATTTTGCTCTCCACCCCAACATCCAAGAAACCCCCCCCAATTTTTTTTTCTTTACATGACATTTTACAGAGTAAAAGTTTTCAGTAAAGTTTGTTGAGCTTTTTGTTACAATGATTGTGGGTCTTGTAGCTTCTTTCAGTAATCCAGGGGTGAGATCTTAGAATTTTGTTTCTCCCAGGGAGAGGAGATTCATATCAATCACACCTGTCAACAAGGTTTAGAGGAGTATAGTAAGGCTGGGGTCAGACTAACGCATTTTTAACGTACGTTTAGGCGCACTTAATCACGGCCGTAGTAGCAGCAAATGACGCGCAATGACGGCCAATATACGAAGTACGGCCGCACGAAAGTCCGGCCGCTCAACACAAGCGGCAAACGAACGCAATTTTTCGAGAACGTAGAACCGCTAGTATTGACGTACAGGGTGCGCTGCGCCCGCATAGCGGCCTGTGTGCGTGATTAGGAGACGTCAGACGCTGCTCATGTCCGGCCTACATAACGTCCAGACGCAGAAAGTGTTTTATTGACGATCCGTAAAAAATCACGCACGAAAATGCGCATCGTATGACCGTTTTCGCGCATTCCGTGAAAAAATACGTCAATGCGTTCGGACGCACTTTTTGACGGTCGCTGCGAATAATGCGTTTGTTTGACCCTAGCCTTAAAAAGAATTCTCTATAAGAAAAGCATCAATCCTGCAATAAAAAATACAAAAGTGATTTTTTTATTTATGGTCTAAATTTCATTTGTTTGGTTTTTGTATTTTTATGTCCAAAAAACATGTTCACATGTCTTTGGTAGTTCAAGGCTAATGTCAGACGAGCGCATTCTGAGCGCACTCTGCGTCCGTGCACAATGGACGTACATTCTGATGGAAGATGCTGTAGACACCACACGGTCAGTTGTTTTTGATGGACGTTGAACAAACAAGGGAGTTATGGGAAACAAAATTAATATGAAAAATGATAAAAAGTTGAAAATTATATGGAAAGTCATTTTGTGCGTCAAGGTGCCGGACGTCACAAATGTGGTCCGTCTGACATCGTGGCATCACACACACAGAACGCTAGGCGGATGTGGCGCACTCTGCGCATCCTAGCGGTTTTACTTTTTGTCTAACTTGTGTCTGTTTGCCACGTGCGTTGTGCGTGTGCAGTTCAGTGCGGACATACTTCGTGTGTGGGTCTCTATTGATCATGATTCTATGCTACCACGGACGATAAACTGTGCGGCAACACGGACGTGATAATTGCGTTCGTCTGACGCCGGCCTTCACGTTAAAATCGATTGGAATTTTGACCTAGGGGTAAATGTAGTGAAATCTGACATACAAAAATATAGAAGAGTTTAGGTTAGGCCTGGGTTAAAGGATGAGGATAGGCAGAATGACTAGCAGGGCTATTCAGAGAAAGGTGAAAACCAGGAGAACTGGCAGGAGAAGAGAACAATCTAAAATATCCGATTTGGAAAGTAAGATAAATGGGAGAATTTTTCTGGTTTGGCTATTTTGACCTAGAATTTACACTTCTCCAGTCATTCTCCTGAGTTTCACCTTCAGTGAATAGACCTGAATGTCTGACAAAGGAATGCACCAAACATTCTCAAAAATCTCAAACAATCCAATGGATTGATGGGTGGCGGGCGGCAGCTGACCACGGATTCTAGATTTGAACAGAGATAGAGACTCTAATGCCACATGGAGGTGCTGCTTTCTATCATATGGATTAATGACTTTTTAGTGAACTTTGGTTGTAAAACTAAACAAATTGAGTCACATTTAGGTAGAAATAATGGTTCTGCTTTTGATAAATAAATTTTAAACACATCAGTTCCATGATGCAAGAACATTATAGTCAGAGATCACGGATCAGCTGTATGGGCCGTGCGTTAGCTTTTAGGATTTTCATGTTCCACTCGATTTTAACCCTTTAAACTACCAAAAACATGTGAACATGTGGTTTGAACATAAAAATACAAGAACCAATTAAATGAAATTTAGACTGCAGAAAAAACACTTTCGGACCTTTTATTGCAGGATTGATGATAAAAAATATTCTCATTTCGATTTAACTCCCGCTGCCCTGTAGAAGCGTTACAAAAGCCAGGGAAAGGATGGAACAGAGGAAGTGCCCAGTGGTTACTCACTTCAGTACAGGGATATGATTTATGCTATTATAATGGTTAAAAATCCCATATAACAGGGATCTAGTCCAAAGAAAAATGTGTGGGATGTCACCAATATTTCTGACCCAATGACACATTATCATCTCACTTCTACCCCACCTCCGAGCACGAACAATGTATACAGTATATCATTATAAGCATTCCCTAAAATCCAGTCTATATAAATTAATATCTGTCAGAATTTATGGAATCATTATGATACAAAAGTAAAATATATATATATTTTCTGCCTTCAGAAGGAATTAAATGAATGATCACCTACATAAACTGTCCACAGAGTGTGGGGCAAACGGGAACTCTGTTTCCTCTGCAAAAAATAGTGGGTGAACTGCATTTCCATGCGTTCTGGCTCCATTTGACCTCTGTTGTACAGTACAGATTGCAGTGTAAGGCTAGGGTCAGACTGAGGCAGTGCGAACGCGCGTTCTGGCGCACTTAATCACGGCCGTGCTAGCAGCAGATGCCGGGCAATGACGGCCAATATACGAAGTACGGTCGCACAAAAGTCCGGCCGCGCAACGCAAGTGGAAAATGAACGCATTTTTTCGAGAACGTTAAACCACTAGTACTGACGTACAGAGTGCGCTGCGTCCGCTAGCGGCGTGTGTGCGTGATTAGGAGATGTCAGACACTGCTAATGTCCGGCCAACATAACGTCCAGAAGCAAAAAGGGTTTTATTGATGATCCGTACAAAATCACGGATGAAACTGCGCATAGTATGACCGCTATTGCGTATTCCGTGAAAAAATACGTCCATTCTTCGAACGCACATTTTCACGGACAACGTGAAAAATGCGTTAGTCTGACCCTAGCCTTACCGTAATGTTCCTGTACAGGGATTATACCCAAATACAGACATAAGAAGTATGAAAAAATAGCACTTGCATAACAAGTCAAATTATTATTATTATCATCATCATTTATATAGCGCTGACAGTTTCTGCAGCACAATAACCTATGGGAACAGGACAAGAATAAACATAGGAACAAAACGAAGTGTAGATGGCCGCGTTCGAATGAGTTTACAATCTAGAGGAGTTTGGGTGAAGGAAGACGAGACGTTTCATTGGTCGTCAGGAGGATCACTAGCACTAGTGTTTCAAAAATGGCAGCGACAAGGCAGGGCCTCTATTATGAGTTGGGGGTAGGTGAGGAGAGGGGTAGGGCAGCATCAGTAATTTGGCAAGATAATCTGAAGAGATGTGTTTTAAGGGATTTCTTGTTGGCCTAAATATTAGGGGAAAGTCAAATAGGAAAAGGTAGTTCATTCTACAGGACCGATGCTGCCCTTGAGAAGTCTTAGAGGCGAGAGTTGGTGGTGTGGGTGGCAACAGAGGACAGGCAGGGGTCGCCTGCTGATCAGAGTAATCTAGAAGGGTAGTGCTTGTGGAGTAAGGAAGACAGGGAGAGGTTGCATTTTTGAGGGCTTTGAACGTGAGTGTCAGTACTTTAAATCGTATCTTGAAGGGGTACAGGATTCCAATGAAGGGAGCGGCAGAGGGGGTAGGTGAGGACCAATGAGTATGTATAATTATCATTTTCCCTAAAAGCATATATTTGTTGCTCAGGGATCTATCTTATACTCAACCAGCATTGTATCAATCCAACAGAATAATATCAACAACAATAATAATTGTCACGAGGGGTTCCGTACCCAGGATGGGTATCGACGGGCATAAAGGCTCTCTCTTGCCGTCAGTATCCTAAAGGAGTATTGATACTGGCCCAAACCCCACCCAGAGCTCCTTGTAGGGTGAAAACAAAACTTAGAATGACTTTAGAGTTTACAATTACAAACACAGAAAGGGGGATGTGCAGAATACAATGGTAAAACACGCCCCTGCATTTTCATACTGAATAGCCTCCCAACAATGGAATAGAGCCCATTTTATTCTATGGAGTTAAGTTTACACCAACTTTGGAAAAGAATCCCAAACATTTTAAAAATGAGTCCAGTTTACAAATATCTTTGTGCTAATATTTACCCTTAGAGGTATTTGCTATGAATTTGTGTCAGCGTGATAGAGAATGAGATAAGAGCCTTCACTTCATGGAACGGTTTTCTTTCTAGAATTAGGGAGGAGAAAGATGAAACTAATCTGAGATCTTAAACGCTTGTTGATCTTCAGAAGCTGCCAGAAAAGAAGGGTGTGTACAGTGTAACATCCTCTGCAGTTCAGTCTAACAGAAGGAACGTCGACTGAGGGTCTTTTTGGCTTTGATTTTTTTTTTATATTCCAGGTTCACATATATGGTAGTGCACTACCTGATGTTTTTAGGTATTTAGTGACCGATGGAAAACTTTGCGATAGCCACTAAGCGACAATAAAGACAAGGTTAGTATATGGGAACAAACAGTCCAAAGTGATATCAGCCACCTCTACAACAAGACCTGAACGAGGTACTAGGAGTCAGGTGGTGCGAAAAACAAAAACTTAATGCACCACTTAACACAGTCAAATAAATGACAGAGAATTATATTGGCAGAGAGACAGCTAGTGTGAGCGTCTGAAACATATGCATGAAGCATCTGCATGAAGAAGACAACCTAAAGACAGAGGCATGACATTTGAGATCCATTAATAACACAGCCTAAAGTCTTGAATACAATATCCCATTTACACAATCCTATAGGGGGGTTAACTGCTAATTGCTGTTGTCGCAACCATGATATCCTGCAGCAATCCAGAGAGGGAAGATCAAACGACGACAACCGAAGTTTCATCAAAGACTCTTAATCAGCCATTGTTTGAAATTCCCTCTCTCTGGATCACAGAAGTTGATCGTGATTGTAACAATGGCAATGATGTATAAGTCAGGGAGGTGTGAGGAACAACTGCTAGAAAATCATGGTTTCTGATGTGGATGGGTAGCACTCATTAAGTATATTGAATATGTGGCTGAGAGCAAACTATGGGACAGTCTTTTAAGGAAGAACAAATGTAAAGCATTATATAACCTCTGAATCCTGCTGCAGAACATGGGCTCTATTCCATAGTTGGTTCCAATGTAGCGTCTCGATATATATGCGTTAGCACTAGGATTAGTAAATTTAATGTCTGGCATCGATATTCCATAGTTGACGCACGATCAGAAGCAACATCCCAACACAAGATAGTTATCTGCCACCTTCACTCCCAGAAGCCCCCTCTGCCACCCTCTGCCGCTTCCTCCCAGCCACTGATGTGGAAGTAAATTCCTTATTGTCCTCCGCACATCTCACTACGTGCCCGCTCGACCCCATTCCCTCACATCTAATTCCTCCCCTCTCCTCCTCCCTCACCCCTGCTCTCACACACATCTTCAACCTATCTCTCTCCACCGGCTCCTTCCCATCCGCCTTCAAACACGTGCTAGTTACCCCTTTACTAAAGAAACCATCCCTCGATCCCAACTCTCAATCCAACTACCGTCCAGTATCCCTGCTTCCCTTCACATCTAAGCTCTTAGAAAAACTAGTCTTCAACCACCTCTCCCTCTTCCTGTCATCCAATTCCCTACTTGACCCCCTGCAATCTGGCTTCCGTCCCCTACACTCAACTGAAACTGCCCTCACCAAAGTCACCAACGACCTCCTAACTGCTAAAAACCACAGCCACTATTCTATTCTCATCCAGCTTGAGCTCTCGGCTGCTTTTGACACGGTTGACCACACCTTCCTTCTACAGACCCTCAACTCTCTTGGTCTCGGTGACACTGCACTCGCTTGGGTTGACTCCTATTTATCCAACAGGTCCTTCTCTGTGTCCTTTGCTGGTAACTCCTCCTCTTCATTGCCTCTATCTGTTGGTGTACCTCAAGGCTCTGTCATTGGTCCTCTGCTCTTTTCCATCT
Organism: Leptobrachium leishanense; assembly: GCA_009667805.1. Lineage (NCBI taxonomy): Eukaryota > Metazoa > Chordata > Amphibia > Anura > Megophryidae > Leptobrachium > Leptobrachium leishanense. The sequence goes on along the minus strand of CM019070.1, from coordinate 52,727,557 downwards.
ACACCTCCTCCCTGGGAAAAATCATTAACAGCTTTGGCTTTAATTACCACCTCTACTCTGATAACACTCAGATCTACCTCTCTACCCCTGATCTCTCTCCCCCTGTCCTTTCCAAAGTCAGCGACTGTTTATCTGGCATCTCCTCCTGGATGGCCTCCCACCACCTAAAGATCAACATGTCCAAGATGGAGCTCCTACTTATTCCTCCCTCTAATGCCTCCCCACCTCCTGACTTCTCTATCACGGTGGAGGGTATCACCATCTCCCCATCAAACCAAGTTCGCAGAGTTACACTTGACTCTGCTCTTTCCTTCATCCCCCACATCCAGTCTCTTTCCTCCTCCTGCCGATACCAACTGTGTAATATTTCCAGAATTCGGCCATTTCTTACCGCTGTCACCACAAAACAACTCATACACGCCCTGGTAATCTCCCGACTCGACTATTGCAATAATCTCTTATCTGGCCTCCCTCTGTCCCGCCTCTCCCCCCTACAATCCATCCTGAACGCCTCCGCCAGGCTAATCCACCTCACCCGCTGCTCTTCCGCTCCCCTCTGCGAGTCCCTTCACTGCAGAATTAAATTTAAAATCCTTACCCTGACCTACAAAACCCTCACTAACTCAGCTCCCAACTACCTGTCCTCACTAATCACCAAATACAACCTAGTCTGCTCCCTAAGATCAAACCAGGACCTGCGCCTAGCGTCTGCCCGCATCACCTCTTCCCATGATAGACTGCAGGACTTCTCACACGCAGCCCCCATTCTCTGGAACGCTCTCCCTCGTACTGTCAGACTTTCCCCTAATTTCTCTTCCTTCAAACGCTCCCTTAAAACATTCCTATTTAGGGAAGCCTACCACCCAACTCACTGATACAACCATCAATGACTCTCACCTTGCAGTCCTCTCCTCCTGCCTATTGTACAGCGCTGCTGAATATGCTGGCGCTTTATAAATAAAGAATAATAATCTCGCAAGAGCTTGTTCGCACAGATCTCGCGGCCTGGAAGCCCAAGGCTCCATGGAGTCCTATGAACTACAGGAGCTGATACTTGTGGGGACACAGAAACGCTACTGCGGGTATCGGGAAGATTAGCGCTGAGTTTTGGGGCAAGGTGACGAGATAGCACCTTCCCTGGAATACAACGTTAGCATGGAGATGGTGAATGAAAATCTGCAGGCGCACATTATCCTGCTTACCGTCTCCATGTTAGCGTTCACAATGGAATAGGGGCCCTATGTTGGCACATAATAATAAAACTCATGGTGATATCTAGAGAACACTGAAAAGTGGTTGCGACTACTACTAGCAACGGGAAGGGTAAACAGACTGCAGTATGGAATCCCAATATATAACATTTATTCTCTTTTGATACAGCATCAGATTCAGGACATGCTTTGTATATTTGTATATATATATTTGTATATGTACAGGGTTATTCAGAGAGAGGTGAAAAGTAGGAGAATGACTGGAGAATGGAAAATTCTAGGTCAAAATAGCCGATTTGGAAAGTGAGATGAATGGGAGAATTTTTCTGGTTTGGCTATTTTGACCTAGAATTTTCCATTCTCCAGTCATTCTCCTACTTTTCACCTCTCTTTTAATAACCCTGTATGTGATTGCAGATCTCAAAATCCCTCTGAAGAAAAACTGAGGAAACACAGGGATGGAGTCTTTGAGAGATCTGTCATCGGGGAAAACATTTGGCACACGTTGAGTCTTGGTTGATAAAGAAGGACAAAACCTATTAGTAAATTACATAGAGTCATAGGTCCTTTTAATGAAAGGAAACTAGCAGGGCTATTCAGAAAGAGGTGAAAACCTTGAGAATGACTGGAGAATTGAGAATTCTAGGTTAAAATAATCAAACCAGAAAAATTCTCCCATTTATCTCACTTTCCAAATTGGCTATTTGGTCTAGATTGTTCATGCTCCTGGCAATTCTCAAGGTTTTCACCTCTCTCTGAATAGCCCTGTATGTCTAGGAGTTTCAGTTTGTTCCAGGCCATGGTTATTCTTGTGATAAGTCAGATCTTCACTAGGGATGAGCTGTTCGGGTTCGGAAGGTTCGGAGTTCGACCCGAACTTTGGCAGTTCGAAAGTTTGCGAATTTCGAACTTTTTGGGCGTGTTCGGTTCGGGTTCGAAAAAAAAAAAGAAATTTTGAAAAAAGTATAGAAAATGCTTAAAAAAATACTAAAAAATCTAGAAATAAAGAGACTCTTTACTGCAGAATATTATAAGCAACGGTTTATTAGATATTGAATTAAAAACTAATGTGTACGTGGAAAGATTATCAACTCTAGATGACCTCTGTTCACAAACGGGCATAACACCAGGTGTTTTTAGTCTGGTAATCAATTTGATACATTGTACAATATACTGAGGGTGGGGTGGTGTCTGCTTCTGATTGAGATTTGAGAATTAATTTCCCTAAAACATCCTAATATGCTGCATTTAACTGGTGTTTGAAAAAAATCTAAAGCAATGTTATTTTTCACCTCGGGATTAAACATTTACAGGGTTATTCAGAGAGCGGTGAAACTCAGGAGAATGACTGGAGAATGTAAAATTCTAGGTCAAAATAGCCAAACCAGAAAAATTCTCCCATTTATCTCACTTTCCAAATCGGCTATTTGGTCTAGATTGTTCTCTTCTCTTGCCAGTTCTCCTGGCTTTCACCTCTCTCTCAGGGTTGTTCAGAGAAAGGTGAAAACCAGGAGAATGGCAGGAAAAGAGAACAATCTGGACCAAATAGCCGATTTGGAAAGTGAGATAAGGCTAGGGTCAGACTAACGCATTTTTCGCAGCGACCGTCAAAAAGTGCGTCCGAACGCATTGCCGTATTTTTTCACGGATTGCGCGAAAACGATCATACGATGCGCATTTTTGTGCGTGATGTTTTACGGATCCAAACCAGGAAACTTTGGGTGTCTGGACGTTATGTTGGCGGACATGAGCAGGGTCTGACGTCTCCAAATCACGCACACACGCCGCTAGTGGACGCAGCGCACTCTGTACGTCCGTACTAGCGGTTCTGCGTTCTCGAAAAAATGCGTTCATTTTCCACTTGCGTTGCGCAGCCGGACTTTCGTGCGACCGTACTTCGTATATTGGCCGTCATTTGCTGCTAGTGCGGCCGTGATTAAGTGCGCCTAAACGCACGTTAAAAATTCGCTAGTCGGGGGGTGGAGCTAACTGAGGAAGTGAGCGGCTGCTTGTTGAAAGAGCTCCGTGTTCATCGCGGCATTTAAAGTTATATTTACCCCTTGCTTGGACTTCAGAACTGCCAACCTGCCTCTGGGGGCACCGGAGGACTCGGTGAGTTTGCCTTACTCCCAAAAATCGCGCTACGGAACGGATTTTTTCCCGCTTCATGTTTGGGGCCTACGACCCGCGGCCATCTTGGAAGCCTGGATAGTGCATGCTGAGACCTATTTGCCGCTTTTTCTCCTTGAGCCTACGCTTTTGATACCATGCCCACCGGCCGTATGCAGAAATCGGGATCAAAACAGAGGGACATTCGAGACACCATGAGAGGTGGGTCCACTTCTAAGGGAGAAGCGATCCCCCCCTCCCTCCCCCCGGGTTATGATTTTTCGGATGAAGATGGCGACCCCTGGCACTCTGGGGGTAGCTCCGCGATGCCCTGGACCTCCCTACAATCTCTGAAACCAGACTCCCAACCACAGTCTGCGGCTGCAAAAAAACGGGCGCAAAAGAAACGGAAAATAGTGTTGCAGGCATCTTTGAGCGCCGCCCTAGCTGCAGGTGGCGTTTCTGATGAGGATTCAGCTGAAGCCCACCAGCTTTCAGCCAGCAGTAGTGTGACTCCGGATCAACAGGACATTTTGAAACCAGGTACCCGACCGCTGCAACCGAGATCTGCCTCACTAGACTCGCATATAAACCAACCTGAAGACCGACAGCAGGAGGAGGATGAGGATCTTCCTATTACAAAAAAAGACCTTCAGAAGATTTTGGATGAGCTCCGGGAGATTCGGGGGATATGGAAGCCTGAAGTAGCAGCAGTTCGTGAGAAGGTTGCAGCAATTCGAGTGCAGGTGTCAGCAGTGCAGTCGGCGACCTCTGAAATGCAATCAGAACATACCCACCTTCTGGAACAGGTCGCTGGTCTACGATCCCAGGTCGAGCTTTTGTCCCGCTCTGTAGAGATGCTGGAATCAAGACACCGCCGCCGTAATGTCAGAGTTAGGGGCATCCCGGATTCAGTGACTTCAGAAAAGCTGCCAGCTTATGTATCTCGTTTGACCCTTCAGATGGTGGGGCTCACTTCTGACACGCCTGAGATGATAGGATCCGTATTTCGAGTTCGGATACCTGCAGCACTTTCAAGGGGAACACCACGGGACGTCGTAGTGGCCTTTCGCGATATGGCATTTAAAGTGAAGCTTATGTCTGCTCCTGGCGCGAGAGATCCGGTGCAGTTCGAGGGCTCCACGCTGGCTTTATATCACGATCTCCCGTTCCAGACTCTGCTTGCTCGCCGACGTTTCCAAGCTGTGACGGCCGTTCTTCGACAGAGAGGGATCCGATATCGCTGGGGCCTAGCGGGAGCGTTGGTGGTGACTCATAATAACGTCCCCTACACTGTCACTGACCCGGACACCGCCTGGACCGACCTTGCTGCAGCGGGCATCTCACCGGACCTTCTGGAGCTTCAACCGGACTGAAAGCTGTGCGTTTTTATGAACCCCCCCCAGCTTGTTCTTTTTTCTCATCTATTTACGTGTCACTGGTCACTATTCTAGCTTAAAGTTTGGACCTACAGGACAATTCGTGTTATCTACGGTACTAGTCCCGTCTGTATTTTCACTTTCTTTTTATTTTTCTCGCACCTGATACTGGGACTTCCTGCCTTTGTTTTTTGGTACCTCACTATTGACCTATTCCTACATGCATAGTCAATTTACTATTGGACAAATTGACCGTAATTAGTTTTGCCGGCCCTAGACGGCTGTTTTGTGTTTACGTTTGATTTTGTGCATTATCTGTAAGATATAACTCTTTAAATAAATTATAAAATAAAAAAATAAAAAATAAAGATTCACTAGTCTGACCCCAGCCTAAATGGGAGAATTTTTCTGGTTTGGCTATTTTGACCTAGAATTTTCCATTCTCCAGTCATTCTCCTGCTCTTCACCACTCAACTGAATAACCCTGACAGGGTTATTCAGAGAAAGGTGAAACTCAGGAGAATGACTGGAGAATGGAAAATTCTAGGTCAAAATAGCCAAACCAGAAAAATTCTCCCATTTATCTCACTTTCCAAATCGGCTTTTTGGTCTAGAAGTTTCCATTCTCCTGCTTTTCACTGCCAAAAAATCAGTAAACTTTTTCTGCATGTCCGAAAATGTCTCCTCTTTTCATACAGACTGCCGCCCCAAGCAGTTGTTTATGGATAGATTAAAGGAAAAGCATTTACCGTCATTTGAAATGTCATTTTTGTTTTTTTACATATTTCTATACATCCTACAAATCCGCCACTTCACGGGCAGGTTATGGGGACCTCCTAGGCACAATATTTGGTAGGAATTTTTCGTTTTTATTTTTAACCCTTATTTCATGGAAAACTCACTGTCCCTTTAAAAACGTTTTTTTTTAAAACTTTTTGTCCTGGTTTCCTGTCCCCCAGGGCACTACCCGGACCCCCATACACCTTTTATGTCAAATATGTAGCATATATGCCCTCTTGGAGGGCACTCCAAAAAACTGAATTTTCAGCCCCATTGACTTGCATGGGGGTTCGGGTTCGGTCCCGAACAAATGGGAAGTTAAGGTTCGGGCTCGAACCGAACTTGGGGAGTGTTCGGCTCATCCCTAATCTTCACCAACATCACTTCTGGCTGCACGCTACCCAATACAGCACTCCCTCCCTCTTGTCTCATGTTCCCCCATCATCCAATTAGATTGTAAATTTCCTCTGGAACAGGGCCCTCCAATCCCACCGTATTATGTTTGTTAAGTCCTGCCTTAGGCCAGACCGTCCCACTTTATTAAGCAAACCCGCATATAAATAGTATCTAAACTATAAGGCTAGGGTCAGACTAACGCATTTTTCACGTTGTCCGTGAAAATGTGCGTTCGAAGAATGGACGTATTTTTTCACGGAATACGCAATAGCGGTCATACTATGCGCAGTTTCATCCGTGATTTTGTACGGATCATCAATAAAACACTTCTTGCATCTGGACGTTATGTTGGCCGGACATTAGCAGCGTCTGATGTCTCCAATTCACGCACACACGCCGCTAGCGGACGCAGCGCACTCTGTACGTCAGTACTAGTGGTTTAACGTTCTCGAAAAAATGCGTTCATTTTCCACTTGCGTTGCGCAGCCGGACTTTTGTGCGACCGTACTTCGTATATTGGCCGTCATTGCCCGGCATCTGCTGCTAGCACGGCCGTGATTAAGTGCGCCAGAACGCGCGTTCGCACTGCCTCAGTCTGACCCTAGCCTAAGTATTGCAGAAAAAACATCCTTATCCCCCCGCAAGTTGCGCTCACCCCCCTCCAAACAATCTTTATCCCCCTAGGTCACTCTCACCCCCTAATCAATCTTTATTTCTTTATCCCCCCCCCCCTCAGTGGCATCACTAGGGTTGGTGTCACCAGGTGCGGTAATTTATGGTGTCAACCCCCCCCCCCCGAATTTTACGGGTTTTTTTTAAACTACTTTCGCTCATAAATCAGTACTCCCATATAACACTGAATGCTCATAATGCACGGCGCACATTGCTGTGAGGTTTATTGCTGTGGAGCTCTCTCATATGCTCATACACAACTTTTGCCAAACTGACAGCAATACGGTGCCTGTTCCACAGTCCCCATAGAGATGTAATGGTTAATCTGTTCAGAGACACCGAACAGCAAAGAAATGTCCTGATGTCCGGTGTTTTCATTTTGCAGGTTTATTCAGGGCGAACTAACATCATAGATTTCAATGTTAAAAATATTCCTGTTTTTATCCAATATCTAATAAACCGTTTATTCCTTTAATCCATAGTAAAAAAAAATCAATGTTTTGATTTTATTTCTTTAGTATGTTTTAGGCACTTAAAAAAAAAAAAGTCTAATAGCAATTTTTCTTTTTTTCTGTAACAGACCTTTTTATTATCATTCATAGCATCTTATATGTTAATTCCAGACATTTTTGTTCAGTAGTTTTTTTTTTTAAAACAGCAGGCGACGGGTTTGCGGTGGCATTCGGTGGCTGATTCCCTGCACTTCAGGGACCCTGTGGTGAATTCACCAGGGAAATTTGATTCCCCAAAGTGCGGGGAACAACAGAACACTGAAATGTCTGCGTCATTTTGGTGCTCTGTGAATATCCTCTTTGTGGTGTTTTTTTTGCCACCTCCTGGAAAGTGCCAGCCTAGGCCTTGCCTACTCAGGACTAGGGATGAGCCGAACACCCCCGTGTTCGGTTCGCATTCGAACAATTTCAAAAGTTTGAGTTCGGACGCGAACATGATCCGAACTCAATGCAAGTCAATGGGAACCGAACGCTCGATTTTTAGAGTGCGCTCCAAGAGGGCATATATGCTAGATATTTGCCATAAAAGGTGTATGGGGGTCCGGGTAGTGCCCTGGGGGACAGGAAACAAGGACAAAAAGTAAAAAAAAAAAACGTTTTTAAAGGAACAGTGAGTTTTCCATGAAATAAAGGTTAAGAATAAAAACGAAAAATTCCTACCAAATATCGTGCCTAGGAGGTCCCCATAACCTGCCCGTGAAGTGGCGGATTTGTAGGATGTATAGAAACACTTAAAAACAAAAAAATGACACTTCAAATGACGGTAAATGGTTTTCCTTTAGGCTGGGGTCAGACCAGCGCACTTTTAACGTGCGTTCTGGCGCACATAATTACGGCTGCACTAGCAGCAGATGACGGGCAATGACGGCCAATATACGATGTACGGCCGCACAAAAGTCCGGCCGTGCAACGCAAGTGGAATCTGAACGCATTTTTCTGAGAACGCTGAACCGCTAGTACTGACGTACTGAGTGCGCAGCTGCGGCATAGCGGCGTGTTGTGTGATTAGGAGATGTCAGACGCTGCTAATGTCCAGTCTACATAACGTCCAGACGCAAAAAGAGTTTTATTGACGATCCGTACAAAATCACGCCCGAAAATGCGCGTCGTCTGACCGTTTTTGCGCATTCCATGAAAAAATACGTCAATGCGTTCGGACGCACTTTTCACGTTCGCGGGGAAAAATGCTTTCGTCTGACCCTAGCCTTAATCTATTCATAAACAACTGCTTGGGGCGGCAGCCTGTATGAAAAGAGGAGACGTTTTAGGACACACAAAACAAGTTTAGTGATTTTTTGGGCTAAATTATGGTGAAACTTATGCAGGCTTTGGATGAAAGTAACAATAGGTGCTTTAAAATTGGGCCTTTAGTGTCGGCAACAGTGCTGTCACACCGTAACCCCTCTGTGGTATTGTGGAAGAGTGCAGGGTTGGACCATGCGGTCAAATATTAAAATGATATGAATCTGGTACAGGCGTCAGTGCACCCAAATATTTTGCCTTTGGTGGCAGCAAGTGCCTTCACACCGTAACCCCTCTGTGGTATTGTGGAAGAGTGCAGTGGTGGACCCTGCGGTCCAATTTTAAAATGATATGAATCTGGTATAGGCGTCAGTGGCAGTGCACCCAAATATTGTGCATTTGGTGGCAGCAAGTGCCTTCACACCGTAAGTAACCCCTCTGTGGTATTGTGGAAGAGTGAAGGGTTGGACCCCACGGGCAAATATTAAAATGATATGAATCTGGTACAGGCGTCAGTGGCAGTGCACCCAAAGACAGATTCTAATTTGCTGAACTGTGGTATAACTCACTGATACACACTCATAACAGGCTGTGCCAAGACAGATTCAAATTTGCTGAACTCTGATAGAACTCACTGATACACACTGTCCCTGATAGCCTGGCAGTGCCAAGACAGATTCAAGTTCCCAGAAATCTCCTACAACTCGCTGATACATACTGTCCCTGATAGCTTGGCAGTGCCAAGACAGATTCTAATTCCCAGAAATCTCCTACAACGTCACCGATACACCCTGACAGAACAATCTCCTCTCCTCTCTGATTCACTCCTGCAAACACACAAGCTGGGGCTGCAGGCAGGGAAGCCTTATATAGTGTGCTGCGGGACTTAGCTCTGTGAGCCCATGATTGGGCACAATTTGAGCACAATCTGAGCCGTGATTGGCATAGTCTTGCACCTGACCTGTGGTCAGGTGCAAGGCTGTAGCCAATTACAAGCTTCAGACCAGTGGAAAAGTGCATTGTGGCCCATTGTGGTGCATTGTGGGTGAATATGCGGCAAACACGTGGAAATGTTCGGAGTTTGACGAACAGCCGAACGGGCGATGTTCGAATCGAACTCCGAACTGATCCGAACCGAACGATCCTTACTCAGGACATACTTGAAAATGAGAGAATTCTCAATGTATCCTTCCTGGTAAAATATTTTTGTGTAAAAAAAATATATTTTTTTTACGGTGTCACCTAGGGGGTGATGTCACCCGGTGCGTGCCGCACCCCCCACTCCCCATAGCGACGCCCCTGTCCCCCCCCCAGGTTCGTCTCACCCACTCAGGCAGGCCCACATTCTTTATTTCCTGAATTTGGCGATATAACGGAGTATACTCACAACAACTCGGCTGCCTGCTCCTGTGTCCGGAACCTGGACTCCGTCCGCTTGAATGTGCCCGTTGTTGGCCTCCTCTGCGTGCGAAGGGGCCGGTGACCACATCACAGGATGTAAATCTTGCGAGTCACGCTGGATGGGTGGTGCCAAAGCAGTGTGCCCGTCCCATCCAAGTTCTGTGTATGGGAGGCACGCTGCAGCGCTTGGTCCACAGATTGCAGTCAGACAAGCTCCGGATTCAGACTCCGGAGCTGCTGACAGAGCCATCTAACTGCTGACTGAGCCATCAGCCCACCAGGAACCTCCTGGTAGTCCCGATGGCCAGTACATGCCTGCGTGTTGTACAAATGTATCATCCTATTTTCCATCTGTCTTGTATAGCGCTGCGGGATCTGCTGGTGCCATATAAAGTATGATATTAATCATTCACGAGGGCAAAAAGTTTGAAAAACACAATGAAAAAAATAGTTTTGCTATTTTAATCTTCTATAAAATCCCTTTTTTTTTTTAACACATTGCTTTATCAAGTGGTGGCTCAACCGAGTGCAGCAGCATTACTGACAACTGATATAAAAAGATAAGAAGCAGTTTAAATGGCGGAGTTACTCCATTATCCCTACAGTAGGAACCTGCATCATTTTAACACAGGAGTATTATTGTACTGGACAGACCTTTTCATGCTCAGATTTCTATTTTGTGACCAGAGAGGCGGCAGATACACCTTAGAAAGTTGTAGGTAGAAAGCATACAATAAGGATACAGGGTGTTCCAGCATCTCGTCACCCATAACACCATTTCCTTTGTGAGTTGAGATTAAGTTGGAAATTTTAGAATTACTTTGATAGTTCTTGGTTTAATTATAGTATGACTGGAAGTTATCGGACTATCAGAATGCGCCATTTCTAATTTCCTTTGTATCTCTTAATTCACAGGGCGTGTTTGAATGGGCCTTGATTTAATATGAATGCTGACACCTCACAGACACTTTGTTCCCCGTTTCTGTTGTCTCCCTTATTTTTTTCCTGTATCCGCTGTTAGATCTTAAAATTCTGCAATAAAAAAGAACTATAAATGATATAGTACTAAAGTTATAATAGATGATCATTATTCTTTTCCTTGTCGCTTATTGTTGCTTTAATATAAAAATGTTGACTAACAGGGTTATTCAAAGAGATTCGAAAAGTCACCGCACGTTCGGTGACTTTTCGTTCTCTTCAATTCAGTTCAAATCGGCTTTCCCATTTCGGCGACCCTGCGGTGTATTCAGCAAGCACCACAGGGCTGTTGAAGTGCAGGGAAAAGCTGCCGAAAACCCGCCAAAATCCTGGCGAAAACCCAGCGAATGCACGGCGAAGACCCGCAAAAACATCTGGATTAACTCAAAGACGCCGGAAAAACCCGAGCAGGAGCCGATCACACGCACCGAAGCCTCCGGAAAAAGCCGACACCGTAGAAGAAAGTAGTGAATAAATTAGGAAAACAGTTCGCTTGAATGTTTGAAAAGTGAAACGCTGTTTGCAAAGAAACTACTGAGTGAAAATGTCTGAAATTTACATATGAGGTCCAGGGAATGATAATAAAAAGGGCGGTTACAAAAAATCTATAAATAAAGAGACTCTTTACTGCAGAATTTTATAATGAACGGTTTATTACATATTGAATTAAAACGGGAATATTTTTAACATTGAAGCCTATGGGATTCTCCTGAATAAACCTGTCGAATTAAACCACCGAATGGCAGGGCATTTCGGGAACCTTTCACTGCTGGTTTGTGTTCTCTGAATAGCTGAAGCAGTGCTTTTTCATGGGGATTTCACTGCCCTCGAACAGGCACTGTATGTGCAGGCAATTCGCCAGGATTTGGCGTATTGCCTGCTCTCTGGATAGCCGAATGGCCAAGAAAGGTAACCGAATGCTGAAAATCAGCGTTCGGTTCCCTTTCTCCAGCCATTCGGATCTCTTTGAATAACCCTGTATATTTTGACCAAATCCATGAAATTTAAGAATAGCATTGAGGAATGAGGTCATCAGACCCCCAAGAATGACAGAGCTCTTTCACCTAGCCTCCTGGAACAACATGTGGGTATTATAGAATCGTGGAAACTCTAAAGTAGTTAATTAGAAACAAACATTCTAATTCAGTAAGCAGGACGGTCATTTCCCATCCCATGCTCGTAAGGATGGTTACAATGTAAAATGCTTTCACCTAGACGCCATTGCACACAGATTTGTTTTTTTATGCGTGAACTGTGTGGGATGTGATTGAGAAAAATGCCAGATGAGAGTTTTTTGAAAGTATGGTCCTGTATTTTTCATAGAGAAAGGTGTTTTTTTTGTTTGTTTTTTTTAGTCTGAAGGACTAATCAATTTTTTAAAAATTCTAACTTATTATTTAGATCTTATTATAAAAAAAAAGGATGAGTAATTCGTAGTATGCTGGCCCCATCTAACTAAAATAACTTTTGGTGGTTTTGGGAAAGAAAACAGTGCAAGTCTGAAAATAAATTGACAGAGAGGAGACTGACTGCTCATTTCCTTTGGATTGGAGTTAAATTGGATCTAGGTGGGCGAAATAGTCTCCGAGACTGGCTGAACTAGAGCACAAAGGGATGGATTCAGCAGACAGAACCTGAAATAATCCAAGACAATTCTGTTATGTCATCTGTGAGGGGTTTGCAAGCTGCACTGTAAATCAGTCACATAGACGTGATGCCGTATAGCGGCATGTAAAGAGTTTACTTTAAACCTATATAGACTTTCAGAAAAGATCATCTACTATAATAAATCAGCTGGAAAAAACCTGACACTGAATGGGGAGAGGTTATCGTTCCATGTTGTCAAAATCCAAAACACTCTGTTTTGTCGCAATAAAAAGCAGGTATTTTCAAATACAAAACTCAATCTTTATCAAGTTGAAAAAAAATGTAATCATCTAAAGCAGTTGTTTCCCAAACCTCTCCTCGGGACCCTCAACCAGGCCCGATTTTGCAGATCACCTTGGGGAAATGCAGACTGGATCCCGCAATCACTGAGCAGCAAATCATATCAGCTGTGCTTCAGATATCTGGCAAACCTGGCATTTCAGAGGGTCCTGAGGACCAGGGTTGAGAAACCCTGATCTAAACCACTTTTGGCGGACGTTGAAATAATTTCAGATATATGGCTATTTCGTCAGACAGGTGATTATAAAAAGTGTGGCTCGGGGTTAACTTTCAGTGCTGAAAGCAGGATCCCCGAGCCACACTCGGGCTGGATACATACCTGTCCTCCCTCGCTGACCCCCGCAATCGCATTCTCCTCCGGCGATCGCGGCATTTTGCTTCCTGGTTTCCTTCTCGCGAGAAGAGAACCAGGAAGTGTGGCGTCGTGATTGTCCGGAGGCGACAGCGAGGGAGCGCAGGGCCAGGTAATGCATGCAGCCCCTAGTGTGGCTGGGGGATAAAGCTTTCAGCGCTGAAAGTTAACCCCGAGCTGCACTAATACCGCTAGGGGGCTGAAAAAAAATTGTTATGATTCTGACATAGAAATTATGTCAGAATCATAACGCCAGGGAGGTTAAATCTTCTTAGGGCTAGATTATAAACCTGACAGTAACGTGGGGACGTTAACCAGGAAAATCTGCACTCATGTTAGGTATAGGATGCGCAAAGTACAGCAATACACAAAAGCTCAGGTGTGCAAACGGATTTCACCTCCAGTGTAGTGTCAGGAATGTAAAATGATTGCCATGCGTTAAACCCACTTATCCTAGCGGTAATGCTTACATAGAGAAGCTACATTAGTACTAGCTATGGAATAGTGTCCTTATTTGGGACATACATCCTCCTGGAGCTCTCTGTGATTCAAGGTTTAAAGGCCCTGCAATGAAGCACATGAGGCACCTGTGATGTGTATATAATGTCTACTGATGACAAGAGCTTAATTTAATGCAATCACCACAAAACACATCGAAATGTTACAGCTGACTTTCACCACTTTATAAAGCATTGAAACATTGGTTTCTGTATTTTTAATGAAGCAATAAACGTTATGTTTTATGAAGTCCTCGAGTGCATCCGTACTGTAGAGCGTTGGATAAGTTAACTGGATTTAAGCACCGAGGCAGTATTTTTCATATGGGTTTTTTCCCCAGCTGGAGTGCTGATGTTTGGTGTGTATGTATGTGTGCAATATATACCTATACATACAGTTACAAGTATTTATAAAGTGCAAACAAGTTCAGTAGCACAGTGTATATACATTATACACACACATGATTTGTGTGTCCTATAACCCCAAAACGTAGCAGGTCAGAGTGGATTCTTCATTTATTTGAATTGTACCAACACGATCCACGAGTGTTACAGGGGTTACAATAAATTTAAGCATGACATGCTTGGACAAACACATGGGCAGGGCTGGATTTATAATTAGGCCAAGTAGGCATGTGCCTACAGTCGCCTACTACAAGGGGACGCCTGGCTCTGGAAAAAATATATTTTTTAAACAATCATTTATCTCTGGAGCCCTAACGGCTAGAGCAGTGTTTCTCAAACCTGTCATCAGGACCCTCAACCAGGCCAGATTTTGCAGATCACCTTGGGGAAATGCAGACTGGATCCTGCAATCACTGAGCAGCAAATCATATCACCTGTGCTGTGCTTCAGATATCCTGCAAACCCGGCAAGGCGGAGGGTCCTGAGGACAGGTTTGGGAAACACTGGGCTAGAGGGACATATGAGGTATCATTGGAAAGGCCAGATTATGTACTTTCCAGTGATACCAAACATAACCAGGCTAGATTTATGCAAAAACAATACAGATTATTTTTCTAATGCAGCACTATTATTCAGTTTACAATTCTAAAGTGAACAGTGATGCTGCGCTAACTCAACTTCACATTTCCCACACTGCCAGCAAGTGTAGAGCTGATGATGCAACGCATTGTTTCATTGACAACATAGACCGTGGCACTGCGAGGAGAGACGGGGACTTTGGAACTTGCATCTCTGAATTGCACATCGCACAAGGTTAAGTGAATGAGGTGTCATTAGAAAGGTCTGGTCTTTACAATGATGCCAAACTGACCTTGTGTGTAAAAATGTAAAAAAATAAAGTAAATGCAAAATATTTTTTTTTCTCTGTTCTAAGGCTAGGGTCAGACGAACGCATTTTCGCGTTGTCTGTGAAAAAGTGCGTTCGAACGAATGGTCGCATTTTTTCACGGAGTACGCGATAGCGGTCATACGATGCGCATTTGCGTTCGTGATTTTGTACGGATCATCAATAAAACACTTTTTGCATCTGGACGTTATGTTGGCCGGACATTAGCAGTGTCTGACATCTCAAAATCACGCACACACGCCGCTATGCGGCCGCAGCGCACTCTGTACGACCGTACTAGCGGTTTGACGTTCGACAAAATGCGTTCGTTTGCCACTTGCGTTGCGCGGCCGGACTTTCGTGCGACCGTACTTCGTATATTGGCCGTCATTTGCTGCTAGTGCGGCTGTAATTAAGTGCGCCAGAACGCACGTTTAAAGTGCGCTAGTCTGACCCTAGCCTTAAGCAGAGGCAATATATACTTTAACATCTAAAACAAACGATGCCACTGCACAAACTCAACTAAGGCAACAGATTATGTCCCTTCTGATTTGAGCTCAGAAAGAAACGTTTTCTTCAGTTTTTAATTTTATTTGCCCCAAATGAAATCTTAAAAAAAGTCATTTTGGCATGTTTCTCTTTTTTTGTTTTGGGATGGGGGGGGGGGGTGTGTACTGGAGATCCACATTTCTGTGCCTACAGGCTCCTGTGATGCAAATCTGGCCCTGCGCACGGGGGCTCGACCCCTAAGGAGCTGACATTCTAGCGATTGTTTTTCCTAAAAAAAACACCGTTTTTTTTCCCTTCAATTGTTTTCTCCTAGGGAGTAAGCCATATTTCACTTGAGTTCTCCAGTTGAAAATGAGTATTTCTTAGATCCTAATCCTAGGGGAGTCAACTGTACATAGCCCTCGTTATCTTGATCATATGTCTCCTTGTGACAACACTGCAATTTCCTGTTTTGTTGAAAAAAGAGAAATAAAGAGATTGATGTAAAGATTATTTCTGGGTTACCACATATTTCCTTTGAATTTTTAACAGTCATTTTTATATATTTATGCTGCTACCAAACAAATCTGTGATTGAGATACTACTGGTGATAATATAGAGATTTTGCAGTCTACGTGAGGGCTCTGCCTAGCATTATACCACTAAGGCTGGCGGCACGCGAGCGTTTCTCAGAGAGGAAAGAACGTCCTTGAAAGTGGACGTTCCTTCCACTATGTGCGCTCAGCGTACAAAGCGTGATCTTCCTATGGATCCCCGTTAGCGTCCGTCTAGCTTTTTGACGAGGAGGGCTTTTTCACGTCCAGTGGTTGGTCCTCCCAGTCAAAAAAAATGGCACAGACGCAGGGAAGTGCGGGCGCACGAAAGCATAAGTGTGCTCCTGTGCCGCCAGCCTTAATGAATTAAAAGATCAAGACGTAACCACAGCACATCTTCTATAAATCATATCTGTAGTAAGACTTCGATACAAGAGTTGAAAACTGATACAAGAATTAGAGGGGTGACTCCGATCCAATCCAAACTAAAAACAAAAATGTGTTCTACATCAGATATTTTATTACGTGCATAGATTTAATGGCCTGATTTAAAAAAGCAAATAGTACATGTAAAAGAGGGCACCCTTGCCTAGTATCATTCTTCAGCGGGAGCTAGGAAATGACCTCGAACTAGAAGGCAATCTGACCGATTTGGAGTGTTTTTGCAAGAGTGGGCAAATATTGTCAAGTCAAGATGTGCCACGCTGATAGACTCAAACCCAAAAAGGCTGAGTGCTGGAATGAAATCAAAAAGGTGTTTCAACAAAGTTTTAGTTTAAGGGTGTGCACACTAAGGCTAGGGACAGATGAGCGCATTTTCTGCGGCCACCGTCAAAATGTACGTCGATGCGTGCGCACGCATTTTTTCACGGAATACGCTTAAGTGGTCAGACGACCACAGTCGCACAGTCGCAGGTACTCACCAACGCAATTCTAGGGAAATCCGGCTGTTTGAACGTTATGTAGGCCGCACACTAGCAGCGTCTGACGTGTCCTAGTCACGCACACACGCTGCCATGCGGCCGCAGCGCACTCTGTACGTCTGTAGCAGCGGTTTCACGTTCTGAGAAAAATGCGTTCATTTGCCGGTTGCGTGGTGTCGGCACACTTTTGTACGCACGTACTGCGTATATTGGCCGTCATTGGCCGTTATGTGCTGCTACTGCCGCCGTGATTTAGTGCGCCTGCACGCGCGTTCCGACTGCCCCACTCTGACCCTAGCCTAAGGCTAGGGTCAGACGAAAGCAGTTTTAACGTGCGTTTAGATGCACGAAATCACGGCCGTGCTAGCAGCAAATGACGTCCAATGCCGGGGAACTCACGAAGTACGGCCGCACGTAAGTTCGTCCACGCAACGCAAGTGGCAAACGAACGCATTTTTTCGAGAACGTCAAACCTCTAGTACGGACGTACAGAGTGCGCTGCGTCCGCTAGAGGCGTGTGTGCGTGATTGGGAGACGTCAGACTGCTAATGTCCGGCCAACATAACGTCCAGACACAAAAAGTGTTTTATTGATGATCCGTACAAAATCAAGGACGAAAAGGCGCATCGTATGACCGCTATCGTGTATTCCGTGAAAAAATGCGTCCATTCGTTCAAACGCACTTTTTCACAGACAACGCGAAAAATGCGTTAGTCTGACCCTAGCCTTATGCAACCATATTATTTTAGTTTATTTTTACTTCCCTCCACCTAAAAGATTTCAGCTTGTTTTTCAATTGAGTTGTACAGTTTATAGGTCACATTAAAAGTGAAAAAGTTCTAAAAGGATTTATCTGTCCCTTTTTTTTTTTTTACAGCACAGAAGCCTGACATTTTAACAGGGGTGTGTAGACTTTTGCTATCCACTGTATATGTGCCCCCCTCTGTTCTTAGGACCATCTTTGGGTTTGAGGTCTCCCATTCCCATCTGAATAATGCTTACGCCTGTGTCCAATTTCGGTGCTTTGTGTTTCGGCCCATTTGGACAAAAACACTGAATTCACTTTTCAGAAAATTCTGACCGTATTTTGCAGAAATTGGAGTCACCAAAACAGTTATCGGATGTTGGCAAAAACCACTAAGGCTAGGGTCAAACGAACGCATTATTCACAGCGGCAGTCAAGAAAGTGCGTCCGAGCGCATTGACGTATTATTTCACGGAATGCGCAAAATCGGTCAGACAACGAGCATTTTCGTGCGTGATTTTTTTTTACGGATCGTCAATAAAACACTTTTTGCATCTGGACATTCTGTAGGCCGGACATTAGCAGTGTCTGATGTCTACTAATCACGCACACACGCCGCTATGCCGCCGCAGCGCACTCTGTACGTCAGTACTAGCGGTTCTGCGTTCTCGAAAAAATGCGTTCATTTTCCACTTGTGTTGCGTGGCCGGACTTTCGTGCAGCCGTACTTCGTATATTGGCCATCATTTGCTGCTACTGCGGCCATGATTAAGTGCGCCTAAACGCACGTTAAAAATGCATTAGTCTGACCCCAGCCTAAAGTACACCAATAACTGCCGAAGCAGCATCGGCAAATTCCATCAAACTGGGGTGTCTAAACAAAAAGAAAATGTATTAAAAGGTGTCTAAATATTAAAAAAAGGTCCTTTAACAAATGAAAAGGTCTGTTAAATAAAAAAAATTAAAAAAAATTGGTCTAAAAAATAAAAAGTTTTTTGCGGAAAATGAAAGGAATCAACATTCTTTAAATTTTTTTAAAAAAAAGCTATTACATTTTTACAATGAATCCTATGGCATTGGCCTGTTTAAACCAATCGAACTGAAACACCAAAAATCAGGGTATTAAGAGATGTCTTCTATAGGCAAATTTCAGCGCTAACGAATTGCACCGTATTTTACTGTCAATTCGCCAGTATTGACAGAGAACAGATGAATTGGTCCGAAATTCACCATCTAGTGCAATTTGGGGCCAATTCACAGGTTAGTGGATAACCTCTTGTATTCCAATAGCGCCTTCATTGTAATCACCAATAATAAAGTTACGCCTTTTGCAGCATTGAATCCATTTGAAGTGTATTTTTACAGTATCTCATGCATAAGCAGTAACAAATAACATTTATTGGCCATAAATCTTTCCCTCTGTTAACTATATAAGCACAAGTCGTTTATTATTTAAACTGTGGTTTCCTGGTCTGCGAGATCATTATCCAACATACCTCTTCAATTGCAAAATCAAGCTCACCAAACCTTGGAAAGGAACATGGTATTTGTGAAACCTGTACGCACGATAAAAGACTGACGACTCATTTCTTCCTCCTTGAACATGACTGTTTAACTTGAAAATTTATATAGAAAATAAAAGATACTTTACATAATCACCTTTAAAAGATAAACCTGTAAGAAAGAAATAATACACACAGCTCCAGCACTAGAGATCTCCGATTCCTTCTTCTCAGATGTTGATGGCCTACAAAGTTCTGAATTCTTTGAACGGAATTGACGGCCAGAGAATAAAGGGAGTTGTAGTTCTGAAAGAACCGGGGGACCAGAGTTTGTGATCCCTGGCCTACATTTATTGGTATAGCTATCTATATTATCAACTTTATAAAAGCCAGTGAGGGCAAACCTTGGAACGCCAGATGTTTCTGAACTACATGTTCCACGACGCTCCACCAGCTTTAAGGCTGACTGCTTCATGGAACATGTAGTTCAGAATCACCTCGGGTGTCAATGTTCTCCATCACTGGTATAGCCTATAGCCCAGTGTTTCCCAAACCTCTCCTCGGGACCCTCAACCAGGCCAGATTTTACAGATCACCTTCGGGAAAAGCAGACTGAATCCTGCAATCACTGAGCAGTAAATCATATCACCTGTGCTGTGCATCAGATACCTGGAAATAGTGGCGAGGCAGAGGGTCCCGAGGACAGGTTTGGGAAACACGGCTATAGGTCAATCTAAATGCCGGCAGATTATTTCCCTCCCAAACATTCCGTCTTTCAATTTGGTTCTCAATATTCAAAAGACCTGCCCTCTCCGAGTTATATTCTAAGAGGCAAGTAGCCTCCAAAAATCTATTTTTTTAAATTTTAATCCTTATATTTAAGGATTTTACTCCACATTTAAGTACAGGAAGAAACATGGACAGGTTCTGAATCAGGACTGAAGTCACAAACTCAAATATTGCAGAGACACGCTAAATCTGAGTTGCTGCGTTCGTTATCACCTCGCCATCATCAACTCTACAGATTTTAAGTAATCTCATGGAGCACTCCTGCTGGTTTTACGCACACAGTAGCAGGAGTGAACATTGCAGAATAAACACCCAGGAGATAAACGTTTGTCTGTGCCTAAGCCAGACCTTACACAGATATTGCCTACAAGATCTTTATCTTCTAGATAATGCTGCCCTCTTTTTCATGGATCATAGTGAAACAAGTTGAAATGTGAACAAATTCCAGGTATGGAATTACAGTTGTGTTCAAAATTATTCAACCCCCACTGAAATTGAGTGTTTTGGCCAGTTTGACATTGATTTTGATCATTCAGCCATCTTGCTTACAATTAAATCAAAGAGGCACGTGTAGGTCAGACAAATATAACATAACATTTATAATGAAATAACCACAAATGTCTTTTCTGTGCTCACATCATTATCAGTTTTATTCAACCCCCAAGTGACATTCAATCTTAGTACTTAGTACTAAGTGTTATATCCTTTTACAGTTATAACAGCTTTTAAACGGGAAGCATAGCTTGACACAAGTGTCTTGCAGTGATCTACGGGTATCTTCGCCCATTCGTCATGGGCAAAAGCCTCCAGTTCAGTCACATTCTTAGGCTTGCGCACTGCAACTGCTTTCTTTAAGTCCCACCAGAGGTTCTCAATCGGATTTAAGTCAGGTGACTGCGATGGCCACTCCAAAATGTTCCAGCCTTTAATCTGCAACCATGCTCTAGTGGACTTGGAGGTATGCTTGGGATCATTGTCCTGTTGAAAGGTCCATCGTCTCCCAAGCCTCAGGTTTGTGACGGACTGCATCACATTGTCATCCAATATCTCCTGGTACTGAAGAGAATTCCTGGTACCTTGCACACGCTGAAGCTTCCCTGTACCTGCAGAAGCAAGACAGCCCCAAAGCATGATTGAACCCCCGCCATGCTTCACAGTAGGCAAGGTGTTCTTTTCTTCATAGGCTTGTTCTTCCTCCTCCAAACATAGCGTTGATCCATGGGCCCAAACAGTTCTAATTTTGTTTCATCAGTCCACAGAACACTATCCCAAAACTTCTGTGGTTTGTCCACATGACTTTTGGCATACTGCAGTCGACTCTTCTTATTCTTTGGAGACAGCAAGGGGGTGCGCCTGGGAGTTCTGGCATGGAGGCCTTCATTACGCAGTGTGCGCCGTATTGTCTGAGCTGAAACTTCAGTACCCACATCTGACAAATCTTTTCTCAGTTCCTCAGCAGTCACACGGGGACTTTTCTCCACTCTACGCTTCAGGTAGCGCACAGCAGTCGAAGTCAGCATCTTCTTTCTGCCACGACCAGGTAGCGTTTCAACAGTGCCCTTTGCCTTGAATTTGCGAATGATGCTTCCTATGGTCTCTCTTGGTATGTTTAACATCTTTGCAATCTTCTTATAGCCATTGCCCTTCCTGTGAAGAGTAATCACCTCTTCTCTTGTCTTCCTGGACCATTCTCTTGACTTCACCATGTTTGTAACCACACCAGTAAATGTCTAGAAGGAGCTGAGTATCACAGTCATTTTAAAGCTGCCTAATTGGTGCTTATTATGCTTTATTGCTGCTCCGTGACATCCACAGGTGTTTTCAATACCTGATTGAAGAACAGAGGTTCATTCAAGTGTTTTCAGAGTGGTAGTCTTTAAGGGGTTGAATAATTGTGTCAATGAAGAATTCACAAAAGAAACATTTACTACTGTATTACAAAACCAATTGATGTCATTTTAGTTGCATATGGTTCTTTAAAAAGTCCTTGTAGGATTTCATTCTGAATAAAATTTACAAATGTACACTAAATTCCCTAAAACCCTTTACAGCATTGGGGGTTGAATAATTTTGAACACAACTGTATATCAAGCATAGCATGGGACTAATTTACAGGTTATTATCAATGTATTGTGATTATGGCGTTTGTAGAGGGGGCATTTGCAACCATACTCTGTTACCATGGTTGAGAAGTTATGGAAGGTGCCCTTGTTGGTCAAGAGTGACATTGTGCCTTTCAACTGGTGGAGGGTCGAGATGTAACATTTACTCGGTTATTAACCTGCTAGATCCATAAAGGAAACATCTGGCATGGTTTGGGTTCTGTGATGTAGCCTTTATTTGGTGCTCACATACCCCAGAAAACTCTAGTGACGTTTCAGTCTTCCAACTTCTTTTCGTGTGTGCGTGTTTACAGTTATTTTATTGCCACATTAAACATTCCCACCAGAAACACAAATACCCATAAAGAAGCGTATACTTGTTTTGGAGAAACAGTGATATGTAGGAAGTCCTTCAAGATGGAAATACACGTGCCGTGCCAACAGCGATCATACTAAAACAAGCATTAAAATATTTTTACACATTAACAAGTGTAAGCCATGTGTTAGACTTTAATACCAATTTACACATTGTTTTATAAATTAACTCTTTCCGGCGCATCTCTAGGAGTAGCATGCTTATGCAGGAGCTGCCATCCTTAAAGACCTCTTGTCAGAGCCCAAACTTAACCAAATCTCAAAAATATACTGATCAATACATGTTTTGGAGATGCATGGACTTTTCCCCCCATAAACCACCTTGAATTGGAGTATCTAGTCTCCTTTTTCATTGATTGGATGGAGTTGGCCAAATCAAGTACAGAAAGCACCCTAGTTATTGCTGAAACGGTATCAACACACAGGAATGCAAACTGTTTATATTTTTGAGAGGAGACACCCAGTGCTTTTACACGAGATCAAGGCTCACACGCTCTCATAGCACACTATTAACGATGTTTTTTGGCCCCTGAATGAGACTTAAAAATGTGTGCTACTTTCTATGGTCTGCATCGCTGTAACAGCAAGCGAATTATTCACACCTAAAAAGGTCCGCACATGGTCTTATTTTCGTGCAGGGATCTCCACTCTGGACCCTCAGGTGTTTCTGAACTATAACTCAGATGATTCTCTAGGTCATCTATTGTATTCAAAAGAATCCTGTCCATTTTATAGCACTACCATATGGGGGCTGAGGTTTAAGACCCCTGCTTTAGTGGCATTATCTCGCCAAAAGCAGGAGAAGTAACTTGGTGGTGACTTTGCAAGAGACACACATAGGATTTGGTATTGCTTAGTGAATATTCCGCTATTAGGCAGAATGCTACCACGTGAATGGATTACAAGGTCTTGAGAGTCTTCTTGTAGGGTTCCCTAAACTTGAATTTCTGGATATGTGGAATGGCTGTAAGATCTGGACTGGGAAACCATGATCAGCTCTTGCAGTTGGATAGGACCATGGGTGCTACTGGCAGCCGAAGGATGTAGAAAGTGGTCTGTACCTCAAGAGTTCGGGGGTCGTGAGCATTCTGGAGGCATTCTGCTTCTGGATTTTACAATATTATCGAATAGGGAAACCAGTCAACAAATGGCATGATGATCTGTGGAACTTCGATCTCTCAAGAGGAAACAATAGACCTATGAGGTTGGTGGGATGGATCCCTTGATAGTATAAACTGGGAGGGAGGTAAATCTCATCTCAGCAACCAGTCGTATTTGTTCTACAACAGTCAGTCGAGAGGCACATTGCCATTCTGGGGTGACCGTTAATTTCCCCATCAATCTGTAGAGCGGTTGCAGTAGCTCCACTTGATTGGTTGGGAAATAATTTTTGATTACAGCAGTTAATAAATGCTCCTAAACCATTATATTTAATAAACATACCTGGTACCCGCCCTGGGGTCACCCAGATTAATCCACGCTATATGCCTCTTTGCAGATATTTTGCCAACACATTTTGTTATCCAGTATTAAATCTTTGAAAGGAAGTGATCTTCAGGAAACTAAAGGGTTATTGTAACGGCTTTATACATTTATAAGCTAAATGAAACCAAGGGAAAACTTAAAAAACCAGAATACATGCATTTTTAAATCATGAAAATTTTTTATTTTAGTTACATATATATATAATATATAATGTTAAAAGATCTCCATCGATAGTGTTCTGCCAAGCATTTAAGATATGAACTTTCAAATGTGAAATGCAAAGTAGGTTTTTACGTATTTCACAAAAAAGGTACAGTTAGTGTTCTGTAGAAGCATTAAATCCATTTTAAACGACATATGTACACAAACCTCCCCTCGCCCACCCGACCCAGAAAAACAAACTGCGGAACATTTATATGTTAACATTTACAATCCCAAAATATAAAATGACAAAGTGTGTAATGTACATCATCATGCGAGATATGTATAATTATGTACAAAATTAGTAACATGTTGACTGACCTTTTAATAAGACACGTGTTAAAACAAAAACAAATACGACAAAGTTAAAAGAAAATATACATCTTTTCACTGTGCACATTTTGGTCTCATTCTGCAGCAAACCAGCCGCTTGTTACGGCCGCTGAACAGCGATATTTAAATAAATCTCAGTATTAGGAAAAGCGAAAACTGTAGAATCCTTTCCAAATAGAGATTTGCGTAGATATCTGGAGAACTTAAAATAATCCCTTTGCATCCATTTAGGACATCAGACCGTTATTAGAAACGCACATGTTAAAACTCTGGAATTTGTCAGGCATCCTTATGCCATGACGGCCTGATGAAGCCTTCTCCATCATGAAAAGGCAATCTTTTTAGCAAAACTAAAATAGAATCAAAACAAAGACGTGAACGATCACCAAATCTGTCCTGAAGTGGATGTTGTTGAAGGTCACCAAGGACTTTGACTGTACAAGACATTTAATAAGGAGAATCGTACTCAACAAAAACCTTAATGTCCTTGATGATCCTCTATAGACTCTAGAGCAGGGAGGATCTAATCAACCCAACCTGACATTGTCATGAATACATTAAATACTGACTGAGATGGAATAGTGCTTATGTAGTGTCACAGATCAGGGCTGATGGCTCGGATTCTTTTGTCAATGGAAGAAACTGTGCGCCATCATCAAGATGCCACAAGGTACAGGTCATCAAAGCCCTGCTATGGCTCCTGTGGTGACGACAAAGAATAGACTGACGCAAACTGTACCAGAACGCAGCAGGTCATTCCCAAACACACAAAGATACTTCCAAAGAATCCCAACACACGAGCCTTTCATTTCCCGTCTACGTGGCAACCTAAAGTTTTAACTTAATCTTTAAATAGTACCAATTCCTGGAATTTTGTTAAACGAGTGGAGTGTTACCAGCCCTACCTTTGATATGATGAAAATAAAATAAGCAACTTAGTGTTATTGGAGGACCTGACAAGAATGAATGGGTCGGATGCCATATTGTCATGCTGTTTGATTGTTCAAGGATGGGATAAACAAAAAAGCATAACCTTTGTTCATATTCGGCATAAAATAATATTGCACAGAACTGTCTTTTTTCCTCAAAGTCAAGTTTAAGTCTACCAATGTGATAAACCAACAATGACATTCCCTCGCCGGAGTGCTAAAGAAAGGATAACTTGCACTCTTCTCTAAAACTAATCAATGCCTAATAATACTGCTAAACAAGTCTGTCCATCATAGTTTCCCAGTCTAATGTATGGCAAGGGTGAAGATTTGGCAAACGTGAAGGCAGGTGAACCTATGTACACGCTGTGTCAGTTCAACCATCAAAAGGTTTTTTTTTAATTGTGATAATCCTGCTCGTAACTTGCAGCAAAACATGAAATCCCAGAAAAGGTTGAGAGGTGGAATGAAAGTCACAGTGATGATCACACAGTAGTAGAGTAAGACTCTATTCTTTTTGAAATTTGATTAGGAATCAGTCCGTTTGCATCCTTTACCGCGGGGAGGACCTCTGTATCGCTGTCGCTGCTGTCCGTACTGGGTGCGTCCAATAAAGTGTTTCCAGGTCTTTTGTGGAGGTGAAGGAGGACTTTTCCTTCACGGGACTTGCCAGCGTAGTCCTCTTCGGAAGAATGAAGAGATCCGTAGTCGTCTACCATGTGGCTGACAATATGGATGCCGTCAAAAGTGGGTTGGTCGCGCCGGCCCCTCTGATTTTTTAGATACCTTATCTGTAAAGCAAAAACATTTATGTTAAAACTACATTATGTAACGTCAATCTATTCCAATCCCGGGCGCATATTCAAATCCCCTTCACAACTATGGGTGGAGAAATACAGATGTTCACTCCAGATTCAACTCAACGCAGCAAAGCCTTTTTATTCGTTACGTTATTTGTGCTCTACCAAAACGGACCTTTATGTGAAGCGTAAAAAGATCAGAAAGATGACATTTACACAAAAATGGGCAGATTCACTATATGGAGCTCACTTAAGAGGGCAGCTGAGCCCCTAGAACTTGCAGTATAAAAAAAAAAAAAAAAAAAAAAAAGAGGCCACCAACACCAAAAAAGAGGCCACCAGGCTTGCGCTGGTTTGTGCGTAAACAACGCTGGTGTACTTTTTTTGTAAGCGCGGCAGCCTTTAAAAGACAGAGGGTAGGAGAGCCTTAAACAAGGGGAGGGTGGATGCAATTTCCCAACTTTGATTTTCCAGTGACAGATTTATGGGCTCTACAATATTCTGGACCTTACTGGAAAATGCCGGCTTTATACGGTGTTTGACCTCCCTCTGTTTCCATCGCTGCAGTTTGAATAACTTTGATATTATTGTTATCCAATGTTTATCAATATCTCCTTTTATCGGATACAGTTGGTTATTGGCCATTTTTTGTCTCAAATTTGTGCCGATTTGTAATTCCGATTTCATCAGCATATTTCAAATATAAGCGGAGAGGATGGGCATTTGTTCTTCCCAGCTCTTTATCAGCCTTTAGGAGGTTTTATATACTTTAAATTCTCTAGTATTAATAAGATGTAATCTAAACTGCCATCCTAGATAAAATTGTAATCAGATTATAATTTTAAATTTAAAATGCCCTTTCAAGTCTAGTCCTCGACTTTAATCCGCTGGCCTGGGTCTTCAGCTCATTGAATACTGGGTGGCAAACTACAAACAGGGACCACTGGTTGCCAATGAGAAATCTTAGCTACCAATGAAAGCAGAAGATGAAATGAGGACTCTGCATAGGATTAGGAGGATGTGAACGACACTATAAAATACAACATTACACGGTTTAATGGGCACAGATAGCAGAAACTCTAATGAATGACATGCACAGAAAAGTGAATGCGTTCATGTAATAGCATGGCCAAGCTTATCAATCGCTCAAACACTATCTTGTACTACAAACTACTACGGGGCATCTGCTAATATTCCCAGGGAGGGGAAAAGGCAGAGTTGCTTCTAAAATTCCTTTTATCATTGAGTGATAAGAATCACACCAATCCAACATGCAATGCAAGGGTTCACGAGAAATAAAACATAGTGTAGGGCCATGGCATGGTGCTATGAGAGGACAGTAAGGGTGTGGGAACGAATGACGCGTTGGGCTTCACCTTACCTGGAGTTGACTGTCCAGAGAAGTCAAGCATGTGTAAAAATAGGTGGAATTAAAGTACAGATTTCAGATCATACAGAGAGAAAAGGAACAGCTCACAAATGGTACTTTATTGACGTGCGAATTAAAGCGTGACTGCAGTAGAAGAATACTATCGATGGTGCACTCGGTACTTTTGCAAGCACGATGATAGCTTTTCATTTTCCTATTTACATGGCGCGCCTTCTAAATCCAGTCACTCATAATTAGGAGAAAATGAAATCTACACAATCATGTTTTGCATTAAACCAGGGTGTTGGTGTAGAAAAACATTACAGGAATAAAGTGTTCAAAAAGTGTTCAAAACAATAACCACAATATATGCATTCATTCTCTAGTTGCTCGTTCATTTTCAACACCGCCTCGTACAAAATCAAACCAACTTCTAAGCTGTTGATGTCCAACTCCCAAAACCCTGGCTTTTATTTATTTTGATATGGAAAATAAATAGATGGCGCGCTGCCAGAAAAACAATACAGAGATACAGCTTTGAGGTGTGCTGTTGAAATAAATAATGTAATAATCACTGTCACATTTAACAATGATGATTCTCATTCCAGGGTCGCATGCCGGAGACTTTGAAATAATGGCAGTGGGTTTATCTGATCTCGAGCCATAGGAAGTGAAACCATAAGGCCGGGGGAAAAAAAAAAGCCACACAGGTAACTATTACGTAACAGACAAAAAGACTGGCAACAGGCTAAGTGCCTGATTTATCTTTATTGCGTCTAGAGGCCCCTAATCATCTTCCTGTTTTGGGCAAGTATCCGCAGTGATATTCTGCTTCAGATTCTGGCATTGGCACCACTTTGCTGTAAGGCTTTTGGATGGACACGGAAGGACAGATGCACACACACATCTTTCTTGCACCCAAGGACTTCATTGCAACATTGCCCGGTGCTCTGGTCAGAAATTATCCAGCATATCAAGAAGAAGAAGAAAAACAAAAAGACAAAAAAAAACTGCAGCCCTGAGACTTTAAAGCAAACAAAACAATTTATATAGTTACGGGTAAAGCCCGAAGTGTGGTTAATACTAGGATTACCCGGCTAATCCTAGCATTACCCAGGCATCATTAGCAAAAGTTCGAAGTGAAATGAAATTTCAGACTTTACCCAGAGGCCTCTGGGTACTCCCGTTTTCTGCACTGTTTTAACCGGGTAATTGGCACATTACCCTAGTGTTGCTGGATAAAGTGTAATGTGCAATGAAACATCGGACTTTACCCGGATAATCTGCAAAATATCCAAACGCCTCTGGGTACTCTGCTTTTCAGCAGGTTACGGTTGACTGAATTCCGAGGATTACCCGGAGATGCAAACCGTCATCTGACCGGTAACAAAATTGTGTTTTTGGTTATTTTTAATGGAATCGTTTCCAGTCACAAACCACACTAAATAACTGTCATGTAACTCTGCGTTAATTGTCAGAAAATTAATTTATGAAGATAAAGATATTATATAAAGAGTAACCTGCTGGTTATGTTTTATAAATTACTAGCTTTTGCTCGCGGCTTCGCTCGCGTGGATTTTAGGATGTGTTAAAATTGTTTTTTTAAAAGAAACCTGAGGTTTTTTTGGTAGAACCCCCCCCCCCCCCCCAACTTGGGATTTTTGGAAAATTGTAAAACAAGTGTTTTTTTATTTTTCAAGAAGAACGTAAGTGCCAAATTTCACACCTGTATCATCTTTGGTTTATGAAATATAGGTATACTGATAAAAGTATTCACCCCCTTTTTTTACCCCCCACTTGGCTTTTTGGAAAGTGGTAAAACACGTGTTTCTTTATTTTCAAAAGATTGTAATTACCAAACTTCACACATGTAACATCTTGGTTTTTGAACTATAGATATACTGATAAAAGTATTCAGACCCCTTTCCCCCTTATTTGGATTTGTGGAAAATGGCAAAACACATTTTTTTTTTTTCATGAAGATTGTAAATATCAAATTTCACACCTGTAAAATCTTTGGTTTTTGAAATATAGGTATACTGATAAAAGTATTCAACCCCCCCTTTTTGCCCCCCTCCCACTGAATTTTTGGAAAATGGTAAAATAGGTGTTTTTGTTTCTCAAGACGAATCTAAATACCAATTTTCACGTATGTAACATCTTCTGTTTTTGAGATATAGGTATCCTGTTTAAAAGTATTCAGCCCCCCTTTTTTTCATCCCCCCTTGTGATTTTTGGAAAATGGTAAAACACCTGTTTTTATTTTTCAAGAAGATTGCAAATACCAAATTTCACGTCTGTAACATCTTTGGTTTTTGAAATATAGGTATGATAAAATATTCAGACCCCTTTCCCCCAACCCCCCCCCCCAATTGGATTTGTGGAAAATGGCAAAAAACATGGTTTTTTTCACGAAGATTGTAAATACCAAATTTCACACCCGTAACATCTTCAGTTTTTGAAATATAGGTATACTGATAAAGGTGTTCAACCCCTGTTTTTGCCCCCCCACCCCAAGGAATTTTCAGAACATGGTAAAATACGTGTTTTTTTTATTTTTCAAGACGAATCTAAATACCGATTTTCACATCTGTAGCATCTTCTGTTTTTGAGCTATAGGTATCCTGTTTAAAGTATTCAACCCCATTTTCCACCCCCTTACGGGTGGATTTTCCAAAAAGCCTTCCTTAGTGGACGCCTAAATCATAAAAACAGTGCACCTTCAAAATTTCACATTCCTAGGTTAAACGGTTTCAGCTGGGCGTTGAGTCAGTCAGTCAGGACTTTCGCGTTTATATATATATAGATGTATTTAACCCCCCAGTTTGGCCACCCCATGGAATTTTCACAAAAAAAAAAAGGGAAAAATATGTGTTTTTTTATTTTTCAAGACAAATCTAAATACAGATGTTCACGTCTAACATCTTCTGATTTTGAGCTATAGGTATCCTGTTTAAAATATTCAAACCCCTTTTTCACCCCCCCCCGGGGCGGAGTTTCCAAAAATCCTTGCTTAGTGGGTGCCCACATCATAAAAACAGTGCAAAATTTCACGTTCCTAGGTTAAACGGTTTCAGCTGAGCATTGATGAGTCAGTCAGGACTTTCGCGTTTATGAAAAAAGTATTCAACCCCTCATTTTGCCCCCCCAAGGAATTTTCAGAAAATGGTAAAATACGTGTTTTTTTATTTGTCAAGATGAATCTAAATACGATTTTCACGTCTGTACCATCTTCTGTTTTTAAGATATAGGTACCCTGTTTAAAATATTCAACCCCCCTTTTTTGCCCCCAGTTGAATTTTTGAAAAATGGTAAAATACGTGTTTTTTTATGAAGAATCTAAATACCGATTTTCATGTCTGTAACATTGTCTGTTTTTAAGATATAGGTATCCTGTTTAAAATACAGGTATCCTGTTTAAAATACTCAACCCCCTTAGGGGCGGAGTTTCCAAAAATCCTTCCTTAGTGGGTGCCCACATGATAAAAACAGTGCACATTCAAAATTTCACATTCCTAGGTTAAACGGTTTCAGCTGGGCGTTGAGTCAGTCAGGACTTTCGTGTTTATGATAAAAGTATTCAACCCCCCTTTGTGCCCCCAAGGAATTTTCAGAAAAATGGTAAAATATGTGGGTTTTTATTTGTCAAGATGAATCTAAATACCGATTTTCATGTCTGTAACATCTTCTGTTTTTAAGATATAGGTGTCTTCTTTAAAATATTTAAACTATTCAACCCCCTTTTTTCACCCCCCCCCAGTCGCATTTTTGAAACAAGGTAAAATGTGTTTTTTTATTTTTCAAGACGAATCTAAATACAGATTTTCACATCTGTAGCATCTTCTGATTTTGAGCTATAGGTATCCTGTTTAAAATATTCACCCCCCTTTTTCACCCCCTTAGGGGCAGAGTTTCAAAAAAATCCTTCCTTAGTGGGTGCCTACATCATAAAAACAGTGCACCATCACGTTCCTAGGTTAAACGGTTTCAGCTGGGCGTTGAGTCAGTCAGTCAGTCAGGACTTATATATACACATATGACACACAATAAAGATCAAGTAACTCTTTCACATTCATATAAGAAACATATCCTGTCACTCTGTATATTCATTATATCCGCAATACATTTTAAGGTTTGTCTTTTTGCCATTTTCATTGATAATATCCATAGATAATAGCAAAATTCACTGTTACCGAAGCGGGGTTGGATGCTCTGCAGATTACCCAGGTGAAGCTGTGGATAGTCCTCAGATTACCCGGGTGAAGCTTCAGACTTGCACATTATCCGGGTAAAGTGCAAATTTTTCAGCTCTTCCAGACTGTTACCTAAGGGCAGTTGATTAGTCCTAAAATTACCCGGGTAAAGTCCGAAATTTTCATTTTTTTGCAGCTTTACTCAGTGGTTTTGGGTAATGGCACAATTACCCAGGTAATCCTAGGATTAACCGCACTTCGGGAGATAGATATATCCCCGCACACCCAGTTACCAAGAATCAATCCTTGCTGTGGTGCTGGAACCTGGTAAAAAATTATAAATCCTCGCTGTTCCGCTACTCAGAGACTGCTTAATAGATCTAAAAAAATCTCTTCATTAAGTCAACGTTTCAGTCCAACCGGACTTTTCTCAAGACGTACATAAAATGAACACCAAAATCTTTTTATACTAACAACATCATCTCTATTAAACATTAGCAATAACGTTCAGGTGGATACATGCTGATTACCGGAAGTCAGAGCTGCAGACCAAAATGCTCCCGGATAACCAGAACACTAACACAACTTGTTACTGTTCTGGTTATCCGGGAGCATTTTGGTCTGCAGCTCTGACTTCCGGTAATCAGCATGTATCCACCTAAACGTTATTGTTAATGTTTAATTGAGATGTTAGTATAAAAAGATTTTGGTGTTCATTTTATGTACGTCTTGAGAAAAGTCCGGTTGGACTGAAACGTTGACTGAAGAGATTTTTTAGATCAATTAAGCAGTCTGAGTAGCGGACACTGGTGTATTTTGGCCTAGGCCAACAAGGCCCAGGCCTAGGGCGGCACTTTCCAGGGGGCGGCGGCCCGCTGGGTGGCCCCACCCCTAAAAAAAAAATTTTTTTTATTTTTTTTTGCAAACTATTTTACCAGGAAGGAAACATTGAGATGTCACTAATTTTCAAGTATGTCCTGGGTAGGCAAGGCCTAGGCTTTCACTTTCCAGGGGGCAACAAAAAACCTCACCACTAATTGGGTTACTCACAGAGCACCGAAATGACGCCAACATTTTGGTGTTCTGTAGTTCCCTGCACTTCAGGGAATAAAATTTCCCAACCCTGCAGTGAATTCACCATTCACCGCAGGGTCCCCAAAGTGCATGGAGTCGGCCGCTGTATGCTGCCACCGCAAACCCATGGCCTGCTGTTTTCAAAAGAACTACTGAACGAAAATGTCTGGAATTTACATAGATCCTATGATTGATAATAAAAAGTTCTGTTACAGAAAAAGGAGAACCGCTATTAAAAAAAAGGGGGGGAATTTAGCCCAAAAAATTCTGAAAAATCACTAAGGAGGTACAAAAAAAAAAATCAATAAATAAATAAAGACTTTTTACTGCAGATTAAAATAATAAATGGTTTATTAGATATTGCATAAAAAACGGGAATATTTTTAACATTGAAACCTATGGGGTTCGCCTGAATAAACCTGCTGATTGAAACCACTGAACATCAGGGCATTTCACTGACATTTCTCTGCTGTTTGGTGTTCTCTGAATAGATTAACCATTACTTCTCTATGGGGATTTGCACTGCCTTCAAACAGCACCGTACTTGCTGGCAGTTCGCCAAACTTGTGTGTGAGCATATCACCAGACCAGTGGTGTACTTAGAGGAGTGGCGGAGGACGGGCCGCCCCAGGTACCAGTGATTATTGGGGTGTCATTAGGGGGTACTAGGAGGTGCCACTGTCACTGTGTGTTAGCTTTGAGCTGTGTTCTCAAACAACGAGCAGCGGAGCATGGCGTTTGCATATGGAATAAAATCAAATCGAATAAAAATCCCCCTCTCCTCCCTCCATAGCTCCTCCCCTGCCCTGCAGCAGCTCTAGGAGAGGGGAGGGGGATGTGATTTGTGTCCAGAGAGAGAAGATGACAGTAAACGGCAGGTAAAGGGGGGGGGGGGGTTTCAGCAGAATATGAAGCCCTGTCTGCTTACTGCTGTTTAAAGTGGACCTTTCCTTAACCAGCACTGCAGTGATAGAAATTTGTCATTGAGCTGCCTGGCTCCTGGTGAGGCTGCTTGCGTGCAGGTCACACTCGGTCTGGCCAGTGAGGTGGTACTGAGTCTCAGTACCACCTGACTGGCTGAACCACGTGACACGCATGCACGCAGCTGCCCGCCCTTTCGTTAACATGGACGGTCACTCTATTCTGGACTGAACACCCACCGGGAAGGGAATCAAAGCCACGGTGCACCCTCTGGCAGAGGCACCCCACTGCTGACAAGATGGCTCCACGCACAGGCACAGCCGTGATCCTAACGTGGCCTAGAGGGACCTCCTGCTGAGTCTGTACACAGTCCCTGCTGACTCTGCACACAGCCCTACCGCAGACAGAGGCCGGTAAATGTAGAATAAATAATTGCTGTGTGCTCATATACACTCGGTTTGCTGGGAGTTTTATTGCAGTGGATTCTGATGCACTCATACACACCGCACATTGCATTGCTGGGAGTTTTATTGCTGTGGATTCTGATACGCTGACACACACCACACATTGCATTGCTGTGAGTTTTATTGCAGTGGATTCTGATGCACTCATACACACCGCACATTGCATTGCTGTGAGTTTTATTGCAGTGGATTCTGATGCACTCATACACACCGCACATTGCATTGCTGGGAGTTTTATTGCTGTGGATTCTGATACGCTGACACACACCACACATTGCATTGCTGTGAGTTTTATTGCAGTGGATTCTGATGCACTCATACACACCGCACATTGCATTGCTGTGAGTTTTATTGCAGTGGATTCTGATGCACTCATACACACCGCACATTGCATTGCTGGGAGTTTTATTGCTGTGGATTCTGATACGCTGACACACACCACACATTGCATTGCTGTGAGTTTTATTGCAGTGGATTCTGATGCACTCATACACACCGCACATTGCATTGCTGTGAGTTTTATTGCAGTGGATTCTGATGCACTCATACACACCGCACATTGCATTGCTGGGAGTTTTATTGCTGTGGCTTCTGATACGCTGACACACACCACACATTGCATTGCTGTGAGTTTTATTGCTGTGAATTCTGATGCACTCATACACACCGCACATTGCATTGCTGGGAGTTTTATTGCTGTGGATTCTGTAATACACACTGCATATTACTGTGAGTTTTATTGCCCTGGAGCTCTGGGATATGCTCATACACACTGCACATTACTGTGAGTTTTATTGCTGTGCAGTTCTGTGATATGCTCATACACACTGCACATTTCTGTGGGTTTTATTGCTTTGCAGCTCTGATATGCTCATAAATAGTGCCCATTTCTGTGGCTTTTATATGCAGCTCTGTGATACGCTCATATGCAGTGCACGTTTCTGTGGATTTTATTGTTCCACCAATTAGAGCGGCTGTGATCCCGTTTACTTGACATGCATGGCTGTTCTTTGTAAAAATACTTGAATTTAAACATTTCATAATTTTCTTTATCTCAATAGATACATTTGAAATGGTATACAAAATATACAAGTAGGCACTTGGTATCCACTTTTAATATAAAGAGAGGAAAAGGCGGAGCTTAAAGAGGAAGGGTGGGGATTAACCAGGAAGAGGTGTGCCCTTGACAGGAAGGGGTGCGTCAAATTTAAATTAGGGGTGCACGAGTTTAGTCAGGCCTAGGGCAGCACAAAACCTAAATACACCACTGGTAGCGGAGCATCGAGGGAGGACGGAGAGACAGACGCACACACCTACTCTTGTTTGTTTAAGGACAAAGTTGCATTATTCCAACTGGATTTTAATTGAGGTACAAAGAGGGGGGGGGGTCAACAGGCATGCTCATCTGACACTTTGTTAAGTTATGGTTACTGGACAATAGTGGGTGGGAAGAATACCAGTGCAGCTTCTCCTGTCCCTGATTAGATTTCACTTTTGTGGACTGCCAGCATTTTTCAGCACTGCAACACAGTCACGATTCGTCCTAGTGTGTGCAATACTGGGGTTGCCGCTTTGTGAATAACACCTTTAAAGGGACACTATGCACCATGACACTTTAGCAAAAGCAGTGAGGCTGCGAAGCGTATCCTTCTTCCCTACAAGTCCTGTCTTTCAGTGATCATGGTGCTTTTGCTGAACTCTTTCCTCCACTCAAACAGCAGTCACTCGGCAGACAGGATTTTGAATGTTCTGCCTGCCGGGGATCAACTCTGGGATTTTGTGTGCTGACATCATCCAGTCTGTAAGCTTGCCCCAGCGAGTGTTCTGGGAGACGGCGGCCAAGGACAGGTTCTGCATGTGGAAGCACCAATCCATTGCTCGGCGCAGGCGCTGCCTAATTTGTGTATGAGAGTCTACAACTTCAATCTGCTTCCCGAGCGGCATGATACAATGGAAAGAATTGAGCCAAGAGGTCACAGCCTCCAAGGGCATATTCCCTGCAACAAAATATATTGCTAGGTTTGTGGATAAAAGTCACTAGCTGTCTGTTCCTAACGTATTTTTATGCCTGGCGTTTGTGCTTTCCTATTGCAAAGCGCTGTGGAAACTGTTGGCGCTATGTAAGTGACTAACTGTAGCCCAGAGAAATCAATTCAAATCCAGATTAGACATTTATCTCCGGTTATATCAAATAAAACTGCAACAGCTCCAACGTGGAAAAACTGGCTGCGTCACAGCGACCAGGAGAGCGAAAGCGCCAAGGTTTAAAGGACTCAAGGAAAAATGTATGCAGTCTCCAGGTTTACTGCACATGGACTTGTGCATTTAATTAAGCAGCACTGGAACAAACGTTAACACGAAAATGGACATAACTTTAGACAAGTAAACCTAACCACTTCTGTGAAGAGTGCAGTCATATATAGAAAACCACAACATCAACATGGCTCTTTCTGTACTCTGGTCGTCTGTCAGTCCTCCTCATAGTCCTATGCTTCACCTCTTGCAAATTATGAAACCAGACACAATTGAGAATGAATGAAGAATGATTATTTTGTAGAGGAATTTTCCATCCACAGATTCGAGAAGCCGCTCTTGGGAGCCTTACCCAGAAATAAGACAATCTTTCTATGAATGAATACGCACGCACTATATGTCCTTTTGATGTATTGCACTGTGTCCGACTTAGAAGGATAGGTTTTAAAGCCTTTTCGTTATAGTTCTGCTGGTTTTAGAAAGAAAAGGTAGTAACTTGTTTGTAGCCTTCCCCCCGCACCGCTTTTTGAAGCCCAAACCTAAACAAAGAGTGCCAAGAACAGACTTCAATCATGGCGTTCCAGGTAAGGTTAGAAGAATCCATCGCTTTAATAAGAGGATATCTCAGCATCTTCTCTTTGTGAAACTGCTTGTCTCGTTTTCCGGCCTGTAGGTTCTTGTCCTGACTCTCCACTCTTCCTTGCATATGGACTGGCTATGGGGACACATTGTGACACAAGAGGCATCTACATGCGGATGAGCTGCCACTGAAACCGGCTTAACACGTTCAAGATAAGGCTTTAGGTCCTCTGTGCTGAATTTTAAAGGCAACCTTGAACAGTATGCGGACTCAATGACCACCACAGCAAAACGAAAATACGACCTGTAGTGATTATCAAAACAGGTACTAAACCAGTGATGGCAAACCTTGGCACCAGAACTACGTGTCCCATGTTGCCTAGTCACAAAAAAGGCTGACCGGATATCTAGTTCAATAACATCTGGAGTGTCGAGGCTCTCCATCACTGCATTAAAGCACTAAACCAGGGCAGTCGAGCGCCAGCCCCCCCCCCCGATATTTCTGAACTACAACTTCCAGGATTCCCTGGCCATCTATTGCACTGGAGGAATTCTGGGAATTTTAAGCCTCAGCATCTGGTGCATGTGTGTGTTTGACATCCCTGTACTAAACCGTACTGGACATAAACGCTTTGTAAAGTGTGCTTTTTATATTCAAAGAAACAATTTTTCATGGGAAAGGTGGCAATCGTAACCGTGCCAGGCAATTTAACACTTCAGCTAGTATATCGCGTTTATAAAATAAGAATTGATGGAAGTATTTTTGGGGTGCTTTAACAAAACAGTAAGAGCTGTTAAAATCTAAGTTTAACTACCTGAACCTTAAATAATAGAAGCATTTTAAATGCAGTTTCCAGTTACAACAGGCTTCTGAAATGAACGTGTGAACACTGGTTGCTAACAAACCAAACCACAATGTGAACGTGTCAATATATCACAGGTTCCTTCAACTGACCACAACCACTTAAAATCAGGCCTGGCCAACTGATGCATCAGGGACTGGCAGGACAGAGCCCAGCAAGGATATGCAAACACTGGCAATTTGTTTCTCTGCTTGGGGTCCGCAGCTTAAAGCAAACCGGGTTATTCAGAGAGAGGTGAAAAGCAGGAGAATGACTGGAGAATGGAAAATTCTAGGTCAAAATAGCCGATTTGGAAAGTGAGATGAATGGGAGAATGTTTCTGGTTTGGCTATTTTGACCTAGAATTTTCCATTCTCCAGTCATTCTCCTGCTTTTCACCTCTCTCTGAATAACCCTGATAGCATCTCTTCAAAGCAGAGGATAAGCGAAACTGATCAGGGTCATTTCATATCCATTAGTCACAAAAAATTAAAACAGATCATCACAAATACTCTTCCATTGATACACATACTGCTACACCATGGTCTGTACCCTTAACAATAAAAGCTGAAAATTGCTATTAAGATGTAACTATATGCAAAAAAGCATCGAAATTTTTCCCCCATATCACACAGGAACCTTCCAGCTAAGCGCAAGAATATGGCCGTCGGTGAATATGGCATCATTGCCCTTTGGCTGGAATAAATATAAAAATATGTATTAACCCTTTAGTCTGTTTTAAATCGGAGGGCACTGCAAACTGAAGAAACGTCTGCGTAGTTTCGGTGTTCCTCATTAAAATAAACCTGGTAGCACAAGTGCACCTTTTTCAAGCAGCGCTAGCAGTGGTTACAGTTTTGGGTTAAAAACTCCTTTATTCCAGTGTCAGGTTCCCTTGGCGCTGCACCGAGACATGACATTCTCTCGTGTCTGGAAGGTGTTGGGGGGCTCGAACATATGTCTACCCAACCCAATGGCTCAAAATGCAAGCACATTGCAAGCATGGATTGGCTATAACGCCGAGGCCTACTGAAGGAAATCTTGTAATGTAAAGGGGCAGAATTGTCCCTAAATATATTCTACCTACTGCATCGCAATTCTCTGAAAAGTGTACCTTTTTTTTAATGAAAATTTAGGGTTTTTTTTTCTACAGCTGAACATTATCCTCTTCTCTCTTAACTCCGTAACCTGAGCTCAATCCTCTCCCCCTGCAAACAGCAGTAGAACCCCACCGCGGACTATGGATACTAAAATGCCCCCCCCCCCGCCTTATGAAGGCTGATTCATAAATAGGATTAAATCCTTGTAGGTGGAAAAGTAGTAAACTGCTCCAATTGCTAAAATGATTTTGGAATTCTTAAGGCTCATTTGTAAACACCAAAAGAATGCCTCTTTAAAATGTGACCTGCATGACAATATGGCATAAAGCGGCCACACAACCTGGACTTCACCGGTCATTTTGTAGCCTGGGTGCAGGAGTCTAAAGTAAAGCAGCGCCTCTCTGCTCAAATCATTTGCCTCAAGATCAGGGAGTCCCTTATCTTTGGGGAGAGTAGTGATCAATATAGCAACCGACCCCCCCCCCCAAAAAAAAAATATGATAAAGAAAAATTATATATTGGTATAAAAGAAATCAAAAAAAAAAAAATCAATGGCTTGATTGAAATAAGTACAATATTACCTAACGCTGTATAAGAGGACAGAATCAAAAAACTTTTGACCACTGAGTTAAATGCTAACAGCAACATTGTTTCTCGGAATTTGCCTTGCTCACTGAGTGGTGACGATAAAGCAGAACACAAGCTCTATTTTTGTCAGTGTATTTGCTATGGAGTGGCAAAGTTAATAAGTGGGGAGGGTCCCACGAGCAAACCAGTGTTACTTGCTAAGGAACTAATTCAGTAAGCCTGCGAGAGGTGTTTGCATTGCACCAGACTTGTGACATCGGACGACAGCAAGAGAAGGCGATTCAAACGGAACTATCACTTACAGGAGTGAAATGTAGCAGTAAATCTAATGATACTTTATTCACACAGGCTACCAGCAAACCCAAAAACTGGTGTATGAAGCAGTGCGAATGGAAGGTCACAAGGCAGAAAGCCATTAATCTATACCAGTATACCAAACTACACCAAATATAAAATCCCACCATAACAAACCCAACAAAATGATACAAACAAAAACTAATGAAGCAAGCTTTACACCGAATGTGTCAATAGAACCCACCATTATTATGTCAGTATGGTTATGGTTAAAATGCACATTTCTCCCACATCCACTCCTCACTTCTGTAGGCTTGAGAAATCGAGGAGTCAAGTAGCTATTTCCTCTAAAAAGTGCACAGAACCGCTGTCAGGCTCCCAAACATGTGAGACATTGATATCAATTTGAGTTCTGCCCTGCAGGTGGCTTTTCCTCTCAATGCACCTTGCCATTGGCCACCAGATCAAGGAGTAAAGAGCCCCAGCTCGTCATCACCTGAAGGAACAATCAGTTTATGCACCATGATGGCGCCTGGTGCTATAGCTCTGTAAGCTGAAAACGAGATATATCTTGAGAGAACTTGCGCATGAAAAGTTCACTTTAACCTCTGGAAGGTTTAGCAAAAAAACCCCAAAAAAACCCAGATAATCGTCCTCAAAAGGTCAGTTTCTGTTCAAAGTGTTCTGTAATGTCTCTACGCGAGACCCATTCCAATCAAATTTACCAATACCGGATCTAAAATACCAGCCGAAATATTTAATGTCACAATTACAAAACCAAACTGGAACATAACTTAAATGTAGGCAAAGCAGCACAATTGTGTTTTAATCCTTCCTTGAGGTGGTGAAATTATATATTTTACGGTTACGGTCAGACTTTCCCCTAGTTTCCCTTCCTTCAAACGCTCTCTTAAGACTTTCCTATTTGGGGAAGCCTACCATCCGACTCACTAATACACTCCACTCCCACCTTGCAGTCCTCCACTCCCACCTTGAAGTCCACTCCTCAACCCTTTTAGATTTTGAGTTCCCATGGGAATAGGGCCCTCGTTTCCTCCTATACTGGTTTGTCAAAATGTTGTTCAGTCTCAGTGTATTGTAATCCTGTCTTTATCGTGCCGATTGTTCAGCGCTGCGGAATATGCTGGCGCTATATAAATAATACTTTGCAATTATAATGTTGAAAGATAAGTGTAGTTTTCCATTTTACGGGCAGTTGAAGCTCAGGGGTGAGGGGGGGGGGCATGTGAGGGTGTCCAAAACCCCAAAAATTATGTCAAAAACAAATAGCTGAAAAAAACAGAAGTAAACGAGACACAGACTGTGGGAAACTCTACGTAAAAAGCTGATTTTTAGTCGCCCAAGCAATTTTGTGGTTTGCCAGGATACATGTGAGTAGACTTGCACCTTCTAATCTCTGGTGGCACTCCTGTAATCTAGGTAAAAACATACAGAGTTTGCGACATCTAACAGGAAGACGGCACAGCTGCGGAGTAACCACCCGGAGCCATAAAAACAGGACGACCCGCACATTGATAAATCATTGGATTTCAATGGTTTGAAACTCGGGAGGGAAACATTGTGGAAAGCTGGAGATTTATTACCATTTCGAAAACATGTACTGTCTGGTTATTTTTACTACAAGAAAAGAAAAAAAAAATCTGGTTTTCTTGGGAGTAAACACCACGATTTACTGATGGCACTGGGAAAAGGACCTGCACTTGTTTGCGTTTCAGTGGATCGTGAACATTTTATAAATGGCATACAGCACTGAAAATTCATATCGCTAACTTTAAACATATGAACGATATATACAACAGACTGGATAGGTGCAAACTCTGGATTTTAAAAAGCCTGCTCGTTTCAGATCATCGTTTTATTTTTGCAGCTGATACATTTTCAAGCCGTTGATTTAACTCAAACAATACTGATGCTCTGCAGACTAGGGTCAAAGGCTTGCGATTGGCTTCGCAACATCCTAGTAGAGCTCCCTGCAGCGGCTGCAGAGTTTTTGGATTCACACAGGGCTATTCAGAGAGCAGTGAAAAGCAGGAGAATTACTGGAGAATGGAAAATTCTAGGTCAAAATAGCCAAACCAGAAAAATTCTCCCTTTCATCTCACTTTCTAAATCGGCTATTTTGACCTAGAATTTTCCATTCTCCAGCCATTCATTCTCCTGCTATGCACCGCTCTCTGAATAACCCTGACAGTGTCTGCAGGGACCTTAAAAAGGAGGGTATGATTTTGCATTAACCCACCATCACACAACCAAACTCTAGAAAAAGTTTTTTTTTTTTGTATTTTATAAAATGGATCTTAAATTTTTGCAATTCTAAAGCATTACGTTCCAAATTACACCAACGCCCAACTTCAGATAGGAGAGCACCAGGGAACTATAAAAAAAAAATTATAGATCTGCTTGTATATGAAATCTCTGCTTATCCCCCAGCTAAGTTTCTCAGTTTCAACCTCACAAAAATAACTTCTGTTCATAAAGTTATTATTCATACATAGACCACTTGAGAATAATCCCACCAGAAACAGGGAAGTTAAGGGAACCCTTCAGATTGTAAAATGACAGCTATGAAATAAGTGACTCATTCAATTACGGCCAAGCTGTGAGAATATGAGAATTGTGCTGTGCGGCTAGTTCACAGGTTTCAGAAGAATATACAGCTATGCATATATAGTAATGTTCAATCACATATATATTAGGTGTATGATAGATATTGTATGTCTGGGCTGAGTACCGACTGGATGGAGTAGAGGTAACGTCACTGCTCTATAAGGCTAGGGTCAGACGAACGCATTTTTATGTTGTCTGTGAAAAAGTGCGTTCGAACGAATGGACGTATTTTTTCACAGAATACGTGATAGTGGTCATACGATGCGCATTTTCCGTCCGTGATTTTGTACGGATCATCAATAAAACTCTTTTTGCGTCTGGACGTTATGTTGGCCGGACATTAGCAGCGTCTGACGTCTCCTAATCACACACACACGCCGCTAGCGGACGCAGCGCACTCTGTACGTCAGTACCTGCGGTTTCACGTTCTCGAAAAAATGCGTTCATTTTCCACTTGCGTTGCGCAGCCGGACTTTTCTGCGACCGTACTTCGTATATTGGCCGTCATTGCCCGTCATTTGCTGCTAGCACGGCCGTGATTAAGTGCGGCTGCACGCGCGTTCGCACTGCCTCAGTCTGACCCTAGCCTAACTGTGGAGACACAGGTTCAATCCCAGCAAGAGCACCTCTCCAGTAAGGCTAGGGTCAGACTGAGGCAGTGCGAACGCGCGTTCTGGCGCACATAATCACGGCCGCACTAGCAGCAGATGACGGGCAATGACGGCCAATATACGAAGTACGGTCGCACAAAAGTCCGGCCGCGCAACGCAAGTGGAAAATGAACGCATTTTTTCGAGAACGTTAAACCGCTGGTACTGACGTACAGAGTGCGCTGCGGCCGCATAGCAGCGTGTGTGCGTGATTAGGAGATGTCAGACGCTG
This sequence comes from Leptobrachium leishanense, assembly GCA_009667805.1. Taxonomy (NCBI): domain Eukaryota; kingdom Metazoa; phylum Chordata; class Amphibia; order Anura; family Megophryidae; genus Leptobrachium; species Leptobrachium leishanense. Next base: position 52,684,376 of record CM019070.1, on the reverse strand, counting down.
CTAGTGTGCGGCCTACATAACGTTCAAACAGCCGGATTTCCCTAGACTTCTTTTCACCCCATCGTCATGAAATACGTCCAGAATTGCGCATCGTCTGACCACTTAAGCGTATTCCGTGAAAAAATGCGTGCGCACGCATCGACGTACATTTTGACGGTGGCCGCAGAAAATGCGCTCATCTGTCCCTAGCCTAAGTGTCCTTGGGCAAGACACCCAATGGTACATACTCGCCACCCAGGACATAAGAGAAATCTCAATGTATCCTTACCGGTAAGAATAATTTGAGAAAGTATTTTATTTAAAAAAAATAAAAATCTTGCATAGGCCTGGGCCTAGAGCTGCCAATTGGAAGAGGGGAGGGGGGCAGCACTTTCATTTTATCCAAATATCCTTTCTTTTAGAAGTCCCATTATATATTTAAGACTTTCAGGTGTACAAATGTGACCAAAAGTATTGGTACCCCGTTAAGAAAAGAAATCCTCTGGATAGACAAAACAAGAGCTTTTTGACAAATCACAGCTCCTTGTTTACAGAAGGAAAACCGATGCTTTCACAGAAAAGAGAACCATCCCCATCGTGAAACGCGGAGGAGGACTAGTGTTTTGCCACCTCTGGGTGCCTAGGATTTGAGCAGGGCAACCAAAAGACCATCAGTAGAAAACTCAGGAGAATGACTGGAGAAGTGAAAATTCTAGGTCAGATTAGCCAAACCAGAAAAATTCTCCCATTTATCTAACTTTCCAAATCGCCTATTTGGTCTAGATTGTTCTCTTCTCCTGGTTTTCACCTTTCTCTGAATAACCCTGTATATAAGGGTATTGTGGAGTAAATTGTACTGCCTGGTGTCAAACAGCTGTCTCCATTAATGGGTTCTCCAGTAGGATAATGAACCCCAAACATGCCCCACAAACCACCAAAGCATAGATGCAAAGAAAACATACCATTCTGAAGTGTTGTACTGTTTCAAGTAATACGGAATGTCATAAAATAAAAAATTTCAATTTCTGTTATGGTGGATACTTTTGTCAAATCGCACACATTTCTCTGCTCTAAGAAAAGAACGTTCTCAAAAGTTTGCATAGCCTGGCAGAAATCGTGAAATTCTGGCATGGTTATTGAAAATATGACTTATCGTGCCAAAAACCTGTCTTTTATTTAAAGCTAGTGATCATATAAAGCCATTTATTATCACCTATAGTTGTTTGGCTCCTTTATAAATCATAACAGAAATCATACAAATGGCCCTGATCAAAAAAATGACATACCTTGGAACGTTTGGCCTTGTTACAAACACACAAAGGTTAAAATGACAATTAAAAAGGTTAATTTCCCACATCTGTAGCTTTTTAAATTGCAATTAGTGTCGTAAAAATAGTCAATGAGTTTGTTAGCGCTCACGTGGATGCACTGAGCAGGTTACATACGGAGCCATGCGGAGCTGAACTGTCAAAAGACCTGCGTAACAAGGTAATGGAACAGGCTATAAAAAGATATCCAAAGCCTTGAAAATGCCAGTCAGTAATGTGCAACCACTTAAGAAGTGGAAAATGCAAGGATCTCTTGATACCAAGTCAAGGCCAAGTAGATCAAGAAAGATTGCAGCCACAACTGCCAGAAGATCTGTTCAGGAAACAAAGAAAAACCCACAGATCAACTCAGGAGAAATACAGGCTGCTCTGGAAAAAGACACTGTGGTCGTTGCAAGAATCCCAATAGGACAATACTTGAACAAAAATGAGCTGCATGGTCGAGTTGCCAGAAAGAAGACTTTACTGCACCAATGTTGGTTACAATATGCCTGACCACACCTTGACATGAGCTTCTCACAGCTTCTGACACTGTAATTTGGAGTGACGAGGCCAAAATAGAGCTTTAGGGTTACAGCTAGGGATGCACAGATACCACTTTTTTAAGACCGAGTACCGATACTTTTTAAAAGTACTCACCGATACCGAGACTATTATTTTAGGTCATGTGACCCTTTCCAATAAGAACAGACCTCATAAAAATGCCCCCAGCTCACATGTATATATCCCCCCAGCACCCATGGATATTGCCCCCCAGCACCCATGGATTTGATCCCCAGCACCCATGGATTTGATCCCCAGCACCCATGGATTTGATCCCCAGCTCTAACGCTGGAGAAGCACGCATGAAGCATGAAAAGCACGCGGCCAGCGTTCCCCTCCGGCACATCCGCATACTCACCCATCCTGAAGGTCCGGTCGCTTGGCAGTGATGCGATCACGTGGCCGCATCTGTGACGCTGCCTCCAGCTGAGAGGCAGCGTCACAGGAGCGCCCAGGGGCCGCGGGAACCCATCACTGCCAAGTGACCAGACCTTCAGGATGGGTGAGTATGCGGATGCGCCGGAGTGGGAACGCTGGCCGCGTGCCAGTTTCCCCAGCCCTGCGGATACCGGCAAGCTGGCCCAGCACCAGCTTCCGGTATCGGCGGGATGTATCGGGCCGTTTGCACGAGTAACAAGTACTTGTGCAAACGGCAATATCGGCACCGATACTAGTATCGGTACATCACTAGTTACAACCATAACCGGCATCTTTGGAAAGGGGTTAAAAAGGCCCATAGTGACAAGAATACCATCCCCACTGAAGCATGGTGGTGGCTCACTAATGTTTTGGGTTTTTTGGGGGGTGATCTCCAAAAGGCATGAGGGAATCTTGTGAAAACTAATGGAAAGATGAATGCAGCAGGTTATCAGAAAATACTGGCAGACAACTTGCATTATTCTGCACAAAAGCTGTGCATGGGACACTAGTGGTGCACAGGAATGAAAATTTCAGGCAGATAACGAAAACTTAGGCCAAGATTGGCCGAAAACCGAAAATCAGTCATCTGAACCTGGGCCTGGAGGCCCTGCCGAGCCGTGAACTCGCCTGAGTCTGGAGGCCAGCCGAGCCCCCTGCTAGGCCTAGGCATGCCCCCAGCTCGGCCGGGCCTCTAGGGCCCAGGTTTGGATGACAGATTTTTTTGTACCCGAGCTGCTCCTTCGACATGGCTGTCCGAAGCCCAGCAGGTTGGCATACAGCAGTGCCATATGCTCCAGCGGGGCTCCTGGGTTACACTGTCCTCCCGAGCCTATGGCTTGCACATCCCAATGGTGACGAGAGGAGCCACTCGGGGCCTGCTGATCCCCTGTCTTGCATGTTCCTTCCTCTTTAGGGCTCCTTGCCCACAGTCGGCCACGGACAACAGGAGGAGAAAAGGAAAAAAAAAAAAAAAAAGAAGGTCGTCCAAACCTGGGCCATAGAGGCCTGGCCGAGCCAGGGCTCACTTAGGCCTGGAGGCCAGCAATGACTGATCCACATTTTTTTTTTGCCATTTTTCCCTTTCGGCAGAAAGCACCATTTTCAGCCAATGTTTTCGGTGGCTGAAAGTTCGGTGCATCCCTATGGAACACTCTTGGACTTTCCAGGACGACAATTAACCCTTTAGCACAAGGTCAAGTTGATGGTTACAGCAGAAAAAGGTGAAGGTTCTGGACTGGCCATCAGTCTACGAACCTTAATACCATCGAGCCACACAGGGGAGATCTCAAAACGTGCAGGTCATGCAAGACAACCAAAGACTTTGCATGACCTGGAGGAATTTTGCAAACACATGGGAAAATGTGTCCAGGTCATGGGCAGCTATACCACCTGCAAGAATTCAGGGTCTCAGACAACTATTACAAAAGACTACAGGCAATCATTGATGCGAAAGGGGGCAAAAGGAAATATTAATCACTACGCATATGCAGACTTTTGAACATGGGGTCTTTTTATTGGTTTCCTTTTATTTTAGGATTGTGCCATTCGGTTATGACCTACAGTTGAAGATGAATCCCATAAGAATTAAAAGACATGTGATTTGCTTGCTCACCCGTTTTCTTTCAAAAATGGTACATAAATAACCTATTTCCCAATGGTACACAAACTTTTGAGCACAACCGTGTTAGAGCTTAGAGTACCAATATTTTCCGACGCAAAGCAGTCAATCTCTCAGCAATGAGACACTTGCCTGTAATAGTTCGAAATTACTTTGTATAAATACTTTGCTTTTGTTCTTACATTTCCAACACCATAAATACGTCCTACACGATGTGTTAGACATGTTTAGATTAGTTTCAAATGTACCTGTTCATATAGTTTGTGGTGGAAGAGTGGCAGAATTTGAAATGCTTAGAGCAGCACCAAAAACGTAATTTGTGTGTTTGTTTATCACTTGCTAGCCGCAGCTCACCCATCAATATCGGGAATTTGTGATTTTCTTCACAACTCTCAGTTGAATGAACACACTACAAGGTTGCAAAAGCAGTGAAGCCCCCACAATTCTTTTATTAAGAGCAAAAAGGCTAAAATTACTATGAGATGTTTGTGAAGTGATCCCTCAGCGATATACGATCTATTGTATATAAACATGTAAAAACCCCAACAAGCAAGACTGAGCATGCATACAAGAAGAAACTCCTCATTTGTCATTGACAATTTTAAATGTGTAAATGGATTTACAAACAGCAGGCAGATCTGCGGAGCACAACAGAAAAATTACTTTTCTGACAACTTTTCGAAACGGTGAAAGATCTCTGCTTTATGACGGTGCTTTAAAACTCAGCGGGCTGACACGTTATGAAGACAGAGAGCTCCAATTTACTGTGCGAGGATTCTGAGGTCTAACGATGACCTAGTATGTGATTCGGTTCATTCGTACCATCCTTGTACTTCAAACGCACAAGTGATGCTAAGATTGCTGGTGTTTGGGGATTGGAAGCAGCTGCACAGACGTCCACTGAAAATCAGGGCTCCTCTAACTGTTTGAGATGACAGCTGCACGGAGTCCTGATCTAGATACGGACAGGTGCTCTACCTGCGAATGTGAGACACAGCAGCACAGGCCCCCGTCCCAATAAATATGGCTTCATAGAAGTACACTTAAGCATAAAAGAGGGGCAAAAGTCTTATTAAAGGACTCTGTTGTGCCTGCAACAAGCAGTGTTTAAAAGGGCATATCATTTTGTCTACATATTGTGTTAGACATATTCCAAAACAAATGTATAACATTATATTGTGGCTCCAAAGCTCGCTGCCCACTACTGGATCTGTGTATCCCATATAAAGGAAGTTCACTTACTGAACATTCTGTCGAGCTCGCACACAATTCTATGCCTGCTGGTCAGAAAACCTTTGCTTTTAGAACTTATGATCGCACAAATATAGGATACTGTTGTGTTGCCTACCCCATCACCTCCATTTCCCACTACGACTTTCTTCAAAGTCTACTTTATATTTGCAAATTGATTTACTTCTTTACTGAAAAATAAATGTTTGGGAATAAGCTGGACCCTTGTTTCAATTTCCTTTGAAAGATTAGTTTGACGATTGACTCAAACCAGGGATGGGCTAGAGGCATTCTGGAGAGCCCAGCCATAAAAGTTCGCTGAACAATTGGAATTTTCATCTTCCTGTAAGCGTCTCTATATTCTTTGTCAAAAGAGCCGATCTAGACCTGACATCATATCGAACCCAACAACGTTAATTTGGAGAAGATAATCAAATGGATCTTATTCGAAGGAATTTCCTTGACAGTGAAACAATACATTTTATAACTGGTCAAGTCTATACATAGATCTGACCTAGGATTAATATTAAGGCATGCCAAACCAGCAACTTGTATGGACCAGCGATACGATCAAAGCTTTTCTGTCTACTAAAGAAATCTTGCCAGCAACCAGGGAACTATAAACCAGTGTTTTAAAGTTCTCAGTCTGAGATCTCTATTACTATACCTTGATACAGAATGCACCTGTAAACCTGTAACATAGTGAGTATATTTCCTACATATTTATTTTCTGTGTTAATCTGTATATTTGTTTTTGATATCTTGCATTTATTACTTTGTATTTCTGTACCTACTGTAAAAATCCATTGTTTTTGAACCTAGGACATACTTGAAAACTAGAGAAATCTCAATGTATCCTTCCTGGTAAAATATTTTATAAATAAAAGTTACCCCAAAATGTGTCCTACGATGCGGCTGACACTGACACACACACACACTATGTGTGGTGCACGTGTCATAGCCACAAGTATAAAAAAAGAACTGAACACTCACCACACCCTATGTACGTGCATTTCTAATGCTTTGCTCAATGTCCGTACGACGGAAAATATGGCCGCCCTCTTGTATTACAGAACAGTAAAGATTCAGAGCACGAATAACACGCCTCGACAGAATCCGAGGACTACGGGAGCAGACGTCCAATAAGTGTATGAGGAATGCAGCTGACTAAACCAAGCGAGCAGATGACTCCTAGATTAAACTAAAGAAATTCTAACATGTTAAAAGTCAGGTGTTACGTTTCGAGCAGTTGACGCCGTGTTAAGGTATCCTGCAGCAAGGCTGGGGGTGTACAGGGTGGAAGGCGATAAACATGAAGTGCTGAGCATAATCTTATTCAGATCTGAGGTTTTGTAAAATATTTCAAGAAGTAACTGGAATTAAGCAAGTATCCTATTTTTGCAATCTCAGTTCGAACGACATGCAGGCAGATACTTTCTCCACAACTGTAAGCGACCACAAATCAGCACATGTGTTTCAGGCTCAACTGCACTTCAGTTTCACACACCAATACATAGCCCCCCTCCCTTATACATCAGAAGTGTCACAAGGGTAAGGAGTGATTCAACCATTCCATGCTGAAATATTTATTACATGTGTGTATGTGTGTGAACACTCATGTAAGAGATCCACATATGTATCTAGGCAATGCAGGTTTAGTTTGGAAATGTTGCGAATGGAGCTTCTTCATCAGTCTCTCATCCCCCCCCCAATCACTTACTTCATGTTTCAGCTCCACAATCTGATCTTTTAAATCCCGGATGTATTGATAGGAGTCAGAGTTGTTCAGCTGTCCTTGAACTTTACCTTCTTCTTTCTGTTAAAAAGTAAAATACAACAAATCATTCTTTGTGTAAGTTTATTATGCAGGGTAACCGCTATATAAAAAATAAGTCAACTTCAATGACATGGATTACACTATGGACTGAGCCCAGGAAATTTTTCAGATGGTACAGGAATACTGGGCATGTGATTGGCATGCAAAACATACAAAAAAATGCTCTCATAGTCGCTTTTAATGAAAGAAACTTATTAGTATGGGCAAGCAACAGAAGCAACTTATCCCATCCACTTTCCCCACAGAAAATATGACATTACACGCCATGGCATGTGATGTCGTACACGCGGGTCTCTAGCACTTCTCCCATTCATTTCTATGTGGCAATTTGATCCGACCAACTACATCTATATAACCAGTGTTTAAGCATAGAAACATGCAGGTTTTTTCAGAGAAAGGTGAAAACCAGGGGAATGAACAATCTAGACTAAATAGCCGATTTGGAAAGGGAGATAAAGGAGAATTTTTATGGTTTGGCCATTTTGACCTAGAATTTACACTTCTCCAATCATTCTCCTAGTTTTCACCTCTCTGAATAACCCTGATCGGTTCTTATCTGCAAACATATCCTTTCAGCCCATCTAGTCGGCCCAATTCTATGGACACATTCCTTGTGTTTAGCTTTTATTTATTATAGCCTTATGCCTATCCCATGCCTGCTTAAACTCCACTGTTTTAGTCTCTACCACTTATACTGAAAGGCTGCTCAATGTGTCCACCACCCTCTCAGTAAAATAATGCTTCCTGATGTTACTTTTAAACCTTTGCCCCTCTAATCTAAGACTATGTCCTCTAGTTTTGCTACTTCGTTTCCCTTTAAATATACGCCCTTCCTCTACCTTGTTGATTCCTTTTACGTATTTATTTAGAAGGCATTTTAGCAGTTTATGCAAAGGTTTCTATCATATCTCCGCTGTCTCGTCTTTCTTCCAAGCATATAGGGAAAATCATGACAGATATTGAAAACATTTAGGCTGGGGTCAGACCAGCGCACTTTTAGGCTAGGGTCAGACGAACGCATTTTCGCGTTGTCTGTGAAAAAGTGCGTTCAAGCGAAAGGACGCATTTTTTCACGGAGTACGCGATAGCGGTCATACGATGCGCATTTGCGTTCGTGATTTTGTACAGATCATCAATAAAACACTTTTGCATCTGGACGTTATGTTGGCCGGACATTAGCAGTGTCTGACATCTCCAAATCACGCAAACACGCCGCTAGCGGACGCAGCGCACGCTGTACGACCGTACTAGTGGTTTCACATTCGACAAAATGCGTTCGTTTGCCACTTGCGTTGCACGGCCGGACTTTCGTGCGACCGTACTTCGTATATTGGCCGTCATTGCCCGTCATTTGCTGCTAGTGCGGCCGTAATTAAGTGCGCCAGAACGCACGTTTAAAGTGCGCTAGTCTGACCCTAGCCTTAACGTGCGTTCTGGCGCACATAATTACGGACGCACTAGCAGCAGATGACGGGCAATGACGGCCAATATACGATGTACGGCCGCACAAAAGTCTGGCCGTGCAACGCAAGTGGAATTTGAACGCATTTTTTTGAGAACGCTGAACCGCTAGTACTGACGTACTGAGTGTGCAGCTGCGGCATAGCGGTGTGTGTGCGTGATTAGGAGATGTCAGACTCTACTAATGTCCGGCCTACATAACGTCCAGACGCAAAAAGAGTTTTATTGACGATCCGTACAAAATCACACCCGAAAATGCGCGTCGTCTGACCGTTTTTGCGCATTCCGTGAAAAAATACGTCAATGCGTTCGGACGCACTTTTTCACGTTCGCGGGGAAAAATGCTTTCGTCTGACCCTAGCCTTAAAGTGTTATTTTTCACATTTCTTCTAAATTTACTTTTTTTTTTTTTAAAAGACAAGGATAAATTAGTCTTATGCTTTTATAAACCAATATATAATGTGTGTATTGCTAGTTGCATTTTTCCACCTCCATTGGTTTGATATCCTTTTGTCACCATTGTTAAAGGACTACAGCTTTCATCCACTAATAAAGATCAATGAGACTTTAGAAGATCTTTGTGTTTGTACACATTGTATCGTTTGTTCAACTGGTTGAGGCTGCTAGTTCACCAGTTTCACAAAAATTAAACATTTTAGCAGAGACAAACTACGGTTGGAGTTCAAGACACCCCTTGGCAAAATCTACCCAATTTAGAAATTCCACATCCCCCCCCCCCAATATTCATTGTATTGCTATTTATGGTTTCCCAAAATATCCGTGGGAAAGAGCCAGCCACAGCAAATCTTCCAAGAACCTACACACATACGTGAGGTTTTTAAGCGCAGAGCGTCCGTTAACAGACTTCCTCCAGTAGAAAAAGCAGGTGCAAGAAAAGGAGTCAAGAGAGTTCGGTAGGTTAATTCCTTCATATTTGCTCCACAACCGCCCCCCCCTCCCCTCATCACCAACGGTACAGGCAGCCAGCTGTCAACAATTGGGTCAAACAGACACTTGGGGAAAGTCAGATTTTCCTTTAATAGGATTACTCTCAGTTTGTATGTGATTATTCTACAGGAACAGAAGATTCTTGCTCAAATCTAAGAGCAAAGATGTCAATTTAACAGCAGCAGCAGTACAATAAATTAGCCGACATAAGGAAAAATTTGTGTATTGACATTTTATCCCAAAAATATGATTTTCTTTGCAACTTTTTGGCTTAAAAAAATGATTTTATTCCCCCCCCCCCATACTCTAATGAATAATCCCCCAGGTTTGCAGCAATGTGAAGCTTACACAATGGTGCAGGTGTAAGTAACAGAATGAAGAAAAACATGGACAGAGACCCTCTTGCACCATCATATATGTAATAATTGTAAGTGATCGAGGTACTTACAGGGAGGACAATTTGTTAACTCATGCATTAGCAAGGAAAAAACAACAAGATCTGGACACTCAAGTAGAGATCTTGGGAGGCTTTATTGTGGGCACATCTCACTTTACGACGCAATGAAACACATTCAGGGTTATTCAGAGACAGGTGAAAACCTGGAGAATTGCCAGGAGAATGAACAATCTAGACCAAATAGATTTGGAAAGTGAGATAAATGGGAGAATTTTTCTGGCTTCGCCATTTTGACCTAGAGTTTTCAATTCTCCAGTCATTCTCCTGGTTTTCACTTCTCTCTGAATAACCCCGATTATGTTTCGGCTCTACGAAGATCCTTTCTCATGCTTAGAAAAAAACCATTGACCTTTATAGAAATGGGATGTTGGTTTTTAGCTTCACATTTTTATAGATTTTCACACATACGTTCTGACCGTTCCTTGGGTTATTCTATACATCTATCACACAAGATATTTGCAATTTACCTCACCTGGTCAAGAAGAATAATTTGCTATATATGAACGATTGAGCCATGTGTAATCTATTTAGACCGCACCGTCACAGTCTTGAAGATCCCTTTTTAAGAACCCAACACAGGAACTAGTCATTGCGAGCGTACTTCAACAGAAACACTATGCAGTAAGTGTGGCATGAGGTGTCTCAAGCCTGTGCATTTACAGCATAAGGAAGCCAGACATTTTTTGGCAATCTAAAAACAGATGTGGGCTAAAGGACTGGCTTCTCTGCGGTGGCAAAAAAATTATCGACATACCAAATTCCCAAGCCCTGAATTTCCTCTATTCAGAAGCTTTTAAATAGCGGTCGCACTTGCATTTCAAAACAACAACAAAAACATCAAGATCGGCTATGCTCAATATTCAGGGTCCATACAATAGGCGGCCACTGTGGAATCGACAAAAAGCTTTCCTGAAGGAGAACCCCTCAAACATTGAATAAAGCTCATTTTGTTGATATTGGTTCCATCCAATAAAGAGTTAGAAGCTCTGTATGAAGAACTAGAATCTGTGGAACAAGAACCGATTTCAGACTTCAAACATTGGGTTAATACTTTTTTTTTTATAGATAACCTTAGTCTCCAAGAGGACGGTTGTCCTTGGATTCAGACTAAATTAAGGGTAGATAACATGCAAATGCCAGGAGGAATGCTCCTGTACTATAGATAATCTTTAAAGATTGTAGACCTACAAAAGGAGGTTCAAAGTTGAGATGATCATGGAATGCTCAAGGGGTCATAAGGAGACGCAGCAGAACATTATCTTGTCGAATAGAACAATTATCTTGATCCAAATGACCAGTCTGACCACATACATAGGGATGTGGCTGAAAGTATTGATACCGGTCCGTTTTAAACCAAACCATTCTCCGTCAGAAACACAAATAGCCCGACTGGTATTTACCAAAATGCACGGTGACAAGCTTGTCCTTCTGGGACATCGTCACGTGAACAGATGAAACAAAAGTAGAGCTTTCTCACAAATCACAACTTTAGGTTTACAGAAATAGAAAATAAAAAGCTTTCATAGAAAATCATGCCATCCCTACCGTAAAACATGGAGGAGGCTCAATGATGTTTTGGGACTGAATTGTCTGGAAACAAGTTTCTAGAACTGGTGATTGGCACCATGAAATAGACCAGGGCTGTCAAGACTCACAGCCCCCCAGATTGTGATGCCTACAATTTCCAGTATTCTTTCAATGCCAGTGGAATCATGGGAGTTGTACTTCGGAAACACCTGGTGGGGATTGAGTTTGACAGCCCAGCTCTACACGATCTAGGCATTCTGCAGCAAAACTTACCACCCAGTGCCAGAAAGCGGTCTTTGTTACAGTACACAGGTCCTCTAGCACAGTGGGTCCCAACTCTGGTCCCCCTAAAAGGCCAGATTTTGCAGATCACCTTGGGGAAATGCAGACTGAATCCTGCAATCACTGAGTGGCAAATCATATCACCTGTGCTGCAGATATCTGGCAAACCTGGCCTGTAAGGGGTATTTGAGCACCAGAGTTGTGAACCACTGCTCTAGGAGACTAATGACCCAAAAAATACCTCAAAAATGCACCAAAGAATGGAGAAGAAAATATGGAACCGTTCTGAGATCCTAGGAGTCCAGATCTGAATCTCAAGTAGCGGCAGAAAGCTGAAACTCTGTCGGGAAAAAAGGCGCCCATCAAACCTGAGGGAACTGTGAGAAGTATGCTCAAAAGGAACGGGTCAAAATGGAAGTCGAAAAGTATATAAAAAAATCTTATTCAGAGCTACAGAAAATGCCCGATTGCGGTTATGGTCTCCAAAAGCTGTTGCACAATGTTAAGAACAATCAATATATTTGTCTGTGCCATTCACCGCTTATTACCTTAAATTAGAATAGGCACAAACCAAAAGTGAAGTTTCTATTTCGTCACATTTGAAGGGATGGATACCAAAGGAATGTCAAAATTTTTACTTTGTGCATTTTCCAAAAACAAAATAAAAAAATACAGAACAGAACCAATACTTTCAACTACGACTCTATAGCCACAACTGTGAACCCAATAAAATATAAAATAAACCGATTATTTCAATCAAATGAATGTCCACCACCTCTCTAATCTCTACCATGGCCTGGAAGAATAACCCGATGGATAGTCACTGTCAGGATGTAGTAGATCTACAATTTCCACAACGCCTCATCAGCATTAAGTCTTGCAAAGTAGCTTAGGACTTTGCATAAAATAAAGGGCTCTACAGTCTGGCCAACCTTGTGCTGTAGAAGAGCTTACAACCAATGTAATAAAAATACCAATTTATTTACTCAAATTTTAGTATGCAAAAAATAAAAAAAATTAGAACCGAATTAAAAAGAACAATTAGGAAATCTATTCTAGTTTCTGCTGGGTTTCAGCAAAAGGTTTCCCAATATGACTATACAAGCTGGTGTTTTCTTTTAGGCAATTGCCACGGACCATGAACAGTTATGTAAGCTGCAAACCAACAGTACGAGCATGCTGCGGTGTAAATCTTGCAACTGTTATGTTGGCTTCTAAAGATTTCTTAAGAGGTTTATATATTAGCATCCTGTTCAGCTTAAGTATTTCTGAGCTGGCATCACATGAAAGGGAATCAGTTTCACCTGCAAAATATTCTCTTAAAAAGGGAATACAGATGTTTGCGGGTGTTTGTGAAGGGGGTGATACGAGTATACAAATATCGCATTCATAAATATAGACAGGAACTTCAATTGCTGCACTACAATATGTAACACACAGGTGTAAAAAGACGAGAAGCAGGCCATCATGCAGACTCTTACACTGGGCACGTGGAGACTCATCTAGAACAGTGGTTCTCAACCCTGGTCCTCAATATAGCCCTAACAAACCAAGTTTTAAGGTTTACCTTAGTGATTGCAGGATTCAGTCTGCATTTCCCCGAGCAGCAAATCATATCACCTGTGCCGTGCTTCAGATCTCTGCAAACCTGGGTAATTTGAGGACCATGGTTGGGAACCACTGTTCTAGAAGATGACCTAGGATTTATACTACACGTATCAAGATTATTTACACACAAAATATTCAATTAAAACCAGTAGTACAGTGGTCAATGTACCTTTATGACTCCATTAAATGGGCAGCAGGTCAATGTGTTGTGCAACAGCTTTCAGAACAATTCCTGTTGCCGATGCTTCAGAGTAGTGTTAAATACACTTAAAACCAAATCCTACGATACACATTGGCCTTCGCGTGCACATATCAAAAAAATGGAACCATTTTAGTTGATTCAAAAGGCTTTTATAAAAAGGGGTGTGTTCGTGTGTTAATGTGTTCAAGTGTGTTCGTGTTAGCATGTTAGTGTGTGTGTGTTACAGCTTTAGCAGAAAACCAGATATCACATTACTCAGATTTATTGGAAGAGATGCATTTCAACGCAGCCAACAACGCAACATATGCGCAGATCGTGCAGAGTTATGGCTACGTTTGGGTGAACGGTGCCAATTAGGCTGGGGTCAGACGAGCGCAGTGTTCACGTCCGTGTTGCCGCACACAAGTACGTCCGTGATAGCATACAATTGTGTTAAATGGAGCCCCACACACGAAGTACGTCCGCACAGAAGTGCGGATGCATGACGGACGCAGCAAACGGACGCAGGTTAGGCAAGAACGTAATACTGCTAGAACGGACGTGCGGAGTGCGCCACGTCCGCATAGCTTTGTGTGTGAGTGATGAAACAAGGTCAGACTGACTGCATTTATACGTCCAGCATTTTTGACGGACAGAATGTTTTTTCATTTTAATTTATTTTCCCTGCTACATCAGTCAAAAAATACATCAGTGAAAAAAACGGACTGTGGGGCCACTACCTTGTTGTCAGTCAGTAAGTACGTCCGTACTGCACGGACGCACAGTCCGTACAAAATGCGCTCATCTGACACTAGCCTTAAGGGTACTTCAAGCCCATTTAGGTTACGTTTGGATGCTTCCTGATTATTACAGCCATTACTGTTCTTTTTAACCCTTTCAATGCTGAGTACATGTGGGGAACGTCCTCATTGACTCCTAATGAAAGATGGGGTGGAGATAGGGGGTGCCTTTGAACTCCGATATCTCCGACTGTTGGCAGCTAGCAGGCCTTTACAATGATACCAAACATGACCATGTTTAAAGTAAAGAAAAAAATAAATAAAAGTAATAATAAAAAAAAGAAAAATGTGTTTTTTTAAGACGTGAAATGGCTCAGCAGTGAAGGGGTTAAATGGAGTCCTGATTGTCAAATGACTTGTAAAATGGTTTCAAAATTACATGTAAATGGCGTGGTAAAAGTGTCCTTTCTGTGACTTTTCATTGTGACTCATTTGTGCACTACAAGAATAAATGTGGTACAGATTCAAAAAAGAAAAAAAAACAGGTTTCCTGTAACTCAAAATTTACGCGATATTACCATTGCATTTTAGAAAACAGCCCCAACTTAAATCCACTGATGGCACTGATTTGGTTTTAGGCATTGGGTTTGGTATTGAACCAAATAAAAAAAAACACTGTGCAAATAAGAAGACCGCATAATCGAAGAAACGTTAAGCATCAAAACAACCCAACCTCTAGTCGAGACAAGAATCTGGTACTCTTGGTAGTCTTCTGTCACGGGTAGCATATGCACAGTAGAGATGGAGATGGGGATATTGACAGCCAATACCAAAACTGGTTCAGCACCATAATGGTGTGTGGCCAATTTACACCTCGATTAGGGTTGCTGTGCCTGAGAATCAGCAAGGTACAGAGCTTTGAAGTATCATCCATATCAATTAAGGCAGAAGCTACTCCACACTCGGAAAGTCCCTTGTCGGTAAGCGCTTTTCTGACAGTACTTCGTAACAAGCGTGAGAGTTTCTGCTCCTCCATCTACTCTAGACTACGGGTTTGCTTCTTGACACACTCCACTTTGAAGCAAGCCCCATCAGAGTGCTCCATCTACCATATACCTTTGCCAGAACTACTGCTATGTCCCTCTTTGTAGCAAGTGGGAACTTCACGTCTGTAGAAACATTCCTTCACGGCGTGTACTCCCAAGTACCCAAGTTGACTTTCCTTCCAGGTTTAAAACACATAAATCAAGGGAGCCCTCTGCCTTTCGGGAAGAAGATCGTGGTAGTCTGGAAGACCCTCAACCTGGGCTATAACAATGCAACACAATTGACAATGTGGATACACTCTGAGAAGTGGTCGGCAAGGTGGCCATTGGCTACTCATTGCTTCAAGAGACTGCAGAAATACAGCCAATGGAACACAACTCTGAAAAGCTCCAGGAAATCGAGATGGGCATTTTCAACAGAGGAGCTGGGGGTACAGTACTAATCCAAGGAAGTAGTATATATGCAGCTCCTCCAGAGACTCTGTTCAACTTTGCTTCATGTCAAGCCCCGCTTTTCTCTTAAGTGTACTTCCTGTATTTGGGTTTCTGCAGGCTCAACAGAACTATACAATTAAAGTCTGCAGACTGCATGCAATGTAAGTATCCTGTCAGAATTTGGCAACCCAAGCTGGTTCTTCGGATTTCGTCTTGATCCCTCAGGAATCCTACCCCCACCGTCCGCTGTCCTGCCTCCTATCTGGACCCAATGAAAGGTCCGCTCCCATCCGGTTTGACTTTTCTAGTAAAAGTTTAACATTTCTTTCTGTGTCTACCCATTTCGTTTGATCAAAGTGAAGATTACTTCCACATTTTTTAACAGGTTAAGATATATCAACTACCATCTATTTACGCATTTAAAGCATTCTCTTGCCCTGATGAAACTGATGGCTCTTCAAGTCTAGTTTGCCGAGCAAGCACACCACACACTTGTCTCCAGTTGTTTCACATTTTCTCATCGACCTTGAAATAACCCCGAGAACAGATTTAACAAAATATGTAAACGAGGGTGAATCTGATTGTGTCCGGGCATAACTCACAATGGAGTCAATACGAGTTTCAGACTGACTATGATATGAATATTCTGAGCAAGCTATGAACTATTGAGAGGAAAAACAATCATAAGGTAAGGTGTCAGATGGTAAAGGTTTGACGCTGTGTTCAATTTTGTTTACTTAAAAGGAACACTAGGTTAAATAGAACCAGCCCCCCTCCTTTTAACTTTATGCAATTTGCGTAGCGCACTTAACTTTTGTATGTACATAGGAAAATTGTGTATCTCATGTAATTTATGTACTTTTCACACCCAAGATACTTGAGTGTCTGGTCAGACTGATTGATACTGCGTGCGAAGCTCAAGCCCATGTTTGCTTTTCCCCCAAACGAACACTGCTATGAGCACTCTGATAGACATGATGTCGTAGAGTATGCAAAGCGGGGAGAGGAGATGGGTGGGGTAGTCCAGAAAGCCTGACCACGTTAAGAAGATAGAGTGGAGGAAGGGTCCGGAGTTGAGAGAGAGGGAGTTTGAACAAGGGAATGGCCCAAGTGTGAGAGGGAGTAAGTTTGGGTAGCAGACCAGACCATGAGAGGGAATTTGGGGGGAGGGCCCGGACAAAGAAGAAATGGCAGCTCCGAACCAGAGCGAGAGTGATGGTGGGGTTGTGGCACAGGACTCCAGCTCCAAGGATAAAACACTGGCGGTAAAGCTCCTCCAGTCAGTGGCACTATCCCAGGGTCTGTGCTATAGTTCTGGTAAAGTTGTAAACTAAATAAAAACAAAACTGCTTATATCTGATCTAACCCTAGAACTATATCATGCAGACTCGATCCCACTCAGAAGACGCCACCAGCGAGCGTCCTTGGGCAAGACGCCTAACGATATGGATGCGCCTACCTCACAAAATACTTGTACATCTCATAGATTGTAAGTTCCCTTGGGAACAGGGTCCCCCTGAATCAGGTCATGTCATCCACGTGTGTTATTCTAATGCATCAACGCCTTCTACACGGATCTTGTAAAGCACTGCAGAATATGTGGCGCTATATAAATAAAGTATAATAATAATGGTGGGTTTAAAAAAGGAATTGAATATGTATAAACATGTTTTTTCACATCTTTGGTATAACTTAGCAACATATCCCCGAAGGTTTTCTGGGATTCTCAAAAAAAAGCTGAATTTGCTCCACTTCACACAAGCAACCGATTCTACTCACTTTTTTGGACACTGGTGACAAAATGTACGAGAGTATGCTTCCAAGTTCTGCTAAAACTCTGCAAGTGTGCCTTTTTTGTTTTCGCTTAATATAGGACTTTTTTATCTAATGCCTGACTGAGGAAACTTTCATCCTGTAAATTCTTTTGGTGCATTGTTTACAGCCACATCTGAAACATGTCGAAATGATAGTAAACCTTTGCGTACATAAGCATCATCAGGGAAATTATCTCTTGGAAACAAGCCATGGTAGTATTCATGATATGGGTTATTCTAGGATCTTTAAAAATATTTTACTAAACCAGAAAGAGTTGAACAGACTTTCTATAAGCTTATCTTCTGTAATTTGTACAGCTACGGCTTTATTATTATTATTAATATTGTCTGGGGCTGAAACAACTAAATCGATGAGAATAGTGTACAACTATTCTCATTATCGATTAATCGGCTGTCGATTAAACTGTGTGCTGTACACATATTGATTACAGTCAGATCAAATTAAACGTTATAACCTCAGATTCTGCTTCAGAGCTGATTGCAGAAGACGTGCTGCTGCTGCTTAACCCTGGTTATGTCTGACATAAAACTCTATGATTTCGTTCTAGGGTTTTTTTATTCAGTTTACAACTGCAGGAGCGCTATAACACAAAACCTGGGATACTGCCACTTTGTATGGGCGCTGTACCACTCGTGTGTTATCCTTACTTGAAGCTTGAGTCCTGTGCCACCACCCCAACCTGACTGCCACACCCTCTATGGTCTGGAGCTGCCATTTTCGCTCTTTGGTTCGGTCCCTTCCCACAAACTCCCTCCCATAATCGTTAGGCGTCTTGCCCAAGGACACTTGCTGGTGGAGTCTTGAGTGGGATCGTGTCGTCTTTCCATGATTGTAGAGCAGCGACCTGGTGGTTAGGATGAACCCTCTTCTCATAAGGTCGAGACTTGCAAGTTGTATTGGAGGGATGTGCTGAACGGGATTTCACTTGCTTCTCCAGGGACAAAGGCAGAGACATTACTGGACTCCACAGCCGATATTGTGTGGTAGACAAGTATGTACAGTTAAGTATCTTGACCAAGGACACTTACTGGAGAGGTGCTCTGGCCGGGATTCGAACCTGGGTCTCCACGGTTAGAGCGCAGTGATGTTACCTCTACTCCATCCAGCCGGTACGAAGACCAAGTCTATGGCTGTGTGCATGTGCCGATTCATTTGATATGAACCTTTCACTAGCCTTCACCTTGGCATGAAGAAGCCAGGTAGTCCAACTACAGATTCGTTTTAAATATTTAAGTTACATGGGGATATCTTGGGGTCTTTTTGGACTGTAATTTGTGTAGACTGTGATACTGCTTTGGTGTGAAAGATTTTACAGGTCTTCCATAGCAACCTGATTTGAGTTTCATTTTATAATGTTTTAATAACATTACTGTAAAGATTGTCAAGACATTTAGCAGGATGCTTTACTCAATTCTCAGAATTTGCATGTTCTCTGCCTTCTAGAAGGTGTCTAACATCTGATATAAATTTTTTGAAAAATATTGCAATGCTAAAATAAGCAAACTGCAGCTTGATCTCATCTCATAGCATGTACTCTGCAGGGTTTATCACAGAGGTCAAAGGGTCTCAGGGCGCTCCTATCACAACCCTCCACTAAGATATTGTTGATTAGACACTTTATTGTTTACATGGTCTGATAAGATTAAAAAAGCCTTTCTTTAGCAAGGCAGAAGAGATGTATATCTGCACATAAACAATGTATAAAGAATATATACAAAATTAAACCTTGACATTCAACCAGTGTTTTAAGATTTGCTGCTGGCTTGGATGAGTATCTAGGGATACAATAGGTTAAAATGAGGGGTGAAGGGGACAGAGGGGGGGTTAAATAATTCCTTCCCACACCCTAGCTCCTGTTTTAACCCTTTAGGTTAAAATCTTACCCAAAGCCAGCACTGGTTCATCCTCAAGCTTCGCAGAAAGTCACGCGACTTGGGGGACCTGGCTGCTTGTATGAGTGAGCAGCCTGCCAATCCAATGGCTCTCAATGTCAGAAGACATGGAGAGCCATTGGTGGGACTTTGCTAAACTCCTGCATTCTGAGAAGCTTATATTTTAAGAAGGCGTGTGAACGAGTTCAATACACGGTCTGATCACCTCTGCCTCCTCAATTCATGAGTAGTCTATTTTTATTAGGGATGCACCGATACTTTTAAAAAGTACTCACCGATACTTTTAGGTCATGTGACCACTTTCCAATAAGAACAGACCTCATATAAAAATGCCCCCAGCTCACACGTATATAACCCCCGAGTGTGTGTGTATATTAAAATTATATATCATGTGAGCTGGGGGCATTTTTATATTTATATATAATACCCCCAGCTGGCATGGATATGCCCCCAGCTGGTATGGATATGCCCCCAGCTGGTATGGATATGCCCCCAGCGCTCACCTATACGCTGGGGAAGCTGGCCGCGCGCATGAAAAGCACGCGGCCAGCATTCCCCTCCAGCGGCAGCGATACTCACCCATCCGGAGGTCCGGTCGCGCTGCTGTGATGAGATCACGTGGCCGCCGGGCGCATCTGTGACGCTGCCTGCAGCCGAGCTTTTCATGCACGCGGCCAGCTTCCCCAGCCCTGCGGATACCGGCAAGCCAGCCAAGCGCTGGCTTCCGGTATTTGAGGGGGGGGGGTGTATCGGGACATTTGCACGAGTACCAAGTACTCGTGCAAACGGCAGTATCGGCACCGATACAAGTATCGTATCTGTGTATCCCTAATTTTTATGGATCCCTTAAAACCAAAATTTCAACAACCAGCCAACAACTAAGTCAGTGTTTCCCAAACATGTCCTCAGGACCCTCCGCCTCGCCAGGTTTGCCAGATATCTGAAGCACAGCACAGGTGATACGATTTGTTGCTCAGTGATTGCATGATTCAGTCTGCTTTTCCCCAAGGTGATCTGCAAAACCTGGCCTGGTTGAGGGTTTCCGAGGACAGGTTTGGGAAACCCTGAACGAAGTGATCCCAAGACCTTAATTAAATGCAGTCCCACTTCCACATAACCTCAAGGTCTTGCATCCTCAATTCAAAAGAGTCAAGAGACACAGAATTGTAACAGGAACACACTTTAACTTACAGACAGTCCATACAACCTACAAAACAAGTTTGTCTGGAGTGTATAGGAAGACGAACACAGTGGCCGAGACAGTGAATAATGGAGAAGGTCTATTAGACATGGCGGGGATCTTTGGAAACTTATTTCCACTTCCTCCTGCTACCCAATTTTACTTTCCAAGTTAAGCAGTAATATTTTGCAAATTCTTTACATTTTGGCATTTCAGGTTCCTCAAAACTAACGCATTTCGGATGGTCTAGAGAGTGCGTGGTCGTATGTCTCAATTTATTTTTGCTAAATGACTCTTGAAACATGATCACGCTACGATAAATAACAATGTCCAATGGTGTGACACCCACTGCTGGTGCTATACACTGGTGAAGTACGGTAACTGAAAATCTAACATAGGGTCTCAAAGTCTTGCCCTCCAGATGTTGTTTGCCTACACTTGCTGGAATTCTCTGAATGCAAAAGATGAACAGAATCATGGGAATTGTAGTTCAGAAACATCTCGAGTGCCAGGGGACTTGAGATCCCTGCGCTAAGCAATATTCCTTTTAGATAAGACTGAATTGTGTGGTCTGTAATGGCAAGACAGATTGACTTGCCTCTTTTTTTCCAGCCTATCACACATCACCTACTGCTGTTGATCCAGATGGAGGCAAAAAACCCAGTCTGAAGCGCTCGCCAATATGCAACACACTGGGGGAAAAAATTCCTTCTCGACCCCAGAATGGCATCAGATTTCTCCTTGGATCAAGAGGCTCTTAAAAAACCTCAGACACTCCCTCAGACACTCCCTCAGACACTCCCTCAGACACTCCCTCAGACACTCCCTCAGACACTCCCTCAGACACTCCCCCAGACACTCCCCCAGACACTCCCCCAGACACTCCCCCAGACACTCCCCAGACACTCCCCCAGACACTCCCCCAGACACTCCCCCAGACACTCCCCCAGACACTCCCTCAGACACTCCCCCAGACACTCCCTCAGACACTCCCTCAGACACTCCCTCAGGATTTTGTGAAGACATTTGAAAGAACACTTCATTAATTTAGGATCTTGGATGGTTAGCAGGTTCCGCTAGTGTTATGGCCATTATTTGTGGCCGGTCTGCCCCTTGTACGAGTATAAATGAAATATGATGAAAACCCATATCAATACAGAAGAGGAAACTTGCAAATTTTAATATGAATGCAGCTTCTGTATTATATTTGTAGGTTTTATACAAATAAGCTGGACATTTGCATCAGTTTCTACTTTTCGTCTATAATATCAAGGAGATGGTGACACACTGTCTTAATATGTGGATGTATTGAAGGCAGCGGGTGGCGGTTGTTTGAATGTTAAAGTCAGACATCAATATCTGACATTTCAATGTATACTTTTTGCTCGATTCGAACAGAATAAGAATTTTTGCAGATTGTGAAAGAGATAACACTTTAAAATTAGTTCTTAACCTTTTAAGACATCCAAAATACTAGCAAAAAAGTAAAACTGTATTCAAGGAGATAAGATTTACATTGACTATGAGGCCCTCGTTATTCAGCTTTTATTGGTGGTCCCTCAGTGAAGCATATTTAAAATGATATTTGCACACAGACATCTGTAAAGCCAAATTCAGTCAACTCTAGAATAGAAAACCTCGAATAGTGTTTTGTTGTACATGGAATTGTATAGAAACGAGCGCAGATGACATCTTTTTTCTCTTGTTATATTTTATACATGAACTGGGCTGTTACTCTGGCTGTTGCAGCCGCTCTGGTGAATACAGGCGCGACGCCATTTTTTCTGTATGTAAAAAAAAATAAAGTGTCTAAAGCATATTGATAAAATCAAAAGCTCACGTTTCATTCGTTGTTCCTCCATCATTGTCATATCAGTGTGAAATGGTTGAAGCAACATTCTAGTACTTCCCCCCCAACATTACCCAAATTAATTGATTACATTAATATTTTATTTAATGTGAACTAGAAAAAATGATTTCTTACACTAGAGTGCCACCGAATGTTGAATTTCCCTATATGGTGCAATTTTGTGTCACTCTAGTCAGAAAGCTGGCAATTCTTGTAATAATGCAGAATTGCACTGTATTTCGCTGGCAATTTTCCAGCAGTGAAATCCCCATACAGAAGTAATAGTTAATCTATTCTGAGAACACCAAACAGCAGGGAAAAGTTGACAAAAATTCCCAGATTTTCGGTGGTTTCATTCGACAGGCAAATCCCATAGGTTTCAATTAGGGTTGCACCGATACCGATACTAGTATCGATATCGGTGCCGATACCGGGTACTGCAGGAGTACTTGGTACTCGTGCAGTACCCCCGATATTTTTTTCCGATACCGGAAGCCGGCATTGAGCCGGCTTCCGGTATCCGAGGGGCTGCGGCGGCTGTCCGAATGCTCTATCGGCATTCAGACAGCCGCCCCTGGAGCTCTGCGATACTCACCTTCCTTCAGCGCCGCCGAGAATGTCTTCGCGCGCGCGCGCTGGTTGGAAGGACCCCAGCCGCGACCACGTGGGACCATGTGATCGCGGCTGGGGTCCTTCCAACCAGCGCACGCGCGGAAACTTTCCGGCGTCGCTGAAGGAAGGTAAGTATAAACAAAGTGAGCAGCTGCAGGGCCTGTCCGAATGCAGATAGAGCATTCAGACAGGCCCTGCAGCTGCTCTCCGCTCATACTTACCTTCCTTCAGCGACGCCGGGAAAGTTTCCGCGCGTGCGCTGGTTGGAAGGACCCCAGCCGCGATCACATGGTCCCACGTGGTCGCGGCTGGGGTCCTTCCAACCAGCGCGCGCGCGCGAAGACATTCTCGGCGGCGCTGAAGGAAGGTGAGTATGAGCGGAGCGGAGCGGAGGGGGCATATCCATGAGCAATGGGGCAATATCCATGAGCAATGGGGCAATATCCATGAGCAATGGGGCAATATCCATGAGCAATGGGGCAATATCCATGAGCAATGGGGCAATATCCATGAGCAATGGGGCAATATCCATGAGCAATGGGGCAATATCCATGAGCAATGGGGCAATATCCATGAGCAATGGGGCAATATCCATGAGCAATGGGGCATATCCATGAGCAATGGGGCATATCCATGAGCAATGGGGCAATATCCATGAGCAATGGGGCATATCCATGAGCAATGGGGCAATATCCATGAGCAATGGGGCAATATCCATGAGCAATGGGGCATATCCATGAGCAATGGGGCATATCCATGAGCAATGGGGCATATCCATGAGCAATGGGGCATATCCATGAGCAATGGGGCAATATCCATGAGCAAGGGGGCATATCCATGAGCAATGGGGCATATCCATGAGCAAGGGGGCAATATCCATGAGCAATGGGGCAATATCCATGAGCAATGGGGCATATCCATGAGCAATGGGGCATATCCATGAGCAGGGGGCATATCCATGAGCAAGGGGGCAATATCCATGAGCAAGGGGGCATATCCATGAGCAAGGGGGCATATCCATGAGCAAGGGGGCAATATCCATGAGCAAGGGGGCAATATCCATGAGCAATGGGGCATATCCATGAGCAATGGGGCATATCCATGAGCAGGGGGGCAATATCCATGAGCAAGGGGGCAATATCCATGAGCAAGGGGGCATATCCATGAGCAAGGGGGCATATCCATGAGCAAGGGGGCATATCCATGAGCAAGGGGGCAATATCCATGAGCATGGGGCATATCCATGAGCAATGGGGCATATCCATGAGCTGGGGGGCATATCCATGAGCTGGGGGGCATATCCATGAGCTGGGGGGCAATTATCCATGAGCTGGGGGGGCAATTATCCATGAGCAGGGGGCATATCTATGAGACCTGGGGGCTTTATAGGAGGTCTGTTCTTATTGGAAAGCGTCACATGGCATAAAATAAAAGTATCGGTAATTGGTATCGGTGAGTACTTGAACAAAAGTATCGGTACTCGTACTCAGTCTTAAAAAAGTGGTATCGGTGCATCCCTAGTTTCAATGTAAAAAAAAATCTCTGTCTTTTATTTTCAAACTGTTTATTCTTATCATTTGCAGCAAAAAGGCTTTTTAATCAATTTTTTTAGAATCTTTTTTTATTTTTTTGGATTTTACTTAGCAAAATTTTTGATTCCGATTTTTTTAAAATGGCTTTTTATTATTTTGTAACAGACCTTTTTATTGTTATTCATAGGACCTTATATTTTATTTGCATGCATTTTCGTGCCTTAGTTTTGTTCACAACGCTTTAAAAAAAAAAAAATTGTTCACCGCATGGTTGGCGAATTCAGCTCGCCGAAGTGTGCCGAATGAAAGAGCACTGAACTTTCGGTGCTCTTTGAATAACCCCCTATGGTGAGTTTTTTTTTCCTACGAAATTAAATGTTGATAAAAATATGGAGATTCATAGCAGTGCAGTAAAACCAGGAATCCTTGTGTCCACGATGTATTGTTTTATGCCCTATAAATTATAAGGACACAAAAAAGTAACATCAGTACAATAAACTATCCCAAGCATTACCCATCTCCTCCCATGGACCCCAGTGGTTGCAGTCTTAGGGTACAAATAAGGCAACCATGCTGGCTACCTTTCTTCCTCATTACACTCATTCCACCGGCTGGGTGGAGTAGCTGTAACATCGCTGCTCTATAACTGTGGAGAGACTGGAGACACAGGTTCGATCCCGGCAAGAGCACCTCTCCAGTAAGTGTCCTTGGGCAAGACACCTAACGGTACATACTCGCCAGCCAGGACATACTTGAAAACGAGAGAAATCTCAATGTATCCTTCCTGGTAAAATCCGTTCTCAAAAAAAAAACCAACAAATAAAACCCTCCGGTAGCACCAATTTACACATTTGCTTCTTTCTAAATCAAGGTGACTTATTCTCCCAAGTCAGTGGTTTAAAGTGGTTTTGTTCACTACGTTTAGTATTTTATTCATGCCTTATATGATCTGGAATGTGCGAGGACCCAGCTAATCTCACACTAGTCAGGGGCTGGGAGTCTAAATTGCCTACTACCTCCTTGCTGATGCACTGTGTACACTGTCCGGCTACTTTAGTCGATTGAAATCTTTGGATTAAAAGGTGCGGGTTTACAAAAAATGTATCCAGCATCTTTATGGTAAATAAAAGCGTTGGGTTAGGGCCGCCTGCTGCCATTTCGTTCAGTTCACCACTGGACTCTGTTATAGAAGTGCCTGGTCCTTTTGTTTATAAAGCTAGGCGCTACTGTCAAGCTCAATAGCGCAAAACACATCGGCGGTACCTGAATCTCTAACTCTGCGATGTGCTGCTGGAGTTCCGCTACGGCTGCAATGCTGTCTGCTTCCCGAAGCCTCACCGCCATCACCTCTTCCTTGTTCTGTACAAGGAAAAAATTCATATACAATCACTTTAATGACAAAATAACGAAACAATACAACACTGTCCGCTATACTAGTGGCTTCCATTCACTGTCACGGCAGACTGGTGTGCAATTGCAGAATGAGGTGCGTTAGTCACAGCGTCATAAATGGTGTAATGGGGCAATGGAACAAAGGGTGAGAAGATATATTAATGGAGAATTTCTAGAGTATATATTTTAATATAAAATAATTCAGATGTTTGAGTTTAAAGTACTGGTATGCCTCGACCATTTATTTGCGCCTTATCCGTCCACTACGAGAAGAAACAAAAAAAAGGTTGAAAATTACTACTCTAGAAAACAAGCACCAAGAAGTCCATCTGCCCAACTGATACAGTTTGTCTTGCAGAGGTAGAAATTCTGAAAAGGTACAAAATCTCTGGTTGGGAATCGCACACGTTCAGCTGACCTTGATGGTATGGAATATGAGAAGTTACTGGAGGAGAACAAAAAACACACCATATGAGCAACGGCTTTATCAATATGAGTCAATGAACGCTCGTGCTGCAACGCCTGTGATCTACTGGGATTTTGTCAGCACCTTTGATATGGTTTCACCCAGATTACCATGTAAACCGAATGTAATCAGTTCAGAGGAAACGCTTCTTCATAACCTGAAAACCAGCTTAAACACAACAGTGCAGGAAGTTGTTAATCTCTGGCAGAGGGGCACGATCTATAATAATTCAACTTTTGGTCAGAGTCCAGATGGAAAGAAGGTGGTGTCAAAAACAGAACTTTCAATTTTTTTAAACAATTTCTTGCAATGAAACTCCACCCTTGACCTGGTAGTTGATCCACTTCCTAAAGGTGGCATATGGGGAACAATCAACAAAACAAAAAGGTCTCATTTAAGGCCGCATTCACACTAAGCGATTTATCGTGCATATTTCCGAGCGATATCACTCTATGTAGCTTCTCCAATGCATTTCAATGGAGCTGTTCACATCGTCAGCTCAATGTCGCTTGTAGCTCGTCACTGGTACATGACACTTTTTTTTCACGTAGTCGCGTGATTTCCCGCACACCACATCAATAATGTCGTGCATAACCGCAATGTTGCGCGATATTACCGTTCAATGTCTCGTATATGAAAACCGCGCGGAAAAAAGTGCGATTTTCATGTCGTGCGTTGTGAATGGGCCCTAAAAGAAAACAGATACATTTTGATGAATATTTTTCCATTTAGATTTTTGTTAAAAGGATTGCCAGATCACAGAGTACGAATAGTCCCTTTGGAGTCATTGATGAACCCATTTTTTTTATGGTGAGGATTTCTAATTCAGTTACATCTTGATAAGGCTTTGTAGTATTGCACTATTTTAGGTAGGATCGGAGAAAAAAAGAAACAAACACCGAAGCGAGAGATCAGCGAATCTCCGTTGATTCCAATAGTTGAATAAAGTTCATTAACAGTTTAGCAAGGGGAAACATTTGGTTATGTTGTTGCAGTGAATAGCATATGACTCAATCTATACAGAGTAAGATTCCGACGGTGCCGTCCCTGTAGTAAATCATAAATGCTTATGATTTTCAGTTTTGCTTTCAATTTAAAGATCTCTTATTGGTGCAGGTAGAGCTTTATGATCTTTATTTTATTCTGCATCCTTTAATTTTTTCCTCCTTTTTTATTTGTACATTTTCCTTGTGACATTCTTCCTCTGTGCTTCTCAATACAATGTTTGAAATAGCGTTTCATATATAATATACATGTAAAGTTTTCTTGCCGTACAGTTCCTAACGTTACTTGACTGCCAAGTCAGGTGACACAGAAGGACCAACCAGAACATATACATTTATTATACTAGCTGGAGGCAACTAGAAATGTATAAAATCAGACCAACATTAGAAAAGGAGGGACAAAACAAAGACAGACAGAAAAATGCAGAGCTGGGCTTGTTTTCTCTCAATAGCAGTTGGGGGGGGGGGGGACAGGGACACGTTATGCAGTAGTGATGCTTGGGGATTATGTGAGATCTATAGATCACTTTTTTTGGGAAAGTGTCTAGCAATTTCCCAGCAGGATAATGTGCCTTGTAGCACAGCATGCACACACCACAGTGACTCCGTGAATAACAGCCACGTACCCATTTCTCAATCTAGTAGACAACATAAGGGGGCAAGGCAGATTGGGGTAGTCACTGTTAAAGAGTTGTTGCAGGATACCACTTTACCATGGAAAGAATCATCACTAAGCTGGAGACAAAAAGGAAGATTGTCCTGGAAAGCTTAAAACTTCGAAGCGGATAAACGCCAAAGGGATACGTTGCTCTCATGGACCAGAGAAGCAGCTGGTCTACACGTTTCGTCTCTCCGTGGAAGCTTTCACTTACTAAACTTTGGAGAATAAGCTTGCCAGGACAACCCATGTGTGTCACACGTACCTTCAGCAGGATCACTGGAGTGTGAGATGCAGATTGCTGCAGGCCGCCGATATTTATATAGCGTCTTTATGTGCTCATGTGAGACTTAATATGAAGAATAAGCTCTCACCAAGAGATGTGAGGGAGGCCATAGGTTTACTCCAATATTATAGCCATTACCCATTTATTTTACAGGTTATACTGCACTATGGACTGATTATTTTAGGTTGTCAAAGACCACAGATTACTTGATGGATCGAGCTTCATGACTTTTGTCCATACGGCAATTTAATGCTCCTTCCTTTGTTTACTGGACATATGGACATATTTACTGGACACTACACATTTCTTTGGCTCTGTCACAATTTATAGAGGTTTTTGCAACTGTATTCTGTTGGTAAAGAACCATACATATCCATTTAATGTCAATACTTCATAGAAGTGCTTCAATGTTTATATCACCGCGCCATAAGCGCCCGCTTCAAGGATATCTTTTTCTACGCAAAACCCTCTCCTCCTGAACGTTCATTAACCCCTTGATAAATTGATGTAGTGTACCGGATCACTACTTCTCCACGTTAAGATAAACTTTTAAATAATTCAGCACCTGTACTATCCAGTACCCAGAGTCACTCAGAATGGTATCACTGGACTGTGATCTGAGCAGATGAGGGTGGATGGGTCGAGGGATCTTTGGTAGTTTAAAGTTTCTCATGTACAGTGCAACAATATGGAAAACTTGCGACAGCATGAGATCAAATCTAAAACTTTTGAAGGACCTGCCCGTATATACTTCCCTGGTCAACATAATGTGAAAGTTGAAATTATCTTCTGACTTAAATTGAATAAAAAGCTTCTACCTCAATGGAAGTGGTCAAGACGTACAGACTGATGCCGATGTCTACAATTCCCAGAATTCTTTCAATGCAACAAATGGCCAGAGGATCATGGGAGTTGTAGTTCAGAAACATCTAGGAGAGCAAAGTTTGACAGTCCTGGCTTAGGGTCCCTTTTAATGTACAAGTAAAATGAATGCAATCTAAAAATAAATACGATATTCTAACGGGCTTCATTGGAATTTGCTCAAGTCACAATACAGCAACCATAAATGCCTGTAATAGCTATGAATTATGTAGATGTGCTTTATTAATATATTGTAACAGGATTACTGCATAGGGAAGTTTTTATTTAAAGGGAAGGATTTAATGAAAGGTATTTCATGAATAATCCCGCATGCTGCAAAAATTCAGGTGGACACTTTAGGCACCAAGACCAAAGGTGATTGTCCAATGAAAGACTTTGTGTAGACAACTAGGAAAGTCTGCATTGGCAAAGTGACAACAGCGCTCGTACGCTTCAAAATGTTGTGCTATCAGCTGAATATCCCAGAATGCACTGCTTCTAAAGGGGCAGGATTACTGCAGCAGAGGTTTGGGTGAATTATACTGTAAGACCTTCTCACATCATGACCTTTGGAAGGTGCATAAGTGATTACGGTGCTAGGAGTACGGATGGAGACTTTAAAATTCTTAATTCCCCTCTAGTAAAGAGGATTTTCCATACAAGGTTTACGTACTAGTACATATCCTAGTAAGAAACAATCTGTATCTACACAGTTCTCCAGAAGAAGATATTACCTTGCATTCAATCTCTGCTTGCTTGCGCTTTGCTTCACTCAGCTGGGTTTGCAGGCCTTTATTTTGTGTGGTCAGGTGATGCACTTTCCCTTGCAGACTGTTGACCTCTTGTTCTGCCCGTCGAAGATGATTACCGTTTATCTGGTTCTAACACAAAGAGTGGGGAAGGGGATAGAAGATCATGAGGGGTCAGGAGGCTTGCAGCAAGTATCCGTGTTTTACTTATCTCACAAAAGAAAAATGTGGCTGCGCTGAATGATTGCATGATATGAGGACAGAATATTTGGCAATAAAAAATGTAGCTTTCAGCAGATCAAATGGTACCAGAGGTACATGACTAAATGGACTCTGTAGGGTTGAATAAAAAAAGCCACAGAAAATATATGTACATGTGAATTACATAAAAGGGGTTATTCACTAACCTATGCATTGCACCGAAAGGTGAATTTCACCTTGGGTGCAGTTTTGGGGCAATTAGTCTATTCACAAAGCTGTCAATTTGCCGAATACAGAAGAAATAACAGCAAATTACGGTTCAATTCGCTGGCCCCGAAATTGTCGAATTAGAAATTATCTTTGTCTATTCCCAGACTGCCGAATTGCACCAAAACTTAATCGAAATGACCCGATTTTCAGTGTTTCAATTTGACAGGTTTAAACAAGTGATTCCAACAGTTTTCAATGTAATAAATGGAATGTATTTTTTAAAGACAGTTTATTCTTTTTATTTTTTCAAAACCCTGTTTAATTTCTTTATTTTTTAAAAAGACATTTTTGTATTTTATAATCTTTCTTAAACATCCTATTTTGTATCGGACCTTATTATGTTTTAAAAGACT
Source organism: Leptobrachium leishanense (assembly GCA_009667805.1). Lineage (NCBI taxonomy): Eukaryota > Metazoa > Chordata > Amphibia > Anura > Megophryidae > Leptobrachium > Leptobrachium leishanense. Next base: position 52,653,595 of record CM019070.1, on the reverse strand, counting down.
TTATTATTTGGACACATTTTTACTAAATTTGCTGATTGAAGCTCATTAACAGAATAGACTTTTTTTCTCCAGCTCGGTCGAATTTGCAGATGACAATGCTTTTTGCCAACGTCCGATAGCTGCGTTGGCGACTCCAATGTCGGCCAAACATGGTGACCATATGATCATGAATTCACTGATTTTTTTTCAATTAAATTGAATCGCCGAACTGAGCCGAAATGCAAAGCACCGGAAGTGCGTTCAATTTCAGTGCTTCGCGGATAGACCCCTTACTCGATTTTATTAATGTAAAACAGGTCGGAAAGCATTCCACTACGACACAAATAATGTTTAACTAGTGTTAATGCTTGTTCAGCGACAACAAATGATTTGCTTCGTAGAACACAACTGTAAGGTGGATATAAAAGGCAAATGAGGCCCTCTAGTGGTAAAATGGGAATAAGCAGATATCAAAGGAATATTCTGGTGGAAAAATGGTTCCAGCAGGGCATGTTACATACAGCATACTATATATGAATGACCAGAGGATGCATATGTGCTTTTGGGTGTTTATACCAGTGTTCTAGCCACAGCAAGGGGATTAAAACGATTTATGCTCTGTTCAGCACGCAATATGCTCAAACGTTATACAACGGACATGAGCACACGTGTAGTTAGAGTATAAATAACACACCCTATTGAAAATGAACCTTTCAAGAAGCATGTGAAGACAAAAAGGTAATTATCAGCCAATACCTGGGTTTCCATCTCCATCATTCTTTGCCTCATTTCGCGTAGCTCTGCGTGCCTTTCTGCCTCTCTCAAGCGCGCAGACATGAGTTCATCCTGCAGTTCGTTAACCGTGTTCTTCTTTGGGGGATCTTTCCACCGTCCAGCGGTGCGAGCCAGATGACGCTACGATTAGAATATCGTTACATCAAACATTTAAAGTTCATTCTGACAAACAGTTATTGTTGCTAAAACCCAACAAGGAGTGCCAGGAATTTTAAAAACACGAGCAACACTCCAAGCAAGACTGATTTTTTTAATGTAAGGGTAGGTTCATAAAACAGAGCACTTTTACACAGTGTGAGATACATAAAATATGGAGAGCTGTGTATATTAAAAGGTACACTGCCACTTTAGATTAAATTTCTTGTGGTAGTGTCCTTTTAAAAAATCATTCTAGTGTCTGTATGATGTATACTTATGGTCAGTAAGGCAGAGGATATCATCTTCTGGTCAAATTTCCCAGCCGTTTAAAAAGTTCCAGCACATCGGCTGACATGTCCAAGGTGCTGAAACTTTAGGGACCATATTCTGTAGCTCATTTGCAAATTTATCATGCAATAAACAAAACTCCCCTGCATTACCCTAGATTTTGAGTTCCCACGAGAATAGGGCCCTCGTTTCCTATTGTACCGTTTTTTTCAATTGTTGTCACTGTATAGTAACCCTGTCTATATTGTGCCCATTGTACCGCGCTGCGGAATATGTTGGTGCTATATAAATAAATAATAATTACTCCAGTATTAAACCAAATCGTTAAAATTGATCTTTGGCTCCTGCAGGTGCTTTTGATGACTGAATTTGATTCTGGTAGTAAAGAGGTTAACCCCCCCCCCCAAAATAAAAATGTAAAAATGGGGCTATAGGTTCATGGTAATTTAACAAAGTGTCTTAAAGGATGTAGATTAAATTACAACCAAAAAGAGATCTTGCACAGTTTAAAGGGTCACTACCACCAAAAAAGGAAATGTTCTTATTTTATTTTGCCGACGTCCTAGATGTATTGTTTTTCTCTTGTATGTTTAATTAAGAAAATATTTTACTCTATATGTGTCACTGGGTGCATCCATTGTGTGATATTTTGTGTATTAAGACTTTAAGATTGCTAATGGTTTACACAGGCACCCGACAGTCATAGGCCATTCACAAAAGGCAGTTTTCATTCACCTGCTGGTAGTGTTATAGTGACAGTGGCGCACAGCAAACTTACATGTCTTGTTTCACTTATGGCAACCGCCTAATACCTAACGCGGCCACACAGAACACTGGACAGCTCATCTAGACCAATGTTTTTCAAACCTGTCTTTAGGACCCCTTAACAGGCCAGGTTTGCAGATCTCTAAAGCACAGCACAAGTGATATGATTTGCTGCTCAGTGATTGCAGGATTCAGTCTATTTTCCCCAAGGTGATCTGCAAAATCTGGCCTGGTTGAGGGTCCCGAGGAGAGGTTTGAGAAACACTGATCTTGAAGATGTATGTGAAATCAGATATTAGAAAAGAAAAAAAATGATATAGCTGTCACATCAAGTTTCCTTTGGGCAACTTTACCACAGGCCAGTAAAACATTTTAAAAATCAATAGCGTTTCTGTTTTCCGGAGAATAGCCAGGAGGTTTTGGTTAATGATAATAAGGGAGGGAAAACATGAACACATACCGGCCTGCTACCTGTGTCTCACACACTACAAAGCCTCCATCTATCAAACAACACAAATCATGTACTATTCGTGCATCACATATGATAAAGCTTCTTCTGTACCACTTTACTTTTTTTTCATGTAAAAGGAGCAAAAGCATAATCCGTCCCAGTACCTGCCAGTGCTCTTCTAAATCCTTGATCTGCTGCTTCAGCTCTTTCAGAGATGTGATCGCTTCAGCCTCTCGTAACTTCACCGCAATCAGCTCCTCCTGAAGCCGCACAATGTTGTTCTCATCTGGAAACGAGTTGTTCCTCTGAGAAAAATACATAGTTACATAAGTCACAAAAATCAATGGGACAAGGAGTAACATCTGAAGAAAATTGTACAGTACCATCTCTTTACCCATTATAAAATCAATGACAAGCCTGTGTGACACCTGCTGTCTTTGCTTCATGCTTGCTTAACATAGAATTTAAAAAAAAACACTTAAAATTTGTATTAAGGTAAGGCCAACTATCTGACCCCCAGAAAACCGTTGGTTTTATTTTTTTTTCTTTGATTTAATGTCTCAGCACATATTGCCCATGATCGTACCTGCATGGGCATCTACACAAGAGGCAAACCTGAGTATGACCATGTACACATAACGCTATAGGGGCCTTTCTCACTTCCCTCTGCTACACTTCCACCTTCATTAATATGCTCTGTAATGAAAAGGTTACAGACACAAACATGGAAATTTTTCGAGGGAGTCTTCGGAGAACCAAACAACTCTGCAACAACATCAGGGTAACATCAAAACAAAAAGGTATCCAAATCCTATCACAGTATGAGAAGGTATCATGGGGATAATCAAATTCTCATCTGTTTAAAAGTCTGGATGGGGCGAGTCCACCCAATATTCACCACTGAACAAAACGACTGCAGCACTTGTCCCTGGTATCAGTTTATAAAGCTGTACAGGAATTCCTGGAGATCATCAATGAAACAAGTTAGGTGTTTGCCTGGACATGGCAGGACCTTTAAAGCCCTCATTGTCCGGCTAGAAATATATGGGCATCCACTCACAAGCAAGGGAAGGTGAATGTGGGACAGGGTGAAACGAAGAGGAAAAGGCTGTGGACCAGCAAGACGGTGGCACCCAAAGTAGCAGTAGTATCCACACCTTAGCGACACAAGGCAGCATTAACAAGTACCTTTTAAATGACAATGGTGCAATAAAAAGATCAAATTTGAATGTTCCATTTGTTTAGGGTTAGCAGGAAGGTACAAAGCTGCAGATTGTAAACAGGACGTTACAAGCAGACAACAAATATTCTGGGTCAGCATTGTGGAGTCATCAAGTGGTTCAAATAAATATGAAGTATTTATTGCAAATATAAATTCACATTGAACGAATGCTTGTCTCTACAAGGGATTCAAAAACCATAAATATTTAGCCACACTATAAAAGCATAACCCGGACAGGTTACTGGCTACATTTTCTAATACAGTGCTTCCCAACCCTGATCTCAGGACCCTCTCAATCCTGATCTCAGGACCCTCTAACAGGCCAGGTTTTAAAAGGATTACCTTGGGTTAATGCAGACTGAATCCTGCAATCACTGAACAGCAAATCATAAACACACGTACTGCAGATATCATACAAATCTGGCCTGGTAGGGGGATCCGAGAACAGGTTTGGGAAACACTGCTCTAACTATAAGGTACCTTCTCCATATCCAGCATCTTGTCCTGCATTTCTTTCATAGCGCAAAGCGATTCCGCCTCTTTTAACCTCGCTTCGACCAACTCCTTCTCCAGCTGCAGCACAAACTCGTCCGAGTAGCGAGAGTTACATTTATGCTGGAAATAAGCACATTAAAACAATTTTAATTTAATGTTGAATGCATCCCAACAAAACAGACATACTGCAAACGGATATATATACACGCATATAGTCACAAGGGACCTGCATGGAGTCAGATGATGGTTTATTTCAAGCAGTTACATGCCTCAGTGATCACAAGAAAATACTAACTATAAAAGGCCAAAAGCATTTATGATTAATGATATACACCAATCACTTGATTTGTGCAGTGAATCTATGCATGACAGTTTGATGGCAAGAGCTTAAATATTTTTTGCATTTACACATATAATTTAGGTTTCAAAAGAGAAAAATGCATCTAAATAAAATATGTATCAGATCTAATTCAGCACCAATACAGTCCTTACACTATAGATAGAGCACGTCTCATACAAAAAGGGGAGACTATATCACACAGGTTGCAAAATTTTGACCTGATACGACGCAAAACAATGCTTTTTGGGGTCCTTGTATCTCCCAATGTTTCCGTATCTCCCAGGTCAAGATTTTGTATTCTGTGTGCTTTTGGTTTAGGGGAAACCACTGAACTTTGATACGGGCTATTTGGGGTGCCTTGGTGGTGGATGCACGTTGTGTGGCACTACATCATCTTTGGGTGTGTTGTGTATATCACACAGGTGTTCCTGCCTGACTTGTTGTAGACAGGAGACATAATGAAATTTGATGCTGAATAAAATCATTTGAGTGCTCCAAACAGGACTGGTTTCCTGCTTTAGTCCGTGTAACTGAGCGTAGTCCATGTATTATTCATGTGAATCTTGGATTACACAGCGCTTGCATGCCCAACCTTCACTAAAGGGATCATTAGGATTCTCGATTTCCTCCGATCAACCTGCAAACGCTTCATGGTTACTGAAAACCTACTGCACACACATACACACACACAAACACACAAGATTAAAAGCAGAGATAAAGCGTGAATGAATAGTGGGCGCATAACATGTTAGAAAAGTCTGAGCTGTATTGTCCTGGTCAGTAAGAGTGATCAGTCAATCCATTGTAAAAGACAAAAGGTTAGCCTTCAACCCCGTCACATTTTTTTGTATCATTTGTGCGTCGCCAGTTTTGTCATTTTGCCATGTTCTTTCTAACGAATTTTTCCTCTTACGGTGTATCTGCATGTTATATATGGACATTTCATTTTCATATCGAAAATTGCAATCTACTCATCGTGAAAAGGGGTGCTGGGATCCCATTAGAAAAAGAAAAAGGCCAGTTTAGGGGGAAAATTAAACAAGTCCTCCCGAGTGTTTGGGTTTAACTAAAATTAGAGAGGGCAATTCTATGGGGGTTTTCTTCTCTATAAATGTGTAACCAGTTCGGTGTTTATTGAAGTGATATCCACCTTCTGAATTAACATAGGAAAAAAAAAAAAACCAAAACCTTGGCGAAGATATTCGATATAGACAAAGCACCAAAAGTAAATATCTAGGAATATCTCCCTCAAAGTCTCCATCCATGATACGATCTCTTCACTTTTCCACCTTTTCGCACTTTCAGTAGGTGACAATCTCTCCCAATGGGTAACGTTGTAGTAGTATAATTATTAATTATTAAGCGCCAACACAATACGCAGCGCTGTACAAATAGTACACCGAGTAAAGACCAGACAATTCTACAATATATACAGGAGGCAGGTCAGTATTCTGCCAACAGATACAGGAGGACGTGAGGGCCCTATTCCCGTGGGAACTTACAATCTAGTATTCAAATGAATATCATCCCCAATTGAAAAGGAGAACGCCTAAAGCTAGAATCCCAGAGCACAAAAATAGGGGAAATGGGGGGGGGGGGAAGAGATTCCAAGTGTAATGCAGCTCCAGAAACAAATGTGTTGGCAAAGTCAACCCTCGGTGGTCTCTTTTTTTTTTTATCACATGTGAACAAAATACGTACTCTCGAAGCACAAAAAGACCTGAGTGGCTTATGTGACAATACACTAACAATGCTTTGGTCACCGAAATGGGGTATATGGATATGTGACATTTAGAACAAGCATACAAAAAAAATATCTTAAACGATACATTCAGGATGGATATTGCACATTAGTTGCTCTCCGATGGAGACACCATAATGTTTGGGTACAAGGAAACTTTTATCTTGAGCCCGCTTTTACCACATCACTGAAGATCACAGTTATTGGTACTCATGAACTATGTGTGAGCACTGGTTGTGACACTTCAGTAAAAGGATCGCTGCATAAATTATAAAAAACAGCTTTATACGATATTAAGATTGGCACAAAAGTTTGTATTTGCCGATGCATGTTTTTGCACAGATGATCACAAATCACTTTTTATAATATTCTATACAGGGGATGGCGTGGGAATGCAGTTCCTGCACTATTTTTGCAGAGGGAGCTGAGCTACCTTTGATCCCTTACACTATAAAGCTTGGATTCAATTGTTCTATCATATATTAAGAGCCACAAAACGAAACAGGGGAAAATTTAAACCGATACCACATGGGCTTAACCCAACAATAGTATACAAGAGCCAAATGCACAGAGTGCAAAGAATGTGTCGGTAACACAATAAACCTTATTGAACCACGACACAGAAAAAAAAAAGATTTCCTGTTAATTCACAAAAATAGGATTAAACATATTTTTGTGAAATTTCATACAAATACATAAATATACTAGATTTGGGTGTGCGTTTATGTTCACTGAGATGATAATTGCTAATTGGGGACAGAAATCTTGGGGAGTTCCCACACCTCTTTTTTTTTTTTGGACTTTGACACCTGATTCTATGCAATTAATGTGCATTATCCATTCTGGATGCATCTTAGTGGAGGTTTTACATTTACTGGGCGCTGGATATGTGTAAGCATGATCGATTGATCTTCAACTCGGCAGACACGGTTACCAAAAGGCTGCTGCAATTTCCCAACCACCAGAAAGGCGAATGACTTTGAATAGAGTCAAAATGAACAAAGCCACATTTCTGAATAGTGGAACCATAACAAAGCAAGTGTGATTCTGCTATAATTGGCCAGATCAACTTGGCATTCAGTGAATACAAGCTTCATTTCATAGCAGAGAGACACAGACTTTGTTAGCGAGGGAAGTACTGGCGTAAGCAACTCAATTACAATCCAGAACAAGGTCTGGACCGAACATACTCTGGTGTCATATGTAGTGGACATAAACACGGCCTCTAAACATGTTGCACCATGAGGCCCATGATGTTCATTAATGAAGGGACAAGGGTTGGCCCCATAAAGCAAGATACATCAAATCACATTTCTCAAAATAAATGTAAAAAATATATATATTTTACAGCAGTACAAAATGACAAAATTATTCAATGGAAGGTTTTACTGTGGATTTATTGTTTTGTTTATTTAATCCCCCACCAACCCTTTTCATGTGACTATCAACATACTATAAACCAGTGTTTAATAAACACATTCCACAAAATCACTGCAAGAGCAACAAAATGTGTAATAATCCACATACGCAACCTGATTTTTTAATAAAGGAGAAACTGATGAACATGTGAATGAGTTAAAAGATTAATCCGGTGCAGAACGAAAAGAATAAACATTTAAAATATTTAAAAAAAAATAAAAAAAATCAGAACAGGTGCGACCAGGCGTCTTACCAATCTCCGCTGCTGCTGAAGCTCTGTGACGGTATGTTGGGCCTGCTCCAGCTTATCACTGGCATCATCACTCTGCTGTCTAATTGTGGCCAGCTCCCGTTTTATAAGGTAGTTTTCCTCTGCCTCCTGGGCCCTTGTCACTTGTCCCTTTGGACATAATGTTAAGGTTTTAAGCAAAATCATTCAGGGGACCAAAAGGAGAAAAAAAAATTAAAATTAAAATAGAAAAAATATCTCCATTGTAGAAAGTGGAATTATGCCAGTCGGCAAAAGCGTAGGATTAAAATTTCCCAGGAGCTCGATATTTGAAGTTCCGAACAAAAAAAAATAATAATAAAAAATAAATAATCTGAGCTGCACGACTGGAAATGGTACAAACAAAAATTTTTGGAAAAAAAAGGCAATCACAAAGATGTGTTTTGGCATTCCAGTTAGGATTTAGCTCATGCAAAACAATGGGAGCTGAATCATGCAGTGCGGTTAGTTTATAGTTTGATAAGTAAATTAATGTGGAAGACAAAAAAAAAGTTAATGGGTTTGGGCCAAGGATTTGGCTGATTTGAGGCGTAAGAGGTTAGCAGGAAACCATATTAAGGCAGCGAGCAGCAAAAAAATATATACGTTTTTGTTTTTTAATGGAAATGAGTTCTTAACTATACAGAGTGAAAACAAAAACACAAAAAAAAAAAAAAAATGGGTATTTTTCTTCTTGGATGCTTATAGAAGTATAGGAATTGTGCATGCATCCCCCGCTCGCAAAATTAACAAAAATAAATGGATTAATAGGGTTTTTAAATTATTAATTGATGGTTAAAATGAGCAATACACAATACCTGGATCAATCTATCTGCCAAAGATGCACTTTCCTACAACAAAAAGGAAATAAAATGCGGAAAAAGGAATTTCAGAAGAGACAAGGATGAGGAAAACAAAACGTGACATGTGAGAAGAGAGAAAATAAATCACGTGTGCAGAAAAATCAGCGTGTGACACTACCTCCTTTGTACATTATCACAGGTGAAAAAAACTGGGCTAACAGCTCGACGTAAATTTATAAAATTAAAACAAAAACCCCACAAAAGAGCCTCGTCACTTCTACCAGTTTTCGGACACCATTCAAAGGAGGTAGAATGAATTGGCGGAAAGTGCAGAGAACATCATGCAAAAAGCCAAGATTTCATTGAAAAAGAAAGCAATGTATGCAGCATGAGATATTACTCTGGGTCCCAACAGGCTCAAAAGGGGATTATATTTACCCCATCACTTCTTTGATAACATTATCAATCCTTAACTCCGCAAAAGATGAACATGTGAATAATGTTACACACCCATCCAAAAATAAAAACCTATTATACTTGACACACTGAAGAAAAGAAAAAAAAAGGAGTGCCCTTTTCTCTTTATTCTGCACACTTTATGTCCCTTTTGTTTTTCACCCCCAATAACAATTGCATTATGAAAAATACAACACCCTTCATGGCTGTTCCTTCCCGTTACCATGAATTTTAATCCATCGCTTACCTTTTAACAGGTGGCCACACGGGCGTCAGAGTGGAAGGAACATCCACTCTCACGGACGTTCCTTCCGCTCTGACTGTTACTCGTGTGCCCGCAGCCTTATTCTTTACCCCCCCTTTTTTTTGTTAGTTTTCTGTAGCATTGACTTTTTTATGCTGACTGGCCTATACTTTAATGTAAAAGCTTTCTTTGAAGTACAGCTTTATTACGTCCAAGTAAAAAACAAATGGCATTTATTAGTTATTCTTTGTTTCCTTATGTATGAATTCATTGTATTTCAATGAATTCTGAATTAAAGAAAAAATGTAGGCAAGATGTAAAATTAAAAAAAAAAAAAAAAGAAGACCATTCAATTGTTCCGGTGTTATTATTAGGTAGATATTAACCCCCAGTGGGCAGCGTTTCATAGTTCAGAGTTGCACACATATTCTAAAGCTATCAAGATGGAAAGTCCTCACTGACATAATGGACAATCAAACTACGGATTCTGCGAGCTGTTCTAGCTTGATCCAATTGCTCAACAACATGTGAGTGCAAGAGCACCACACATGTATCACAGGTGCACAAGTTGTGTCATCTATACGTGCAGAACCTGAACAAAAGTAATAACCCCCTCACCCGGCTGGGCGGGGTAGAGGTAACATCACTGCTCTGCATGGAGAGAGCCTGTGGAGTCATGGGTTCAATCCCGACGAGCACCTCTCCAGTAAGTGTCCTTGGGCAAGACACCTAATGGTACATACTCGCCACCCAGGACATACTTGAAAACGAGAGAAATCTCAATGTATCTTTCCTGGTAAAATCCTTTCTCCCAAAAAAAAGTTCCATGTTTCAGTCGAGAACAGTGTTTCCCAAACCTGTCCTCAGGACCCGCTGACACGCCACTGATTTGCTGCTCAGTGATTGCAGGATTCAGGCTGCGTTTCCCCAAGATGATCTGCAAAATCTGGCCTGGTTGTGGGTCTTGAGGACAGGTTTGGGAAACACAGCTTTAAAGGGACGCTACCACTTCCATAAACTAACTAGATTACTTGTGCATTACGAACAAAAACACACGCTGGTTTTTTTCTTACATTGCATGCAAGAATTAAAAATAGAATTAGTTTATTTTTTATCTCCCTTCCATTTTGTTGTTAATTTTTCCCATGATGTAACAATTACCAAAGGTTTTTCATTATTTTGTGGCTAATCTAATCTGAAGATATTTATCAGTGTAAGAAGGTGAAGGAGGAAATGTTTAGATAAGGTAGCAGGGGGGTATTGCTCTCTAGGCTGAGATAAAAGCTGGCAGCTGAATGGGATAAAACAGGAAGCTTAAAAAGACTTCTAATCTACCAACCCACTTTTGAAAACATCCCACAGAATACAATGAGATTTGAGGCAGTGATTGACCCATAGACTCCATTATATGGCCACTAAAACAGAGTGAGGTGCAAGTGAAGTAAAAATACTTTGTGTGAGGGGGGGGGGATTACAAAACAAAAGATCACACAATGGACAGTGTAAAATATTCTCTTGACCAAATATAAAAGAGAAAAACAATTCACGTGTAGGGTATCAGCAACATAAAATAAACACAGTAAGGAGATTTCATATTTTTGGTGGTAGTGGCCCTTTAAAAAGCTTTAATGACACCTTTTAACCACACATGTCCACAAGGTGGTGATACTCCTGCTTGTTACCCAGTCAAATTGAGGTTTCCACAGAGAACGGAATAAAAGTAAAATTGTTTCTCATAAATCCTATGGCTGTGGAATTAAATGACCAGTTTTCGGATATAGGTTTTATTATACAAATATACGTGATCTCACTACAGATCCGTTTCAAAAAGGAGACCCCCTCCCCCCTGTCCAAGTGAAGGATTGACAACAGGCTTACCTTTTCCAAAGTTTCAATCCGTTGTTTCAGAAGTCTGTTTTCTGTGCGTAGCCTCTGGAAAAGTAGAAACATTAGGAAATTAAGATCAAACTAGCAAACCAATTTAATAAATTAAAGTTTCCTTTTTATGTTAAGTAGTCATGGTGAAAGGAGTGTTTCCCCCACTGTCCTCACACTGGCTGTCCCTGGCTGCTGTGACAGCTCTTCAGACAGTTGACGTATGCCTTGAAGGTTGTCAATTAGCAGCAGTGATTTCAAACAAAGTCAAAAAGACGTCACTGCGCTTATATAGCACCAACAGTTTCCACAGCGCTTTATAATGACCAAAGGGAACAAGATACAGATAAATGGACATAGGAAACACTAGGTGTAGAGGGCCCTGATCATAGGAGCTTACAGTCTAGAGGAATTGGAGTTGAGGAAGACCAGAGGAGTTTCACTGGACGTCAGGATCATTAGTGCCAGTGGTTTGGGAATGGTGGGGCAGTTGAAGCAGCTTCAATCATGTGTGAGTAGGTGAGCAGAGGAATGAGTTGCATCAGTGATGTGGTACACTAATCTGAAGAGATGGGTTTTGAGGGATTTATTGAAGGCCTGAAGATCAGGGGAGTGTTTGATAGGGCGAGGCAAGTCATTCCACAAGACCAGAACTGCCCTTGAGAAGTCTTGGAAGCGAGAGTTAGACGTGCAGGTGTATACAGATGACAAGTGGAGATCACCTGCTGACCGGAGTCACAGCTTCCCACAGAAACATGGGTAAAAGCAGTGAGCAGCTGTTCGCAGTCTTACATTAAGCAAGGAGATTATACTGCATTGTTCACAATGACAGGGTCTTTAAAAGTCGGATTTAAAAATTGTGTATTTTATTAGAATATAAAAGGCAAGTATTAAAACTGGACTGAACAAACACTGTCCACTTACTTTGATCTCAACCTGCTCCTCCATTTCTTTTGTTTTGATTGTAGTGTAGTCCTTCTCCAACCTGCAAATAAACAGTAAATTATTAGCGGAATATATTCTTACAGCTTCCACACATTACATAGACTTTACTCCAGCTGAAGGCACCACCTTTTGAAGATTGCGTAAACTTGACCTGGTCTTATTCTAGAGTAATGCAAATGAAATTCTTTTGCATTTCGGCTCCAGATGGTTCCACTATCAGAGACACAGCAGTCTCAGCAACACTGTAGCGACAGTCATATTTTTGGCCAGCAGGTGGAGCCATTTGCCTGTCAAATAGTGCACGCAGTACGGAAATGTGCTGAGGGGATTCTGCAGCACATTTATACAATATGGCGAATGTAAAAATGTTTTTTCATAAAATAAAAGTTAAAACCACTGGTTCTCAGCAGTGGATTTAGGCTGGATTCGCACCTAAGCGTTTTACAGCGCGCTCCTGCGCGGTGTAAAATGCTTAAACATGAAATCCCATGATTGCCTATGTGGGCATGTCACACCTAAGCGTTTTAAAGCGCGCAGGAACGCGCTTTAAATCGGCCGACGCAAAAAGAAGTCCGGGAGCTTCTTTTCGGCATATAGCCGCGCGTTCGCGGCCATATCATAGCAAAAAACACGCGCATTGCGCTACGCCGAGGTGTGAACCCAGCCTAATGGAAAACCAACTTCTAGTGAAGGGGTTAAGTATTCAGTGTTAAACCTGCCAAACCCAAGGCCAGCAATCTCAATCACTTGGTTTTTCTAAGATGCGCAGTATAAAGCTAGACTAGGGTTGTCAGGTTGACACTGGATGTCTGAGCTTTAGTGTTGTTTAATGTGCGTCTCTGGCAGCAGAGGTGACCTGTATTCTTCCCAAAAAAGACTCCACAACTGAGTGTGAAGATATCCCTCGCTTTCACATTTTTCAGTGAAGACGAATAGCTTTGCAAGTTAATTAAAATGGCTTTCAAAGATCCTTACAAAACTTTGATTAATATGCAAGACATATACACTTACTTTTTCATCTTTTTTGCATTGTATTTGACTTGATATGAGACTTGGATTAATTTGTCTGGACCGCTATCAAACTGATGTGGAATGACTCTTTGAAAGTGCTGGAAAACATGGTTATTTTACTTTAAAACTACAAACAAAACAGACCACTTCGGCAAAAACTACAGAACACAACCTCTAATATATCATACAGTGACAATGCTATAGAGCCAATAGGAGTCTTGAGAGAGTTCAGAATTAAATCAATTCCTAGCATATTACTAGACATTTTACTAATAAATTGACAGTAAGGGCAGTGAAGCAATTAAGTCAAGTGTGTTTCACTACAGATTGATCGGCATATCACTCTAAAAAAAAGTAATCATTTTATAAAATTGGCAATATTAAGCAAGTCATTTTCCATAAAGCTATTGGCAGGACCAGTGGTTTATAGAAAAATCACTTTCCACTACCTACACAGTAAATCTAAAAACAACAAAAAAAAAACAAAAAAAAAAAAACACACATTTCCACTGTATGGAAGCTCTATTTGAAAGGCAGAGGACCATGTCTATTGGTAAACAAAGTGCCATTACATTTATATTACATCTTAGGCTCTGTGCGTGCCTTTCCTTGAAGGAAACAACAAAAAAAATACAAAACCAAACCGACAGTTCTCGTACAATTTCAACACAAATAGCGGACTTCTCCCGCAGGGAGTGGAGATCTTTGATGTCGGCGCCACCTGCAGGAACTCCCAGAACTCAGATTTGGGAGTTCCCCTCCCACCAGGCAGAGAATGCCCTATGGAGGAGATACAGGGGTCATTTGGACCCCTAGAAGCTAAACGGTCATGTGAGGGTGTCATTGGCAAGGCCAGAGCATGGCCTTTCCAGTGATATCAAACCTGACCAGGGTTCATGTAAAAATATAAAATCCTTTTTCTAATTTCATTCTATTTTCACAATGCAGCATTACTGTTGTTCAGTTATAAAGTGAACAATGATACTGCACACCACACACACACACCTGTGAGTTTTATTACTGTGGAGCTCTGTACAAGACTTTCCCTCTTCCACTACCAAAGAACATGTCCTACATTCTTGCTGACACATCGATACAGGTCAATAAATAAAATGAGTGAATTTTACTTTAAGCATTAAGTGGGTATGAATTAAACACACACACACACACACACACACACACACACACACACACACACACCTTACCTGTAACATTCCCTCCATATCAAGCTGCATTAGCTCCGTCTGATTCATTTGGAGAACAGCGAGCCCTGCTCGAAACACAATCTCCAAACCCTAGGAAACATAAGAAAATATAGAACACCTGTTGTCAAAAATTGACACAGAGCAAGTGGCACCAAGGCGGAAACTAGTCTACAATTACATTTATAAAGCGCCAATGTAATCTGCAGCGCTGTACATTGAGTAGGACAAAACATAAAATTAACAAATATGTACGACACAAAGAGAACGAAAGCAGTAGAGGACCCTGCTCCAGTGAGCTTACAGTCCGTGTTAGTTGTGGATATGATTTTCTAATTTCAGAATGTGATTCAGCATTGCTTTCATTTATTATTACTGCTCTTTGTGTTTCTAAGTAAAACCAAAAATCTGTATTCCGAGAAGATATCTTTAAGCAGTTACAGAATTTAATTTATATGGCCTGACAGAAAGCGCGCAAATCTAATTAACCTTAATAAGAATCTGAAAGATATGTTAGCACTCAATCATATCGAGTTTTGAGGGCTGTGCTGTATAAGCTGATGGTTTTGATCCTGCCTTCAGAGTAATAATGCCACAAGATGTAACAAATAGGATTAGTGCTGTGGTGGCTGAATTGTAAATTCCATTATCTATGTAGGGATGTGGTAAGCCTTCCTAGAGCAGAACAAGTGGTTCTTGATCGGTGAAGTCACTTTCTGGTCCGTTAGAGGCCAGCAGATTCAGTGCATCATTCTTGGATGGTTGTGGTTCCAGATTTTGAATACAGGCTCAAATACAACAAGTCATGCTTCAAAAAGATTATCTACTACAGGTTTAAGGTGCTTTAAAAGCAAGGTCTAATTTTGCAAATAACAGGTTAAATATAAAACCGTGAAAACTAATCTGTCTTCTCTTTAAACCAGAGATGTCAAACTCTGGCCAAGCAGATGTTACTAAACTGCAACTCATGTGATTCTATGGCATCTATTGTAAAGAATTCTGGGAATTGTATCCATGCTTTAAATCCAGCATTCACATACACCAGTGTTTCCCAAACCTCTCCTCGGGACCCTCAACCAGGCCAGATTTTGCAGATCAACTTGAGGAAATACAGACCGAATCCTGAAATCACTGAGCAGCAAATCATATCACCTGTGCTGTGCTTCAGATATCCTGCAAACCTGGTGAGGCGGAGGGTCTTGAGGACAGGTTTGGGAAACACTGACATACACAATGGCTAGGATTAGAATTATAACAACCACCCCTTTCAATAGGCTTTATATGTAAACTCTGTTTCTAGCACATTTACTGGGTTCTACAGTTGTCTATATAAAATACGACAAAGCCGCTAAGTGGCTGGATTCAAAGTGGCTTAAAAGAGGCTGTCCAATGGATTAGCAAGAAGACTCTGCAGTAAAACCTGAAGTTTACTGGGGAAACCTAAGCAAACTTTTAAAAAGAAAACAATTTGGTTATTCAACCAATCGCTGTTTACCACAGTTGCAACCAGGATATAACTTCTGCAATCCAGAGAGGTAAATCCAAACAGCAGGCAAAGCATCATTGATGAAATGTGGCCTGCAGGTGGTTCCAATTTCCCTCTCTGGATTGCAGAAATGTTAAATGGTTGCAACAACGGTGATTAGGCCAGTGTCAGACAAGCGTACGTACGTGTGCGCCTGTACTGACGTGCCTTCCGACGCCCGTTGCAGTGTTGACTTACCGACGGGGCCAGCCACACGCTGTAGCGTGCACCCACGAATTGTGCTCGCTACAGCGGAAGTGCTGAAAGCCTCCCCGTCGAAACGCTAGGACGCGCGGTCGACGGGGCTGCAAAGTGCAATCCTCCATAGGAGGATCGATCCTTGCAGGGCTTGGCGCACTAACTGCGCTCAGCGAGGCGGCCAGATGGGCATCACAGTGGAAGGAACGTCCACTCTAACGGACGTTCCTTCTGCTCTGCAAAACGCTCGTCTGACACTGGCCTGAGTGAATAATGTCTAATGTGTTGGACACAATGTGGGACAATCCAGCTTGCATTAGTGTGTGGGTTTGATGTTTTTTTTGTTCCAACAGGCTCACCTCAGACATGAAGATATCGAATATTCTTGTGGCAATGGGTAGTGGGAAACTTGTTAAAAAAATTGTCAGGAACCATGAAGAGGCATACATTGACGTATGGAAACTCTGGGCCTGAAAGTGCACATAAAGTTCTGGAAGCTGCTCCTGTATTTGACACATGCAAAAAATGTTTTAAATAAAATACACAAAGCATAAGACAAGCAGCAAACTAAAAATGTTTTAGGGAGGAGGACAAGGTTGTTAGACGTCTGATGTACTTGGAGACTACTGCCCCTCTCATTTAACTGTTTATATTATAGTGGTATAGCCAAGTAGCAAACAAAAAAAAAGAAAGGAATATGCATAGTACATTAATACCACATATGTCCAGGGATAGAATTTAAGGAGGTCATAACTCCGCAAGACGACCATGACACGCTATCTCTTTGGATATACAAAAATCGAATCCGTGGTCCCGAACACAAGATCATAAAGTCCAAACGAGCCCTTAATGAAGGTCCACTTTATCTAGGTAGATCTAGGAGTATGAACACAAAAAATATGGCTCCTTGCAAAACAATAAGTTGGCACTTCTCTGATGTCATGTGAACCCGGAAACAAAGGTTTCCATCCTGGTGCAAAATAGGAAAATGGAAAGATTTTGGCATAGAAGGGGTTTTGACAATAATTTGATGTCAAAGGCCCCACTGAGACACCACCCTACCCTGAGGAAGAATATGATCACAGGTTAGAGTTGCCAGATAAGCCATGTTTTCCTGGACGATATACATTATAGTGTATTCATGTAGAGGTATATACAGTATATAATAGATATATATATTATAGTGTAGGTGCCTAAATAATAATTGTTACACTGGGGGACGAAGAATTAGTAGAGGTTACAATGAGAGCTAGTAAATAGACAAACACATATAAAACAACCAAAATATGTGCCAAACAATGGATAAAAAAAAAAAAAATAGAAAACTCCCATCTAGCGCATTTGAACAAATAAATACAATGTGAACTTATTAGTGTTAATAATTGATAAAGTGCCACAGTGCTTATTGTCCCTTTATTAGTGACAATAGTTATTAGTGTGACTGTGAAGTCGCTTAATTAGGATAAAAGGGACAATAAGCACTGTGGCACTTTATCAATTATTAAAACTAATAAGTTCACATAGTGTATTCATGCTGATGGGCAGTGCATAAAGAATTCCACCCCGCAGCATGTATAATCCATACGCTGCATGTAAGAAATTAAAAAGGAGAATCCCAGGTGACTTGCCCCAATTTCCTCCTTGCAGCATATAAATTATACCTGTTGCAGGGAAGCACTATTCCTGTTGCCCTCTTTGCATGAATAAATCATACATGTCCAGGAAAACATGGCCGATCTGGTAACCCTATCACAAGTACATTGAGCTCTTATGGTGGAAAGATTCAGCAGTAAATTCATATGTCACAGTATACTTTAAAAACTCAAATATATCAAGATTTCCAATCTTAATCACCAGCTGCGAGAGAAAAAAAAACACCACACTTCGCAAGCAGTTGCCAGGCAAGAGATTTTTTTGGAATATAATCAAATTTATGACGTCCACAAAGGTGGTTTATGGAGATTCGAAATTATACTGAGAAAAGCCATTAAGAGAATAAAAACGGACCCCCCCCTCCCCCTAGAAGGGTATTATATGCATTAGGTGAAGATCCCTTTCAGCCATTTTCTATTGGTGTCATTGTGAAATAGATTAATATTAAAATCAATGAATAAAAGACCCAGCGCGCCACTTACCTGGATCATGCATTCAAACTGATACATGCAGAGGCCAAGCTCGGCCATGCTTGGTTTGAACAACTCCCGTAGTCGATAGTCTTGCATTAATTTAACAAACACACAAAAAGCTTCTTCCTCCGGCATCTACATAACAAAGAATGCATTTACTTGTAAGTTGCTGGAATATTACATTATACCGCAATCAGTAACAGTAGAATCGATTCTTGTTGGGCTGTATTGTTGGGCTCTAAATGATGTCCAATAGAATTGAATAAAAAGGACTTTGAACAGAATACATTTGCAATCATATGTGCTAATGAACATTAAATACAATGATCTTTAGCGCATATGATTGCAAATTAATAAAAAGGACCCGGAATAGAATGCAATTCTATTGGACATCATTAAGGCTAGGGTCAGACAAAAGCATTTTTCCCTGCGAACGTGAAAAGGTGCGTCCGAACGCATTGACGTATTTTTTCACGGAATGCGCAAAAACGGTCAGACGACGCGCATTTTCGGGCGTGATTTTGTACGGATCGTCAATAAAACTCTTTTTGCATCTGGACGTTATGTAGGCTGGACATTAGCAGCGTCTGACATCTCCTAATAACGCACACACGCCGCTATGCCGCAGCTGCGCACTCAGTACGTCAGCACTAGCGGTTCAGCGTTCTCAAAAAAATGCGTTCAAATTCCACTTGCGTTGCACGGCCGGACATTTGTGCGGCCGTACATCGTATATTGGCCGTCATCTGCTGCTAGTGCGGCCGTAATTATGTGCGCCAGAACGCACGTTAAAAGTGCGCTGGTCTGACCCCAGCCTTAGAGCACAACAATACAGGTTTATCCACAAGGGTCAGGGTTTAAAATAGTGGAGGTGCATGTGTGTGTTTGTGATGGCTTCCCATTCATAAAATGTTGCATAAAAATAATAAACACCATTTATCCATGTCACTATGTAGCTACAATTTTAAGTTATAAAAAAACAATGAAATTACACAAAATGGCAAACAATTGGACTGTAGATTCTTTATTGAAACAAATGGTTAGTATACATGTGAACTTGCCTGCATGAGGAGTAGGCCTACAATGAAAGCGCTTCCTTGGCAGTAACCAACTTCTCGATCCACTAATGAATAAGCCTAAGATAATAATAAAAATATTTAAAATCTACTTTTTATTTTTAAACACATCTACTGGTTATGTATTTGCTTATGTAAAGCTACATAAATCCTAGGAAACACAATCTTTGCAAAACAGGTGGTTTGTAGCTTGTGTATTCCACCGACAGGTCAGTCAGGAGACAACAAAGACCGTGCAGGAGGATGCCTGACATTGTCACTGGTTGACAATTTAGGATGGCACCCCCAGTGCCGCAGCTCCCTTGCCAGTCTTCCAGCTGGTCGGCATTAACTACAGGAAGTGGCTTGGCACCAGGGTCAAGAGCAACCAAAAGTGTTGACATTGAGAAACTGCAGATCAAGTGAGTATATCTATGGACGCTCACTAAAACCAGTCCCAGAGGGCCGTCCAGTGGGAGCTGATGGGAGGGTGGGACCCTTAATCAAGTTAAGAGCGAGATGCACCAACAGTCATGTTCTGCTCCATGATTCAGCCATTACATTCTCAGGAAAATGAGAAAGATGCAAACAATACCGATCATATGACTTGAAGACGGGCCTTTCTAGAAGCATTGGTTACAACGTGCACAAGAGAGGAGCTTTACTTGAGAAGGAACTCCATACACATTTTTACTTTCCAATCTGTATATTTTGCATTCAGGTACCGGTTTGCCAATAAGGAGAGCTACCTGCATGAAATCTCATAATCCAGATCGCTCATTGCCAATCCTGCTCCGAGGGAAAGAGACTGACCAGTGCAGGTTTTAATTACGTTTTTAATCAAAGGGGTTAAACTGGGATGGGGGGGGGGGGTTAAATTAACCCCCTCTTTTCCCCCCTACCATTTTAACTCTATACTAACCCATTAAGTAAGCTTGCACAGACTGTAACTCTAAGGCCGGGTGCACACGGGACGTTTTCTTTAACGCACAGTACGTGCGTTAAAGAAAACCCGCGTCGCACTTGTCACCCGCCCACCCCCCCTCAGCTCTGCAAAGCGCGCTCCTCCATAGGAGCCCCATAGACGCGTATTCTAGTGCATCATCACTGTCGATGCGCTAGGATGTGTGTCTACAGGGCTGCGCAATCCTCCAGCGCTGAGGGGGGGTGGGCGGGCGTCGAGTGCGACGCCGGTTTTCTTTAACGCACGTAACGTGCATTAAAGAAAACGTCCCGTGTGCACCCGGCCTTCATAAACATTTTAGAAGTCAAGTAATCGCTGTATAAATGTGTGGCATGCTCTTTCCATTTACAACATTTAAAACCTGCCACCTGACAGTCTTAATGTAGAGACAGAGATATCTGGAAGAGAACACTTCATTAAATTTGAGGTTCCAATGAGCAGATCAAAACATGCCCATTATGCAGTGATTTTATGTTCCCATTTATGTAAAGAATGCCATTCATTCTTCAGGCCAGTTTCCTTTACACAACATTTTTTATGGGTGTAGTTACTCATACCTTTACTCTATTTCTAAACAATTCCTGGACAGTTTACAGAGGTGAGACAAGGAGGACATTGAATGAATTCATAATGTTTTGACAAAACCAGAAAAACAGGAACGCGAGTCGAAACACTGGAAAGCACCAGCAGAGACGCAGCTATTATACGGTCACATCGGTCAGTCTGTAGATATTCATATACCAACCTTCATGACGTTAAATAAAACTTCTTGTCCCAGGCTGTCCTTCTCCTTAAAGAAATCATGTTCTGGGTACGTCCTGGCAATGTCTCTTCTGATGAGCTTTTCGCAGGGCGAAGTCATTTTTAATAGGTCGCAATACTGATCTTTGATTGGCATATTCTGAGCGTTGCATAGGAGCTGCCATACGATTGCTCGGAAGTGATGTGGGATTCCTTTCCTTACAAGCTCCTACAAAAACCCAAAAAGTTTAAATTTAAAAAAAATAAATAGAAAATGAATGTTTAACCCCTTTGGTTTTACTTACAACTCCCCTCCCTGCTTTAACCAGAGTGCCCGTTTAAGCGTTCATGGTCCCAACAGCCTGCAACGATTGCGCTTCTAAAAGAGGTGACTACCTCAAGGATGTCGGTCAGTGGCCACTGAACAGTCTCCTGGATACAAGGCATTCTTGGGTACAAAAACTACACCAGTGAGCAACAGCTTGAGGAGATGGAGATGGTGCATACAACCACCTAGGGCTGAAACAACTACTGTAATCGATTTGACTCTAAACAGTGTGTGCTGTGCACAAACAGAGTTAAACATTAGAACCTCAGACTCTGCTTCGGAGCGGATTGCAGAAGACATGCCGACTCCTTTACTCTGTACGATATAGTTTGATGGTTATGTCAGACATAACCAGTTTGTTTTCAGTTTACAACTGCAGCAGCACTATAGCACAAACCCCAGGATACTGCCACTGGGTTTGGGTGCTGTACCACTGGTGTTTTATCCTTACTTGAAGCTGGAGTCCTGTACCACTACCCCAACCTGCCTGCCACCCCCTCTTTTGTCTGGAACTGCCATTTTCTCCCCTTGATCCGGTCCCTTTCCACAAACTCCTTCCCACACTCTGGTCAAGTCCCTTGCCCAAACCCACTCCCACCTCTCCCCACTCCGTTTGCTCATGAAACTAGTGTAAAGGGAAACTAATAACCTAAAAGTGGTCAGGCTGCGTGGAGTGCCCCTTTTCACCCTGTGCTTTCGTGCTGACATTGTCAGGTCTGACGCTGGTAGCAGCTTTCGTCTGGGGAGAAAGCAGACATTGGCATCCATCACTGTGACCAGTTGCTCATGTACCTTGTGTGCGAAAAGTAAGCAATTTGCGTACGTACTATGAAAGTTATGTACACTACTCAAATTGCTTACGAAAAAAAAGGAGGGCGGGGGGGGGGTTTGATTTTTTACATAATGTTCCTTTTAAAAAGGAATCTTTTTTTATCTGATGAATCGAATAAAAATCTAAAAAAATTATCTGCCAACTAATCGATTATGAAAATAATCGTTAGTTGTAGCCCTACAACCACCACATTCTTCAATCTAAGCACGGAGAACCGTTGATGCACAAATTGTAAATGGCCAGGCACCCAGGAAGATTGCCATAACGGGAAGAAAAAAAAAAAAAAAAAAAAAAACACACCCCGAAACGGGTGTCAGAAGGGATTAATTGACAGCTCCTAGGTTTTTAGGATTCCCCTTTAAAGAGTACAACCAGATGGAGGTATTTTTGGTTTTATTCTGTGTCGTGTACACTTGTGCAAAGAGCAAACAGTTGCTGAATAATGATCAGTTGGACCCTTGGGCATTCACCGGTTCTGGTCACAAAACCAGCTTTACGAAGTCCCTGTGCGCACATACACACCTGCCCAAAGCACTGCAAGCTACGGTGATGGAACGACTGCAGAGCATGACGGGGCCGAGAGAGGAGTAGAGTCATTGTAGACGTCAGAAAAAAGAAGCATGCAAAGAAAACCCTTTGGTTTGTTATCTTGCAGGACCAGTTCTAAAAACCTTCTTGCATAAACTATTTTTAGGTGTCTAACACGCACGCTTGCATTATGGACACAAACCATTAAAACATTCAAAGTTCATCAGCAACATATTAAGCATGTTTGATACAAGGGACTTCATAACGTTCAGCACAGGGATTACATAATCTCACACATTTTCTATCTGAGCAATTTATACCAAGGGGCTAGCATTTAACGGGCCTTTCTAGGATAGCCATTCATCTCGTGTAAAGAGAATGATTTGTAACTCTGCTTACATGCATGAATGAGGCCAATTTATGTATGTCATTCACCAATCTAAATTTACGATTGTTGCAATGACAATAAACGTCAGTGATCCCGACAAGGAAAGCCAAATAGCAGCAGAAGGGTCAATGATCGCTTACGTTTATAGTTGTTGCAACAATGGTACACTACACTGGTTAGTGAATAAGCCCCAATAATGCCCCCCAGATATGCATGGCAAATGGTGTACTAGCTAAAAAGAGCAACATGTAAGAATGAATAGTTTATGATTTTGTGTATATAGTCTATGATATTAGACTATTTATTGTCCTACAGGTGTCGAGAAGCATTTGATAGTACGATCAGCAGATCACAGGATATAACTTGACATCATAAGTGGTGGATCAGGTTTGTTGGAAATATTGGCTGTGCAGTTGAAGGAATGGGGGAAAAAAATGGTCTAAAAACATGCAAACACATATATAAAATAGGCTTGAGAACTATAGGGTTTTTTTCACTAAACGCTGGGGTTTAGTCAACATTGTTTGCAACTAGGGTGTCCCAATCGGTATCTTTGAGATGCTGATCAGATCAGAGTTGTGCAGTATTCGGCATCAGCTGATACCGAGTCCTGATCAGATACAGCACGACCTGCGGCTGGACAGGTGACTGTCATTTACGGGAGTCCCGGGGCCTCAGCATCTTCTCTGCCTGCTCACAGCTCATGCTATACCTCTGCTGAACGTCGGACTCTGAAAGCATTTCAAGTCATAATGAAACAGAATGTAAAGAACCTCCATTAAAGTTGGCTCATGAGAATTTATACCTTTATCTGCTTTTCTTTCTTCTTGTAGACTTCCTCCCATTCGTTAACAATGCGACCCCAGAGCAGCCAGGAGTCCTCCTCTTGATGATGGCTGAGGTTACTGGATGCTGAGGAGCTGGACACCAGTGAAGACCCGCTGTTTCTTCGTGACCCATTGACAGAACGTAGGGATTTAGTGTCGATCTCCAGCAACCTGTAAAAGACAATAGGCAACCCATTATTTTCCCCTTTAAAACTTCTAAGGGTACTTTACCCACTGGAGGATTTCCAAGATCATTTATAATTTTTATATACAGCCAGAGGTCCCACGCTGTGTAATCTGCAGCTGATGATTTAGAGGTTGCGTGAAGATAAGGGCCAATATTTATTTAATATCTGGTAAAGGGATTCCAGTGCTCTGGGGACCAACATAATCTTAAATACTGAAACACAAAATGAGGCCTGCACGGCAACTCATCTTAATGGTGCTGGAAACGCATCTTTTAGCCCATGTATATACCAGTTGAGTGTAATGTATATCCTGGATCCCTTCTTGCACAACCTACTCTGCCGTCTTTCGAATAGCCAGGAATCTAGCTATAGCACACAGAAAAGATAGGGTTAAGAACAAGCCGGAGTCAAAAACCAGAGTGGGTAGTCAGACAGGTCAGGGTTCAGTACACTGGGTAAAACAAATATAGAATACGGCCAAGAGAATGGACAGTAAACGAAATCAAAGTCAATACACGGTAAAACAGGAGTGGCAAGGGTTAATGTCAAGAGAGCGGTCAGAACAGAGCCAATACACAGTGCTCAACACCTCCGTAAACAAATTGCTGCGTAATTTATTGTGAACACACCATACTGCAATTACTGAATCTTGTGTTATCCACAATTCAGATCTGTGTGGACATATGTCGCTATTGCTCTATGTATGGCAGGCCGGAATCAGAACTCAGGATCTTTGGGCATCAAATCCCAAATACTCCCAATATCGAACAGCATGGAGAGCCAATGGAATGGATTTGGGGAGGGTTTTTAAAAGGAAACCATCAGGTCTATTTGCTAAAGGGTGAAGTCTGGAGAACTGGCAGGAGAAGTGAAAATTCTAGGTCAAAATTGCCAACCAGAAAAATTCTCCCTTTTTTCTCACTTTCCAAATCGGCTATTTGGTCTAGATTGTTCTCTTCTCCTGCCATTTCTACAGACCTCAACCTTTGATGAATAGACCTGTAAACGAGAGTGGTTTGTGGAAGGGGGTCAGGAGATGTTCATTCTTAACTACTCCATTTCTTACCTCCTCTTGTTTTAACCCTGTATTATCCTTTTATGTGCTGCCTCTTTAATATAGACTGTCAGCAGCATGCGCCATACGCAACACTTTAGGCTTAAAAATCACCTGCTCCTGATCATCATACTTGAAAACGAGAGAAATCTCAATGTATCCTTCCTGGCAAAATACTTTATAAATGTGTAGTGATCCTCAACCTGCTGTTGTAATATTAAATCTGGACACCATGTGTTCTTATTCCCCTCGTCGGTAACCAGCAGCTTCTAAAAAGGAAAATATAAACACAAGCCACGGTCTTAGAATGAACCTCAATAGGAAGCCACTTGCAGATGATGCAGCACAGTGGGTATCAGTTCTTGGAGTGACGTCCATAGGACTCCACGGAGCCAAGTGCAACCCTGAGAAAGTTTGCGCATGGGAGGCAGTGAAAAGGCCATGAAGGGACACTGAATGGGAACAATTTGTCCCCAGTGTTGCATTGCTCCTGGCTATTCTTTCAGGAGTATCAGTTTGAGACGAGAACAACGATCTATGTTGGAATAGCTCGCCTGTTTTCTTGCTGTGCCATTATTAAAAAGAGCCTATACACAACATAAGAGCCGCTAAAGTACAATAAGGAGCTGCAAAGCTTGCAGCAAGCTCAGAATAGTGGCTCGATCCTTTACATTAACAGTAGGGTCATGGCTGGATTGACATAGGGGCTAGTGGAGCTGCAGCTCCAGGTCCCTGCCCCATAATAGGGCCAGAGAGGTCAACTATGTTTGCATGGTTGCCCCTGTGTTTCCAGAACCGTAGCAGCTACATGCTCATATGAGGCATCATTAGAAAGGTCAGAACAGGGCCTTTCCAATGGCGTCAAACATAAACAGGTACTCTAAAACAATGTGTGTGTAAAAAAAAAGTTAAAAAATGTTTTTCTCTAACACAGGACTATTATTTCAATTATAAAGTGAACAATCTCATTTCCCATGTTTCTAGCTAGTGTAGAGGCAGTGGCACAATGTGTTTCGTATTGTTCCATTAAAGACCTAAACCGCCGCACTGCAGAGAGGAGCACTGGGGGGTACTTTAGGACTGTCTCTAATCTTTACAGTGCACAAGGTCATGTGAGGCGTCATCGGAAAGGTCAGAATCTGACCTTTCCAATGATACAAAACCAGACCATGTAAAATTTAAAAGGTTAAATAAAAATCTTTGTTATTTGTTCCAAAAGCAACAGCATCGTCCTCAAGTATAAAATTGAGCAATACCACTGCCATTACTCGCCTTCAAATTTCACACGCTGGGAACAAGTTCACTGGTTTATACAGTCATATTAATCATAAAAACACAAGCAAATATTTGCGTTTTTGTCCATTTTGGTTTAAATTGCATATTTTCTCTGAAAAATGCAGTAATAGGCTTCCATTTCAATTCTTTTCTTTCTAGAGCACCCCATAGAATATATAACCACAAAGGTTTGGATGATAAACTGAAATAATTTTACATGGCATGAATGATTGAAATCAGAATGGAAATTGACATTTTTCAAAAAATTTTGTTACAGCATTCTGACGGGACATGATGTATACACCTAGAAATTATATTTTTCATTTGCAAAGTCTGGAGAAGAAAAAAAAAAAAAAAGGAAGATAAATACTTTGTCTGGGTCCTGTAATAAAACATGACTTCAAATCGCGTTTACACCTGTTGAGCGCAAAACAGTCAAAATGAGCTCAGCACACGGGGTGAAATGGCTCAGCAGGGAAGGGGTGCTCTGCTGCTTACTACTGCGGAGAGGTGCAGCCGCGATTGATAACAGAAAAGAAGGCCAGTGCGGACAGAGGCTGCAAGTAAGAGCAGAGACGATAGGATGATGCACTTTAAGTTGGGGGTCGAGTTCCTGCACTATGGGCCTCGGAGTAGCACGTGCCCCTAGGCCAAAAATTTATAGTTAGCCCCTGGAAATGGCACATTGGGGTGTGAGAAGGGGGCAGAGGCACACCCAACTCTTTCACGCCAGGTCCATCAAGGCCTTAATCCAGCACTGGGTAGGGTTGGAGCAAGCCCCCCAAATGCATTTTATATGAGACTACATAAAAAAAAAATGCTGTGTGGCTCCTGAAAATGTGTACTAGGCCATTAAAAGGTTTTTGCTAATGGCCCCTTCGCGTGATAAATGGTCGAGCACGGATTTAAGGGGGGGGGGGGACCTTATACGCAGGTTGAAAGTCCAAGGTTAGAGATCCTTAGGTTAAGCAAAGTCTCTGGTAATATGGATTATAGATTAGGTCCTAGCCTGTTTACTATAGGTTTCCTCATTAAATTTAGACTTTGAAATGCAAACGCCAAGTTTTATTTCACATAGCGGTTTTATATCTGAACAAACTCTGCACTGAAAATGTGGGGGGAAAAAGGAAGTAAACAACAAACCCCACAACAATACACATACAATAAAAGTACATCATAACAACTTTGAGAGAATTTAAGAGTTTAACAACCAACGCGAGGCATGTAAACTTTGGCGACACCATGGCGTCCTTGAACATTGTTATTTGCTGAGCAAACTCAAACAGGTAAATAGCTGGGGGGGGGGGGGGTGGTGAGAACGCGATTTGGAATACATATAACTAATTTGCAAATTCTGTATAATAAAATGCTTTTACCAAGCTAAGCTTACATTTAAGGACACCTGATTAGTAGTTTTGACCATATTGAGTGCATATTTTATAGCATCAAAGGATGTATATAGCATTTTATCATTCGTATGACAGGAGAAGCAGTTACGCGAGCTATTGGTACACAGGCATTTTAAATCAGGAGGTCCAGTGCACACCTGTATATTAAATGGGACATCTTAAAGTCTGATACAATAAGCATTTTGGCAACTGAAACTATTTACATATTTTCTACCTATGGAGTACCATAGTTAATCCTATTTATATGGCAGCATTCAGCATACCGCAGACTACTCTTTCTCCTCTTAATCTTCCTTTGCCAGAGCAGGGACTGAGAGTTTCGGTGTGTATGTTACAGGGCAACCACACCGATACCAGATTACAGAGCGAAGACCAGAAGAAAGCAAGCTCAGCAGGATATAACTAAATATTCATCCACTGCCCTATTTAGCAACTGAAAGAAAGGTAAAAGCTCATTATTTTGAAAGACGTTTACAGGATTAAACATCCTCTTAAATTCTTAATGCCATTTAGCGACTGGCAGCATAGATTTAAGAAGGGATCCAAACCAAAAGCACCCCATTACCTTAGTAGATTCCATGATGACATGTCCAAAAAACAAAGACTGGACACGTAGGGCAGCTGAGTTGCAAACTATATGGTGCGCGTGTCCCTGGATTGAAAGTGCGCCAAACAAACTCCTAGTGGAATTTTCTACATTCATTGGAACCATTCCTGAACCAAGAGGACGAGGTGCGTTACTGACCTGAACTGCACGCTTAACAAAATCCTAACGACCTTTATCCTCCCACATAAAAAAACATTACAGGCAAATCAATAAATAAAAGTCCGGCCTCCACACATGCCCCTCCCTTTGATGACATCACAACGCGACTGCCCTTTATTTTGGGAATACCTGTACAGTACAAAAGGAGACGCCAATAGGAGGCATCAAGGGAGCTGTGTGCCCAGCACAACAGAATTGGAAGGTGTCCCAGCTGCTACACATGCTTCTCAACTCTGGTCCTAAGGTCCCCCTAACAGGTCAGGTTTTCCAGATATCTGAAGCACAGCACAGGTGATATGATTTGCTGCTCACTGATTGCAGATCAGATTCAGTCTGCATTTTCCCAAAGGAATCCGTAAAATCTGGCCCATTAGGGCACTTGAGGACAGGGATGAGAACCACTGCCATAGACAACGATGGGGATAATTTTAGCCAGACCCGTTACAAACGCAAACCGGTTACCGACAGGTTGACTTCAAGCTTAAGTGCCTTTACACAATACAT